>OZ018323.1:106491486-106896550 GCA_963969495.1 Ceratothoa steindachneri | reverse complement strand
ACCTCCGAGGAGGCAAAGTAGGCCCCAGCGAGAAAATTCTCAACACGGTCATGGGAGCCGTGGACGACTGCGGATTGAGAACTCGCAAACGGGTCGTTGTAGGGATGCTCCCAAGAAGAGGTCCTAGCCGGACAGCTCATTCAAGGAACGTGACCCTGAACCAGCGCCTGTCCGACCTCTGTACGGCGGAAGGGGTCTTCTTTCTGGACCCTTACCGCACCTTTTACGGTCGAAACGACCTTTACCAAAGGGACGGAGTGGACCTTTCATTCAAGGGAAAGGCTGTACTCTGTAACTTAATCCAGGATGTCGTAGAGCGGACGCAGAGGAGCGTCCGACCCAGAGTGAAGGCGGACGTAAGACAGTATGGCCGTGTCAATCCTGGAACGACGTTCTTAGATGTGGCAAAGAGGGGTACTACCACACAAAAGAAGCCGGGAAACGGAAGAGCGTAGGGAGTCCTACACTGGGGGACTCCCTAAAAGTTCTTCTGTTCAAAGCGAGGTCAATCAGGAATAAGTTTCTTGAGCTCCGTGGCCTCGTAGCAACAGAGGAACCTGAGATGGTGGCCATAACGGAGACGTGGATTAAAATCACAAGCCGAGATTTTGAAGGTGAATTCACGATTCCCGGTTACCAGCTCTTCCAGAAAGATAGGCCAGACAGAGAGGGTGGCGGTGTGATGTTGTATGTCAAGGATACTCTCAACTCGACAGATTGCAACATCGTATCCGACCATGAACTACTAGGTGTTGACCTAGAGATAGGTCCTGCCAAATACAGGACCCTGGTGCTTTATAGACCTCCTGCCCAACTCGTTGAAAAGGACAGAGATCTGTACCAGCTACTGGGAGAACTTGTCGAAGACAGAGTGTGTATCGTTATGGGTGATTTCAACACACAAGTTGACTGGGAAACCATAGAACCCTGTGGCGAGAACGCACTACTCCTGGAGTTCACGAACAACGAGTTCCTGACTCAATGGGTGAGAGAGCCAACGAGAGGAGACAATATCCTCGACTTGGTTTTCACCTCTGAGGACGACATCGTTGAGGACCTCTCTGTTGGCGAAGAGCTCGGTGGCAGTGACCACCGATTAATTAGATTTGTAGTCAAAGTCCCCAAGGCAAAGCCTGCAACTAGTAAATCAAGGAAACTGGATTTGAGAAGAGCAGACTTTGCAGGTCTACGCGCGGGACTGACTGACGCGAGGCTAGAGGAGTGCGATGCTGTTGAAGACTCTTATAACAGTTTCAAAACCACATTCATGAGTCTTCAATCGCGTTTTATCCCTCTGAAATGCCCCCGTCGGTCTTCTGTTCAACCAAAGTGGTTTAATCGAGAAATCGGGCAACTGCTTAGGGAGAAGAGAAATGTGTACCGGCAATCGAAGAACTCGGGTGACTTTGACGAATACCGGAGGCTAGCCAGGAGAGTGAAGTCCAGCATAAGGGCGGCTAAGCGGTCTGAGGAACTCCGAGTGGCGAGACTCTGTAAAGAGAATCCCAAGGAGTTTTTTGGATATGTGAACAGCCGTAAACCAATCCGTCGAACGATTGGCCCTTTTAGGAATGAGGAGGGGACATTAAAGCATTCAGATGCAGAAAATGCCAACCTCCTCAACGACTACTTCTCTTCAGTGTTTACTGAAGAGTGTGGTCCCATTCCCCAGCCGGGAGATTCCTACTCGGGGGAAAAGCTGGAGGCAATGGAACTTCACTGAAGGAGAAATAAAGAAAAAGATCGCTGACCTAAAGACGAATAAGTCCCCTGGACCGGACGGGTTTCTACCCAAGGTGTTGAAGGAAGTGTGCGATGAAGTATCACGACATCTGTGCGCTATCTTTAACATGTCAATCCGGACCGGATGCGTTCCTAGAGACTGGCGTGAGGCGGAGGTGACTCCGATCTTCAAGAAAGGAGACCGTAACCAACCGTCGAACTACCGACCTATCAGTCTGACTTCGATAGTCGGTAAACTCATGGAAAGCATCATGGTGGACAAAGTGACGTCGTATTTAGAGTCAAACCTGCTACTGAGGAGTTCCCAGCACGGCTTCCGAAGGCAACGGTCATGCCTGACGAACCTTGTAGAATTCTTCCACTTCGTTTTCAGCGAGCACGATCGGGACAAGGCGGTGGATGTGGTCTACCTAGACTTTCAGAAAGCCTTTGATAAGGTACCACACCGCCGCCTTCTCCGGAAAGTGCGAGCGCTTGGCATAGACGGAAAGGTAGCCGGCTGGATCGAGAACTGGCTAAGTGGCAGACGGCAACGGGTGGTGGTGAATGGACAGTCTTCTGAGTGGGTGCCCGTTACTAGCGGGGTGCCTCAAGGTTCTGTCCTGGGACCACTACTATTCATCATCTACGTCAACGACATGGACGGTGACATGGTTGCCAAGATTTCCAAATTTGCCGACGATACCAAGCTTGGTATGAACGTTGCAAAGGATGGAAATACTGCCCGCCTGCAGGAAGATCTTGGGAAGATTGGGGAGTGGTCGGACACGTGGCAAATGCCTTTTAACGTGGGCAAATGCAAAGTGATGCATATCGGCCACAGAAACCCCCAATCTCAGTATATCCTTAAGGGCACTGCTATTGAATCCACCGACACTGAGAAGGACTTGGGTGTAACAATCACTAGTGACCTCAAGTTCTCGAAACAGTGCATTGAGGCGGAGAAAAGGCCCAAAGGATGCTAGGCTATATTAAGCGCCAGTTTGGTTATCGGAACCAGGAGATTGTACTGTGCCTGTACAACTCACTTGTCCGACCGCACCTGGAGTATGCCGTACAATTTTGGAGTCCTTCATTGCGAAAGGACATCGCGAGATTGGAACGCGTACAAGCCAGGGCAACCAAGCTGATTCCCTCTATCCGACATAAAAGTTATGAGGATAGACTAAGGGAGTTAGATATGTTCTCGCTGGAAACCCGTAGACTGCGTGGTCAGCTCATCGAAGTCTTCAAAATACTTCGAGGGTTCGACAATGTTGACTACCGGGATATTTTCACACTGAGTGAGAACAGAACGCGCAATCACGGCTTCAAACTTGAACTGAAGCGTTACAACCGCAATCTGTGTGGAAACTTTTTCACCTACAGTATCTGCGGTAAGTGGAACGCACTTCCAGTGGAAGTTGTCAACAGTGAATCTGTTGACCAGTTCAAGTCAAGACTAGACAAAGTCTTGAAAAGTGGCCGTTTATGGACGCAAAACAATTGAGCAGCCATGTGCCCGCTCAATTGCTAGTCCAAAGGTACCCTCTTTGAATGGACCGTAAGGTCTCCTAGGGTACTTACTTTCCTTGTTACTCCTTGTTACTCTCTCTCTCTCTCTCTCTCTCTCTCTCTCTCTCTCTCTCTCTCTCTCTCTCTCTCTCTCTCTCGGGAAAGGAGGACCGTTCCTGCCGCCAAGCCAAAGGCGGCGGGAAACGGTCGAACTTAGGGAGACCACCAGCCGGGAACTCCCTTAAGGTTCTTCTGTTCAACGCGAGGTCCATCCGGAACAAGTTTCTGGAATTAGTGGCCCTCGTAGCAACGGAAGAACCAGATCTGGTGGCCATCACGGAGTCGTGGATTCGAACCTCTGTTCGTGACTTTGAGGGCGAATTCGCAATCCCGGGCTACCAGATCTTCCACAAAGACCGGCTGGCGAAGGAGGGGGGCGGAGTGGTGGTGTACGTGAGAAGTGTATTCACGGCAACGAGCAGCACCACCACCGCCCACCAAGAAGTCCTATGCGTGGACTTGGAGCTGGGTACCACCAAGTACAGGACTGTTACAGTTTATAGACCCCCATCCTCGACGGAGGATCAAGACAGGGACCTCTATAATCAACTGAATCAGTTAACTGAAGGCAGGGTGAGTATCGTCATGGGGGACTTCAACACTCACGTTGACTGGGCAACCAGAGAAACCCGCATCGACAACATACGGCTCCTTAACTTCGTAAATGAAGGATTCTTCACTCAATGGGTGAGAGAACCAACACGAGGTGCAAACATCCTCGACCTAGTTCTCACATCCGAGGATGACATCATTGAGGAAGTTAGTGTAGATGAGGAGCTAGGTGGCAGCGACCACCGCCTCATCAGGTTCTGCATTCGAGTCCCAGCTCGCGAAGCAGTAGCTCGTGCTGCAGCCAAGCTGAACTTCAGAAAGGCAAATTTCGCGGGACTTCGTGCTGGCGTGGCAGCGATAGAGGTGGAAGATAGTGACAACGTCGAGCAACCATGGAAGAATTTCAAAAACTCATTCATGGCCCTGCAGTCACGATTCATTCCATCAGAACGCGGCCGAGTCGGAGCTACTCAACCCAAGTGGTTCACCCCCGAAATCGGGAGAACCCTACGGAAGAGAAAAACCGCCTATCGCCAAGCGAAGAACACTGGAGAATTCGAGCACTACAAAAGTCTATGCCGAAGTGTCAAGTCCATGATAAGGGTGGCGAAACGCGCCGAAGAAGTCCGTGTGGCGAGACTCTGCAAAGAGAGCCCCAAGGAATTCTTCGGATACGTAAACAGCCGTAAGCCGACACGTAGACGGATCGGTCCCCTGGTGAAAGAGGATGGTGAGCTAGAGCTCAGTGACGAAGCGAATGCGACCATCCTCAACAAGTACTTCTCGTCAGTTTTCACTGAGGAGAAGGACACCACCCCTGAGCCTCGTGACAAGTACGAAGGCTCAGAGCAATTGGAGAGATTTCACTTCGAAGAGACGATAGTGCGTTCAAAGATCGACGCTTTGAACCGCTACAAGTCGCCAGGGCCCGATGGCTTCTTACCACGGGTGCTGAAGGAAGTGCGAGATGAGGTCTCCCCACATCTCTGCTCGATCTTCAGGAAATCGCTCGAGACTGGATGCGTGCCAAAGGACTGGCGAGACGCGGAAGTCACCCCCATATTCAAAAAGGGTAACGCGAGCGAGCCATCTAACTACCGGCCGATCAGCCTGACGTCGGTAGTAGGAAAATTGATGGAAAGTATCCTGGTTGACAAAATAACGCAGCACGTCGAGTCCAACCACCTATTGAGGAATTCCCAACACGGGTTCCGGCGGCACAGGTCATGCCTAACGAACCTTTTGGAATTCTTCCACTTCGTGTTCAGCGAACACGACCGGGAGAAGGCGGTGGATGTCATCTACCTCGACTTGAAGAAGGCCTTCGACAAGGTGCCCCACCGCCGATTGCTGAAAAAGGTTCGAGCGCTAGGCATCGCCGGAGCTGTAGGTGACTGGATCGAAAACTGGCTGCATAGTCGAAGGCAGCGAGTAGTGGTGAACGGGCAAAAGTCCGGTTGGCTACCGGTAACAAGCGGCGTTCCCCAAGGCTCCGTGCTGGGCCCCCTACTCTTCATCATCTATGTAAACGACATAGATGATGGCATAACTGCGAGGATTTCCAAATTTGCCGACGATACCAAACTAGGTATGAACGTGGCAGACGCGGAAAACGTCGAGAGACTCCAAGCCGACTTGAGGAAACTCGGGGAGTGGTCAGACAAATGGCAAATGCCGTTCAATGTCGAAAAGTGCAAGGTGATGCACATCGGCCACAGAAATCCCCAAGCCGTCTACAGCCTCAAAAACTCGGCGCTCGAGAGCACAGACATGGAAAAAGACTTGGGAGTCGTGACATCGAATAATACTAAAAGGGTTGCACCTCATAGTTTCGCGATAATAACGGACAAAATTGAAGGATACATGGAACTAAATCCACAAAACACTTAGGACAAAACACAAAATTGAGGGACTAGGGGGTATAATATATATAGAGATTATTATACTAAGGCAACAAAAATAAATAATTGACAATAGCCACAATGATCATTGATACGTTTAAATGGAGGCTCACCTGCCCATGCTTAATATTATTATAAAGTTATACAATCATAACTAAAAAAAAGAAAAATAAATAAAAAATACACGCACACAAAAAAAGATACATGTTCCCATAATACATTATTATTATCTGTGCATATTTACAATCCAATACAAACCAATCCTAAAATCAGAACGAAAAAAATGGCTCAGGATTAGTTTGTAGGGGAATCCAGTGTGTTCCTGCTTAAACTATCTGCAATATAATTATCAGAGCCTTTTATATACAAAATTCTGAACTGAAATTCCTGGACGAACAGACTCCAACGCATTAATCGTCCATTATTACTTTTCGCATTACGTAGGTAAGATAGAGGTTTATGATCGGTCTCTATGACAAACTCCTTACCTACCAGGAACATTTTGAATTTTTGTATTTTCCAAACTATTGTGAGGGATTCTCACTCAATCACAGCGTAGTTCCTTTCGCGATGGATTAATTTTCGACTAGCGTACGCGATGGGAAAGCTCTCGCCGTTGTTCCCGTACTGGATTGGGATACCACCTATTCAGGCCTATATTATACTAGCCTCCAAGTATAGTGGTTAGCGCGCTTGCCCGGCAATCGTTGAGTCGGCAGTTCGAATCTCCGTCCGGATTCTTTTTAAGCTGACACTATTTACTAGGGAGGTTACCTCCGTGATTGGGAATCACGGTAGGGACGGGTAGGTGGAGCTCATGGCCATGACAGGAAGTCCACCTAAGAGAAGGATAAGTCTGACTTCAAAACCCTGGAGCTACAGGCATAATTTGCCTCTTCCATAAGATCCTCTGTGAGTATCTGTGAGTGAGTATCATTGCTGGCATCCGTTCGAATGCCAAATGGCTTATCGGGATTGAGCAGGTGGAGGATAGGTGCCGACGCTAATTTTCTTTTAAGTTGGGTGAAGCTATTGATTGACAGCGGTGTCCACTCAAGCAATCGGGGGTCTTCTTCTCACAAGGGAGCGGAAATAAAGGCAAAATTTCGGATTAATCGCTGATAGAAAGATGCGGAGCCCATGAAAGATCGCAATTGTTTCTTATTCGCGGGCAAGGGCATTTCCACAAAAGCCCGAATTTTCTCTTCCTGGGAAGCTAGCCAGTCATTCCCAATATGGAAACCTAAATTGTATTAAAAGCGAAGTGGCACTTGCTGGGGCAATCGTCAAATTATGCTCCCGGAGTCTATATAAAAGGGCTTGGAGGTTAGTCAAGTACTGATTCCAGTCTTGGGTGGCCACAAAGATGTTGTCGATTAGAAGGTTACATTAGGTAAGCAGTCTAAGATCCTTCTCATCATTCGATTGTAATTGTTACATGCCGTTACAAGACTAAAGGGGAGCCGACGAAATTGCACAAGTCTCTTTTCAGTGGGGAAAGCCGTGAATTTCTTGACTTCTTTTCTTAATGGGATTTGGTAGTAGGCTTTACACAAATCCAGTTCTGTAAGTGATTTGGTCTTCTCGAAAAGATGAAGATTTTGGTCAATGATGGGAATTGGCTCCGCATCGAACACGGTGACTGAATTATATTTTCTAAAGTCGATGCACATACATTATGATCCATCTGGATTCTTGAACATAACGTCCCAGGAACGATAATTTGATTCTGAGGGCTCTATGATTTTTTTATTTAATAATTTGTCGACCTCGTTATTAAACGTCCCTCTTAAGTGTATGGACAATGGATACGGCTTGGAGCAGATAGGTTCCTGGGTGGTCAGCAAGATGTTGTGCTGGAAGTGGGCAACACAACCCAGAATCTCGATTATGACGTCACCAAATTGTTTCAGGGGCGTCTGCAATTGTTCCTTCTGAAGGGGAGACAGCTGGCCGTTTATTTTTAATTCTGGCAAGACATGCAAAGGATATTCTTTGTCTTGTTCTACGCAGGCAACTTGTACTACACTAAGTGGGTCCAAGAGATAACTAGACTCCATATACGATTCTTCATCTATCGCCACAATCTGGTTAAGCGCTCACGCGACGGTGGTAACGCTTTAGCGTATTTATGTGTAAAAGCTTCTTTCCTGATGGAGTTTCAATCACTTAGTCGATTGGGCCGCGTTTTCCGACCATTTGGTAGGGGCTCTTCCATTGACTCAACAATTTATTGTTGTCCGTCGGGAGTAACAATAAAACTTCTTCACCGGGATTAAATTTTCTCCCCTTGGATTTGCAGTCGAAGTAGGTCTTGTACTTATTCAAGTTAGTATATGCATTTTGGTACGCTATTTCAGCGCATTTTTTCAACCTCTGTCTTAAATCAAGCATATAGGTGTAGGAAGACTGGATTTCCTGATCCAATTTCTGGTTGGTGAATAGCTCCTTTAAAATGCTTAAGGGGCCTCTTACATTCCTTCCCCACAACAATTCGAACGGAGCAAATCCCAATATGCGGTGGGGGATTTCTCGGTAGGCGAAGAGAACCATCGGAAGATAACGGTGCCATTCTTTGGGTTGTTCCGCACACACTTTCTTCAGAATGGCCTCGATACTACCGTTTAATCTTTTGCACATTCCATTTCCAGCCGGGTGAAACGGGGTGGTAAACAAGTGTTTTACCATTAGCAACTTGCTTACATACTTCATTAACTCGGACGTAAATTGACGTCCACCAGCTGACAATATTTCCTTTGGTAGGACAACATGGGAGAAAATTGTAATGATTCTAGCAATCTTTTTGAGAGTCACGGCCTTCCTTGAAGGTGAGGCACTTCCGGTCCTTGACGAAGGATCTAATCTCTGAAGGGACTGACGCCAGAAGTTGATCCTTCAGGACGAAGTCAACAAAAGCATCGTAATCATAGAAATTTTGAATAGGTCAAGCCAGAAGTTAAAATGGCGCTGCCAAGTGTAGCCAAACTGATGGAAGGTTTGGTTTGGCTGGATGCGAAAGTGCCGGAACTTCCTGCGGTAAAAGTCCGGGGTCATATTGTAGGCGGCAAATAACTCGGCTTTAAATGTTGAGTAGTCAATAGTTACCCCTGACGGAAGTGAGATGAAAATATCCCTAAGCTGGGTATTCAACAAAGGCAATAACTTGGCTACGCCTTCCGCCTCAATATCCCAGTGATTCACCTCGAAGATCTTCTCAAAGTGGATGAGATACGACCCGAAATCTTCACTTTCCTTAAACACCGGCAATTTTATAGACGCTGTCTCCTCTACGTTTGTTCTTGAATTAATTGAAAGCGCTTTGTTCCGTACCCGCCTTATTTCAAGTTCTTGGGAACGAATTCTCTCTCCTATCTTCTTCTTGTTTTTTTATCTTTTTCTTCTTTCTGCTCTTTCTCCTTCTTATCATTCTTTTATCCTTCTCTTCTTTCTGCTCTTTCTGTTCTCTCTTCCTCTTGAGTCTTTTCTGTTAAGTCCAAGTGATTCACCTTGGGCTTTAAAGATTTCGAAGGAAGACATGTTATATCGTTCACCAACTTTACGTGAAAGAAATAAAAAAAAAATAAAACACAACAAAGGAATGTAGCAGGATTTGTCGAATTCGAATTACTCGTAAAACACTTGAATTACTTATATGCATGAACGGAAGCGCAAATGGGTTTTGTTTAACAAAAAATGAAATCGCCAACACACAAAAAGACACTCGTAAAAACAAATGCAATTATTTCGCACGATGCGAATTTTATCCCGTACGATCACTCGGAGGAAATTTTGGGGAGTCGAAATTTTAACGAAATCCCTCAATAGGATTGAGATGAAGCATTGGCGTCTACCTCTTGAGCATTCCAAATAACGCAAAGAACATAAATAAACAATAAAATTCTTACTGTATCTTTCAATTATGCCAGACAGTATGAGCCCTGAAAGTTCAGAAATTCAGCGGGAGAATACCGGTGATACACAGTCACCCCAAAAATCAATAAAATAAATTCACAACAACAATGGGAACAGGTAAATACAAATTTGTTTTGCAAGTAGCCGATGCTAAGATTATTCCTTCATAATTTCTAATATCCAGAACCAGAACCAAGATTAACCCCCTAAATCTGACACCAATTTAATATATGATGTTAATAATGAGGAAAATATATATATTTCTATGTCGTAGGTCAGGTCAGATTTCCGACCTTTGCTCCTCGGATTCCTTGTTGCGAGAAAAGTGTCAGCGGATTATGCTGCTATGTGCGTGGGTAATGACAAAAATACGTAAGAGTGCTATTTTAACGTTGCCCCAAATATTTTACTATCGTCGAGGTATTGGGATATCAAAACTGAATAAACAAAAGAAACTTTACTACTATACAACCAATATATATATATATATATACAAATGAATAAAAGGGGTTTCATATAAGTACCCAATCGGATTAGATGTACACGGGAATGGTACACGGGAATTCGTAGCCGCTCGGATGCGGCTACGAATACGGACAACTAACAAACTGTCCACAGAACGGGAGACATGAATCGCGATTGAGTCGTTCGCTTAGCCTAATTAGCGGTAGTCTTAGTGAGAGGGAGGGGGGACTGCAAATGGGAATTGCAATCACTACGGTTAACCTCGAGAATATGGGTCGAGGGAGTATCTTGCCGAGACGGGAACGGAACCAAAATTCAGAACAATAGTCTCTTGTCTGAATAGAAATCTTGCCTTCGGGCTCTTGGGGTGCGAAAGCCAACCGAAAGTTGCGCGTCGCGTTCAGAGTAGGCTGATACTAAATTCTTAACTCCAGCGTCTGATAATTTATAGGGGCTCGCCGGAAGCGGCTGGCCCCGAGCATTGGAAGTGTGTGTGTGGGGGGGTGCGGGGTTCCAGTTTATCAGACGCTGTGAACCTTGGCTCGGTCCTCACAGTCTTGTGATTCTTCCGCTGTGACCCTTCAGTTCTCACGGCATGCTCATCGCTGCCTCTTATCGGAGGAAGCGTTTCCGTCAGGCGCAGATTGAAGATTCTCTGATTCTCCCGACCGCGTTGTGCGCTCTCTCTCTCTCTCTCTATATATATATATATATATATATATATATATATATATATATATATATATATATATATATATATATATACAGGGGTTGAACAAAATAATGGAAACACCATATAATTTTCGAGAACTTTATTTTAATAAGGAGTAGGACCACCTTTGGCAGTAATTACAGATTGAATTCTGCGTAGGATCGACTCATACAAAGTTTGAATTCTTTCCAAGGGGATTTTTAACCATTCATCAGCTAAAGCAGTTTCCAGTTCTTTCAATGATGGTGGTGGGAGATATCGACTCGTAACTTGTTTTTTCTAAATTGCACCATAAATGTTCAATGATGTTGAGATTTGGGGGTTGTGGTGGCCAGATAAGGTGTTGTACTTCACTGGAATGTTCCTTGTGCTATTCAGCTACAACCTTACCAGTATGAATAGGAGCATTATCATCCTGAAAGATGGCATTTCCATCCGGAAACATTTTCTGAACCATAGAATGGATCTGATCAGCTAAAATACTCAAATAGTCCTGACTGTGGATTCTACCATGAAAGGAGACTATTGGGCCGGCGGATTTCCAAGATACGGCCCCCCCAGAGCATCACAAAGTCTCCTCCATGTTTAACAGTTTGGAGCAAGCAGTCTGGATAAAATGCATCTTTTGGCTGTCTCTAAACGTATACACGGCCTGAGGTGGGAAATAAAGAAAAGGAGGACTCGTCAGAGAATATGACCCTTCTCCACTGCTCTTCTGTCCAATTCCGATGGTTTATACACCATTCTAAACGCTTTCGAACGTTTTTTTCTGAGGGTAGTGGTTTTCGGATTGCAGCCCTTCCTTGGAATCGGGCTTTATGCAACTCCCGGCAAACAGTTTTTGTTGAGACTAGGTTCCGGACGTGATCATTAAGTTTTGCAGTAATTTTGGTAGCTGTAGTTTTATGTTCTTTTGTAACAATTCGTGTAAGAGTCCTACGGTCTCTATCAGAGTGTTTTGGTTTTCTTACTGAGTTTTGCTATGAGAAGGACGTTTTTCCTTTATTTTCCTACGCTGTCATTACTTTTGAGACTGTGTCTCTCGATGCGACAACCAGTTTATCCATTTTAGTGATGTTAGCACCTGCCATCCGAGCTCCGGCAATCTAACCTCTTTAGAAATCGAATAGATCGCTCACTTTAATAAATTTTAATAAACTTATTTAGATAATATCTGCAAAAAAACATAGACAAGGTTTATATACTATTACAATACTAGGTGTTTCCATTATTTTGTCCACCCCCTATATATATATATATATATATATATATATATATATATATATATATATATATATATATATATATATATATATGAGGAATTAAACCACATTCTTCGAAGACAATTTAATTCAGAACAGTTTCGGTGTATCTCACACCCTTTTTCAACTGACACTGGATAGAAAATATTAGAAAAGTGCTTACAAACATAACACGGGGTCAGTTCGTGAAAGATCCCCTCTTTTTCCCCCAATCCCCTACTTGTGGCTAATCAGGGGGTGGGGAGTTAGGCCTAAACATATTGAAGGGCTGACATTTAACTATTTTGTTTATTTGCTTTCGTATTACAGGATTAAAAGAAAATTGACCCTGAGATAGATTTAAATTAGGAACTGACGATATCAAGCTCGATTCTACGATTCTTCTCTTAACATAGTTAGCCGATTTAAATTCCATTTTACTTCCATTGAAATCGATCGAATGATTCAAGTCTCTAACATGGCAAAATATTCCACTGCTTTGGCTGCCCACTCTAATATCTCTTTTGTGTTCGTACAATCTCTTATCTAGATTTCTTCCCGTTTCCCCTATATAAACTTTATGGCAATCGTTGCATGCTATTGCATATACTCCTATGTTATGATGTTCTTTGGGTTTCCTGGCAATCATCAATTGGTTTAAGGAATTATTATATTTAAAGGCTAGATTAATACCCGCTTTTCCAAATATGTCCTTTAAACTATTTAATTTATTATTAAATGGCAATGTTATACATTTGTTGAAGTCATTAGTGCGGGAAGGCTTATTACCATAGAATGATTTCCTAGCTGCAAAATGGGCAGACGATATGAACCAGTCGGGGTAATACAAATTAGAAAAAATGGTCCTGATAATGACAATTTCTTCATCTAAATAGGAAGGATGGCATATTTTGTGTGCTCTAAGGAAAAGGTTAGAAATTACCGATTTTTTAACAGTATTATCGTGAAACGAAAAATAATGTATATAGGCATTCGAGTGGGTTGGTTTCCTATAAACGTTAAGTTTTAATTCATGGTGATCTTTATTAATGAGGACATCTGAAAAGGGTAATCTATTATCATATTCCCATTCATATTTAAATTTGATGGAGACATGAAAATTATTCAAATTATTAAAAAAGGTATCAAAATCATGGCCATTAGGCCATACAGAAAATACATCGTCAATGTACCTTAACCATATAAAGTTAGGGGGAGAAATTGTGGGAAGGAGTTCAGTCTCAAAATATTCCATGAAGAGACATGCCAATATCGGAGATAAACTATTTCCCATGCTAAGGCCAAATATTTGTCTATAAAACTCATTATTTACTCGAAACACATTGTCAGAGAGACATAATTCAACTAAATCGATAAATTTACTCGTAGAAATGGGAAGATCCAAATTAAGTCTAGGCATGATTTCCCGCAGAAGGCCCATGGTTTGGTCAACCGGAACTTTGGTAAACAAAGAGTTTACATCAAAGCTCACAAGTTTTCCATCCGGTAATTGCAAGGGGTTGAGGCGGTCAACGAAATCTTGAGTGTTCATAATGTGTGCAGATGAGATTCTTCCAACTGCTGGAGATAAATGCTTGGCGAGCCATTTGGACAGCTTATAAGTGGGAGAATTAATATTGGAAATGATTGGACGTAAGGGACATCCCTCTTTGTGGGTCTTTGGGAGCCCATACATATAGGGAAGTGAAGGGTTCGTACTCCTGAATTGTTTGATTAAGTCTGTGCTTTTCAATATTCTCTTGAATTTGT
The DNA here is from genome assembly GCA_963969495.1 of Ceratothoa steindachneri. Taxonomy (NCBI): domain Eukaryota; kingdom Metazoa; phylum Arthropoda; class Malacostraca; order Isopoda; family Cymothoidae; genus Ceratothoa; species Ceratothoa steindachneri. Next base: position 106,882,700 of record OZ018323.1, on the reverse strand, counting down.
TGTTGAAATTGCTTGTTTTGTTATTGAGCGGGTTACTTTGTAGCTTTTCATATGTGTTCACATCGTTAAGAAGTTCATTAAGTTTATCATTATAACTATGTTTGTCCAAAATGACTAACTGATTCGTTTTGTCGGATTTGGTTATAACAATGTTGTTATTAAATTTAAGTTTATTTAACGCAATCTGAAATCTTCTGGGAAAACCAATTTGGTCAGATTTTTCAGAATTTAGGGCACTAAGCATACAACCACTAAGAAATTCACCACTTATTTGCTCATGTGAGGATTTGGCTATGGATACTAAATGGTTAAGTGAGAACTCATCGCATGACTTAATTGAAAAACTTAAACCGTATCCTAACGCAAATTTTTCATCATCAGTCAGTACATGGGATGATAAATTCAGAATATTTTTATTGGGGTTTGAACCTTTAATCCAAAGACTGTTCATAAAATTCGGTTAAGTTTCCACTTCAAATAATTGCTATGATGAAGAATTTTTTCCTTAACACTTGATTCAATCACAGAAACTGCATGATGCCCTAAAAGTTCATCGCACTTATCAAACAGATTTCTTCTTGACCGTCTCACTTTGAATAGGAAAGTGTTCACCTCTCGCTTGGCGTTTTCTACACGTTCTTTTAATATACAGCTGTGTATAATGTTAAACGGAACATCACTGGACTTTCTTAAAGATGTTGTAAGTAGGGTTGTCGGAACGATTTTTTCTTGCAAGCAGTTATTTAAAAAGTCCCATTGAAGTTTGGTCTTCTTAGTGCGCAGTAAGTTTCTCTCATATTCTCTAAACAGAGAAATATGCTCAGGATGGAGATGGAAAAGATTCCTGAGTTGGTTGTGTCTTCTCGTGGTATTCATGATGAAAATTAATGCAATATCGCAAGAAAAGATGAGGAATTAAACCACATTCTCCGAAGACAATTTAATTCAGAACAGTTTCGGTGTATCTCGCACCCTTTTTCAACTGACACTGGATAGAAAATATAAGAAAAGTGCATACAAACATAACACGGGGTCAGTTCGTGAAAGATCCCCTCTTTTTTCCCCCAATCCCCTACTTGTCGCTAATCAGGGGGGGGGGGGTAGGCCTAAACATATTGAAGGGCTGACATTTTACTATTTTGTTTATTTGCTTTCGTATTACAGGATTAAAAGAAAATTGACCCTCAGATAGATTTAAATTAAGAACTGACGATATCAAGCTCGGCGATAAATGGACGATAAACTAACGAAATTCGTAATTTAAGATACACTAGGTAGAATACCTCTTTTGCCAAAGAGGTATGACTCCCATCAACCGAAATGATCTCGAGATAGGTCGATTTTCAAAAGAGTTAGCCATTTTTTCGAGCTAAAACTTTTAGGCCGACTTTTCTCAGGGCGGCATCCGCTTTATTGGTATTGAACTTAATACATCTTAGGAATCAATGTTAACTTTCATATAGATGATAGAACTGTTTCCTTCTGTCCAATGTATATGAAATGGCTTAATTTTCGTGTAGAGGTGGGTTAGGGTGGTGGGGTGAGTTGAGGGGAGGGGGCGGTGGGGGAAGGGGGAGGGGGGTGGAGGTGGACAGGGGAGGGGGAAGGGGGAGGTGGACGGGGGGAGGGGGAAGGTGGACGGGGGGAGGGGAAGGGGGAGGTGGACGGGGGGAAGCGGAGAGAGAGTGGGGAAGAAGGGGAGAACGAGAGGGGGAAGGGGGGAAGAGGGGGAAGAATGGGATTTTTTTATTCCTATAAATGGACAGACACAGAAAGATTTAATTTTTATTATATAGATATATACACTTTATTGATAGACAGACAAACTCCATTAGACACACACACACAGACAGACTTCATTTTTAATATATAAACATTTTATTGATAGACACACAGACAGAGACTTCATTAGGCACACATACAGACAGACAGACTTCATTAGATACACATAGAGAGACTTCATTTTTATTATATAGATATATACAGTTTAATGATAGAGAGACACGCACAGGCATACTTCATTTTTAATATATAAACATTTTATTGATAGACACACACAGACAAACTCCCTTAGACACACACACAGACAGACTTCATTTTTAACATATAGACATTTTTATTGATAGACACACACACACACACACACCCAGACATACAGACTTAATTTAAATTATATAGATATTAAAATTTTCTTTCCAAAAAAAAACTAAGGCGGATTTGATCTTTTTCTTTTTTTATTCTTCATAAACGATATTCTCATTCTGTGAACTAAACTTAATCTTGTTCAACAACGCTACAGAACTTCTTGGTACACAATCTTCTTAATTTTTCTTTGTGGAGTATATACAAACATTACTTTTGCTTCTAAATCTAGAGCAATCAACATATTCGTAAAGAAGACTATAAGAAGAACAGGGTTCCTCTAATTGTAACTATGCCACTAATAGAGTCTCACGTTAAGATTTTTTTAATTCCCATTGCAAAACTTACACGGATTGGAAAATGTAGTCTTCTAAATTCAAATGGCAATTCTCACCCTGATGGATTTAGTGGTATTCTCTGAATGAAGACATCCTCTACTTTTCTATTCCAGTAAGAATGGTTGCCTCTATGACATGGGGGAACAGATTCTTTACCACCCTTACGAGTGCCATTATAAAGTTTTGTTGGATCCAAATTGCGCAACAACATTATTTAGATTTAGTAACTTCAGTTCAAGTTGGTGAGGAGATATGTCAGAAGGTTCTAGAGAGTTTAGGAACTCTGTGGAATAATTGTATCAACCGACTTGTAAATTTGTGGACTTCGTGAGAGGGAGAGGAGTAGAAGTTTATTGATTCTGAAAACAGTCTTTTACTTCGAAGCGAATATAGCTCTTTGTGTTTAGAGACAATATTATAATATTCCTACACAAAGATGATTTTAGGAAAGCCCGGACCTCATCTGCCATGGTTAATTTATGAACGACTGGAAGTGTCTGCTTGAAATCAGCTTATTTCAAAAGAGTGACACCTCCTATAGGAGCCTCACAATCCCTGATGTCTCGCATTGTCCTGCCAAGTGCTTCGGAGGCTCACTTATGAGCCACTGAAAGAGGTACTCGGCGTTGCCTGGGTGAAAAAAAATTTTTTTTTAACCAATGCTATATCATAACACTTCTTGGCAGACAATATTGTTTATCTGTCCTTGTTATACATGGAAAAAACAGATTGAGCTTTCGATCTTATTCGATCATCTTCGGAGCGTTTTGATATGTTCTTGCCTCCTTTACCGATCTAATGAGGGGAGTGAAGATCTGACAGAATTAAAGAAAATGATTTTTAAGGGGTATTTATTCCATCTAGGTTGAGCATAACGTTAAAGGAAACGGGCCAGTGCGGTGAGTGGAATTTTAAAATAATTTTAATGTTCGATTCCAGCTTGTCGCTTGACTGTTGATGGCCGGCTTATCTTCGTTTATTAATATGGCTTCTAAGATGTTCAGCCTAGCTTTATTAACCTCTTTTCTTTTAATAACGGTGTTGTCAACTAGCATATCTCTCGTTACGTTAATGTTATGGGCACTCTCCATATGATTTTTAGGCCCTCCGCTTTTCAGATGCATAATCAAACGTCTCGAAAGTGTATTAGTTTTCATGCCAATATATTTTTAGTTCCTATAAAGCTTTATCGGGGCAAATGAACTCGTAAACTATGTTGGTTGACTTGAGATTCGAGGAGTTTAGGCAGCTATTGTTTTTCATCAGGAGATTGCTGGCTGAGTTGAATTTTATCCATTTGATTTTTAACCTTGATGTTACGGTTAATGATCTCCTTGATGTTTTTTTCATCTATTTTATAGGCGGTGAACATCTGATATCTGTAATACACTTTGATGTTGTTGATTTCTCCCTAATTATTTTCAGTTTTATCCGTATCTTTGCATAGATTATTTAAAAATCATTGGAGTTGTTTGTCAATTATGTTGTTTGAGAAACCGTTGATCACGAGTGTTTGTTTTACTCGTGCAATCTCTTGGAGGAAAAGTTCCCACTTAGAGCAGCATTTATAAGCTCGGCAGATGTATGAGCCGATTACGCTTATTTTATACCTTTCTGGGCATCCACTCTCCGCATTGAGGCATCTTCCCATGTCCATACTTTTTCTATGTACTTTAGTGATGTAGTTACCATTGATGTTTTGAACATCAACGTCCAAGAAAGGAAGTTTATTGTCCGTGCTCAAATCATAAGTGAATTTTAGCACGGAGTTCTCCTCAAATTGCTGCCTGATGTTTATCAGATGTTCTTCGCTTTGGACGTTAATGTAGATGTCGTCTACGTATGGGCAATATGTGTGTGGCTTATTTTCCATGGTGTCCAATAATCTCTCTTCAAGTCAACTCATATAATAGTTGGCGAAAGTCTGCCCTAAGGGTGACCCCATAGCCGCTTCATCCACTTGCAGATTACCGTCCGGTGTCCTGAATGGAGCCTCTGATGTGCATGAATGGAACATGCTCCTTAAGATGTTTGGGTCAAGATTTGGAAGAAACATTGTATGATGGTGGTACACGTTTTTTATAATGATATCGATGGTCTGAGCGACAGGCACGTTCGTAAACAGGCTTTCCACGTCAAGGGATGATGTTAGTCCTGCCGGTCTTGTAGAGTGGAAGTATATCGATAAATTCCTCCGTGGATTTTATGCTATATTTCGAAGGGATGTACGGTTTTATTACTTCATTTAGGGTTTTAGCTAAACAGTACGTAGGTGTCGTGACTTGAGAGATGATAGGCATCAATGGGTTGTGCGGCTTATGAATTTTTACATCGCAATATAGATATCTTGGTGTGTAATCACCGATGATCTTTTGGAAGTGAAGTCCCCCGATGAGTGCATTGGCTTTAGGTTTTTGTCCATTTAATTTCGTTTTTAACTCTTCTGTTGGATTTTTTTTTATGCGTTTAAATTTAGTGGTGTCACTCAAGATGGTATTCAATTTGTTGTTATATTCTTCTTTGTTTAGAATGACGTATATGTTGGATTTGTCAGCTTTCCTTATGACTATTTCTTTGTTGATTTTTAGAGAGCTGATGGCCTTACGTATCTCTGGTGTTATAAGTTGCTGCCAGTAAAGCACCTTCGTTTGGTGGCTTCTACGCGTAGTTGGTATTTTAGGTTATAGAGTTAATTTGAATGATGGCTTGATCTTGTAGTTTCCACAGGGATTGGAAAAGGATTCTAGTTCAACCTTTTTGAAATTGGATCGAATTTGGCTTGTATGTGGCAGTTCAAACCGAGGTTAAGAGCTTCTATTTCACTAGTGGAGAGCGTATGGCGGGAGAGATTGATGAATGATGTTGTTGATTCTGGCAGTGTTATACATCCCCTGTACAGTTTATTAAGCTTTTTGGTCTTAATGCTTTTTTGGAGTTTTCCGTTTGTAAAGCGCTGTTGTGAGAGCTTTTGTGATAGTCTCGTGTTGCATGTGGAATTTCGAACTCTTTAAGTTGTGATAACGTTCCCTCAACATCGCGTTCAAGTTTGGGAATCGTTTTCTTTAAAATTTCTATTTGCTTTTCTATAAGATGGCGACGAAAGGCTATAGTTATAGGTTCATTTTTCGCTGCTAGGTCAGTCTTTCTTGAATGCATTTTTTTTTGAAGACCATTGTGTATTTCAACTTAATTAATTTCCTTTGCAAACTTTCTCTTCTTCTAACTGTATTTTTTATTCCATTTTGTAGATGGTGGATCACTTGTCCTGTATTCATCCTTCTTTTGAATGAATGTGTTTGGTAAAAACCAAACTAAATTGCTGAGCTTTCGATCTTATTCGATCATCTTCGGAGCGTTTTGATATGTTCTTGCCTCCTTTACCGATGTAATAAGTAGAGTGAAGATCTGACAGAATGAAAGAAGATGGTATACTCAATTTAGTAGATGATGGGATAGTAGTAGATAAAAGTTGGTGAAATTTAAAGCGAGGAGGCGTATTTTTCCGTAGTAGAAGGGCATCACATTATGTTCTTTCTTTTGATTTTTCCTTTTTGTATTATTTGTGGTATGTTGTATTTTTCTATGTTCGTTTCCTTTTGTGTTGTTAGCGCGTTCTTCTTATTTTTAGTGTTTCAATTCTTGTGTACTTATTTTGGGGGTTAAATTCTTGAGCATTCAAGTCTTTAATAGATGTTAGCTCAGCAATTTACCTTGTGTTGTTTTAATGTTATGTTATTTGGTCTCTATGTTTTTTGTTTCGGTTGTACTGTGTTAGTTTTTTGTGTTGCTCTTATGCTTATATTGATGAAATGTTTTCCTGTGAGCAGAAACTAGTACTTGGGAACTGGCTACGACGTGAAACTTTCTCTCGTAGTCGTGCAGGTATATTAATTCGCCACCAGTTTCCTGTAATTCCGGAATGACAACATTCGTAAGGGTTGACCAGACCCTTCTTCCCAATTTCTGGGTGAAGGTGTTAATAGGGTCCTGTTCTTTCCTTCTATGGAGATCTCTCTGCTGATGTTGGTCACGCCTTCTGGCTTTATTAATTATTAGGGATGCAGTTTTCTCATTGAGGTTTAGCTGGCAGCTTGAGTCACTACATCAGGTATATTTTCCTAATGTTGGTCGAGCTAAGATCTCTAAACCTGTATAACTTGGAGATTTCTCTCTTTGCCAGGTTCCGCATCTCCGTGTAGTGTCTCGAGTATCTGTGGTCGGAGATCTTTAGGCCCAGGACCGTGCCTTCGGCGGAGTAGCCGTATCTCCTACCATCGATGATCATGGGCTACGCCAACGTGCGGTTCAGTGGGACGATTTTGAACTTGCCCCTATTAGTTCTAATCTTCCGGCGTCTCTCGTACTGGTTGATGTTATTGATTTCCGCTATTGTGCGCATTGCCTGTTCCCTTGCTCTCTTCACCGGGCACTGAACGATCTGGGTGACATCATCTGCAAATTTCAGATACATCGTGTCCCTGTGCACTGGTGTTGGGAGATCGATGGTAAAGACCAAGTAAAGCAGTGGGCTCAGGCAACTTCCCTGTGGAACGCCCGCCTTGAGTTTGAATTCAGGTCCTTTGTATCCTTCGATCATGAGACATGCCCTTCTGTCCATGACAAATTCACAAAAGATCCTTTCCAGGATTGGGTCCAGCTGGAGGTTCAGGGTCTTGTATTGAAGTCCTTCCGTGCCAGACTTTATTGAAGGCCTTCTGCACGTCCCTCAACACAATGTCTACATAGTACCCATTCGCTCGGCAATAGGCTACTTTTTCTGTTAGGAGCGCCAGGGCTGTTTCTGTGCCCCCTTTTTGTTGGAACCCCTGTTGTTAGGCGTTATGCGCTCCTAACTCGCTCAGTTGAGCTTATAGCCTATTAGCTATGATCTTTTCAAAGACCTTGCCGTGCATCTCCAGAAGAGAGATCGGGCGATAGTTAGCCACCTGGTCTGGGGGTCTTGTTTCCTTTTGGGATGAACATGATTTTAGCCATCTTGTACCCATCAGGAAAGTAGCCTGTATTCAGGGCGGCATTCATGGTGTTAACCAGTCCCTGTATGATTTGCCTCGGGGCATTCACGAGGTTGTTTTTCGTGAGCCCAGACCAGCCTGACGCCCTTTGCTTGAAGGACCTGATGGTGTTCAGGGCCTCTTCGAAGGTTATTGGGCACTCATGGCCAACCATCTCTCTTTCCTGAGATACTTGCGGGTGGGGGCGGGATCTATGTATCACTGTGCGGAGGTCCTCGAGTTGTTGATCTTCGAATTCCTGGTCGAAGTCGTCGTTTTCCTCAGAGGCTATAGCGAAAATCTTTTCCCAGTGTGTCCTGAATCTTTTTTCGAGAGACTCTGGATCCTCAATGATTTAATATCCCTCTTTTATTTATGTTCTGGCTTTGGTGGGCAGTCCCCTAAGTCTTCGGATGCTGTTCCAAAAACTTACTGGACTGTCCTCCCTATCCAGCCTGTCAATGATGGCATTCCAGATTTCCTTCTGTTTCTCTGTGATTGTGTGTTTTAGTTTCTCGCTTAATTGTCTCATTCTGGCTGTCCTTTCCTGAGTTGAGCCTGTCCTGCCTATTTCTTCGAAGATTCTCCTATGTTCCCGAGCGATTTTCCTCATCTCGTTCGTCCACTTAGGTTGTGGGAGCATTTTATATGAGATCCTAGGGACGCATCACTCATCGGCTTGAATGAGGAGATTAGTGATGGAGTTTATCTCCTCATCTATCTCTTCGAGATTGGCGTCTTCCAGGTCAGCTCGTTGATATTTGCTGAGTATCTCTCTATATAGCTCCCAGTTAGTTTTCGCATAACTTTTCCTAAGTGGGACAGCCTTGAGAATTGGTGCAAGCGAGATTGTTGTAAGTATCGAGATATGGTCGCTCGGTACCACAGGTCCGGGCTCATTGCTGATGTTAAAGGGTAAGTTACGGCCCGCTAACATTATGTCCGGTTTGGTTGCTGAACGTTGTGTTAGGTAGGTCGGCAAATCAGGTCCTACTCTCTGGAGTCTGTCTCTTTCGAAAAGTAGTTCCAGATTCCTTCCCCTTTGGTTAGTGCTACCGTAACCAGACGCTGTGCATCTGGCGTTTAGGTCTCCACCCAGCAATGCCATTTTTCCTCGCCCAAAGATGTTGAAAAAGTTGGGAATCGTCAGGTACTTTCGGTGGGGCGGCTGATAGGCCGATGCTACAGTTAGGCCTCTCACTAGGGTTGGGATTTCAACAGCCACGAATGATTCTTCTAAGTCTGGAAGTGTTTTGTATGTGATGTTTTTTCGGATCGCGATGGCTGCATCGTCGTATTGTTCTTGTGTATGTTTTTTTTGTGATGACAGTATAATTTGGTATTTTTATTGTGTTAATTTCTGTGTCTACACTGTGTTCGGAAATGAGGATCAGGTCGGGATCCACTGTACAGAATATGTTTCCGTAGGGAATGGATTTCCCTTCCCATCCGTTTACGTTTAGTGAGAGTATTTTTAGTGTGTTGTGTGTTTTCCATATTTTGTTTGTTTGGTGTTCTTCTAGTCTATTTGAGCGTGTGTATTCCCCTTTACTTCTTATCCCGTATCTTTGTGTCATTTCTTATTTTTTTTCATAATCTGCTTCACTTAGAGGTGAGGCGGGAGTCCCCGCGCAGTTTTATCTTCGCTGCCATGAGCGCCTCATCTACTGTTGCCTCTTGTGCCTGTGCATCGTAAGCCCACTTCCATTGGCCTGTCTTTACCCCTTCAACAATCTCCCTAATGCTGGGGTTGGCTGTGAATGGGGTCAGATCATTTTTGTAGAACTGCCTTTTTCACTCTTTTCCATTAAATTTGGTGGTTTGTTGGGGAACCTTTTCCCTGCTTCTACTCCTCGACCTCTTACTTTCTTTTGGGGGTTGGACCTGTTCTTCTTCGTCTTCAGAAGAGGATGCGGAGCTTGCGAGGTTACCCTCAGCCTTCTTTATTCTCCTTGCTGCTTTTTCCCCTGTATTTCCCGTTTTCTTTAGGCCTCTATTCTCGGGTCTCTATTTTTGGATTTTTGAGGGGCTTTTGTTGTCTCCTGGTTTTCGTTTACTTGCGCTATTTCTTAACTTGCTGGAAACGGCGTCGCTGGGGCTTCTTCCTCGGGTTCGTATTGCAGTTGTAGGATATCCCCTGATGGAGGGTTGTCCGGAAACCACATTTCCCCGAGTCCATTCTTTTTTAGCATGGTGAGGTTTCTAACGTGTGCGTACAAAATACACGTTAGGATTTTTATGGAGTATTAATTTCCTACCTTCAGGTAAGTCTTTGGGGCGGCACTTTCTACTGTCCTTGCGGGAGTGGCCTTTGCCGCTTGGGCATAGGAAGTATTAGCTCTCCTAATTCCCTCCGCCTTTTTCTCGTCTGCTTTTCTTTTTAGTATCTCCTTCTTCTTTGGGCAAGATATGGCCATTGCCCCGTGCTTTTGCCCACAGTTTGAGCATTTTTCTTCGGCTGCCGGGCATTCCCACCAGCCATGCCCTTTATCACTGCATCCAGAGCAGGTTATTTCCTGCTCCTTGCAATCTTTTGTGGTGTGTTCTAATTTGAAACACCTGAAGCAGATTTGCACTGGGGTAAACTCTTCCTTCTCGATTTGTTCCCCGCTTATTTTGGCCATTGAAGAGTAGTAATCCACCCTCCTTCGCCTTTGTTGCCATCGTGGTATCGCCAAATATAATCTTTAACACGTGATTGTATTCCGTGTTGTCCCTTCTGTTTCTAAATTTTACTACTTCGCTTATGTTCGCCCACTGCTGGTTCCTCTCTAATTCATCTTTAATTTCTTCCTTTGTGTGCTGGCCGATCCACGTGTCCAGCCTCCGACATATCACACTTCTATGTGCCTGGATCTGGGGAGAGGTATTGAGTTGAAGATTATTCCCTTCAGGATCTTTATCCCAGCTTCCTTTGTGAGGGACTCGATGTCCTTTTCCTTCTCGCATATAGCGATATACGAATCTCCTGTCGTGCATCGATCACGCGAAGGACTACCACATTTAGGCTTGCAATTAAGTTTTCGTACACCTTCTCCTTGTTCGGTTTTTCTAGGCCACTTATTGTTCTCAGCAGTACCCTTGCGGCACCAGAATTCGCTATTTCGGCTTGTGTGCAGCCCCTTGTAGAGGGGGGTACACTTATATTCTTTCTTACCTTATTTGTTGTTTAATTTTTTATGTTTTTTGGTTTATTTACCTTGGGGAGAAGTGAGCCCCCTCTCGTTTGCCCGCCGCCTCGATGGAAGAGGGAATCGCCTTTTAAGGTGAATGATATCGATAGATGAGATGAATCCGAGTGGGATCCTCTCGGGGGTGTGATTGTATGGCAGACCTATTGATAACGCCGCTCCCCGGAGGGTGTTTTAATCGCGACCGCATCCCAACATACCATAAAAACGGTTGTATGTCCCTCTATGGTCCTGGAAGGGGCCCCCCGCTGTGATGAGCAGCGGAGGTAGCAAACCGTCCCTTGTCCGGAATTGTTTCTGACAAATATGAACAGCAATCCCTCGTCAAATCTGGCAGCAGTTCACGTAGGGGGGCAAGGCTGGGGAGTTAAGTAGCCTTCTACCTAAGTGGGGCCTCTAAAAAGAAAGGTAATATTAGTAGTGATGAATAAATGGTGATGGGGGAGAGGGGGTAGGGATAGAGGGGGGAACAAAGGGGGAATCAAAAGAGGGGCGATGGAGATATAGTGGAGTAAGAGAGGGAGAGAAGGAAAAGGGGAGGTGGAGTGTGGATGGATGGGAGAGAAGGTGGGAGGAAGAGAGGGTCGAGGGGGAGGGGGCGGAAAATAGGGGGAGGGAAAAAGGGGGAGGGAGAAAGGGGGAGGGAAAGAAGGGGAGAGTTGACTATTATTTTTTGATTCCTAAAAATGGACAGACAAACTAAATTTATATATATATATATATATATATATATATATATATATATATATATATATATATATATATATATATATATATATATAATTAGGTAAAAGGCAGGTTCTATTAAAGTCCACAGCTGTGGCAGCATTATTAATTTTAACTTGTATTTTCTTAATATTTCTTACAAGTTTTTCTAACGGCATCTTTGAGGCGAAAAAAAAAATCCGCGAATGATATTCTTTATTTCTAGACACCTTTAGACCATGTGAGGTCATCTTCAAGAAATGAACAGAAATGGAATTATTCAATAAATCAATCAATCGTAAAATAGAAAGGACAGAGAGGGATCACTGTGTAACACAGGCGAACATGCAGTCGTAGAGGAAAAGGGTGCGGAAGTAACTTGAGAGGGAATAGGAAGAGTTGATAGGTCGGTGGCCGACACCGATGCATGGTGTGGTCGGGTGGGTCTCAAGGTGTTCGTGACTGGACTACAGTTGGAAGGTTGTCAGGAAGGAGAGCGTGTCTGCTCAGTCGGAAACGCGTTATTCATGATGCTTTTAACTTATGCGAAGAACGGCATGTATTTCGGGTGGTCATGGGCTGCGGGCTATCGTAGTGACATCGCAACATACCGTCTTGCGTGTAGTGCGGTGTAAAAGGGGTCTCTGGCGAGTTTTCCGAATTGTTTTAAAAGTCTGGTGTGAGCGTATTTGTTGAGGGGTGCTAATTTGTTGTAGTCGTGTAGTGTAGACATTCTCGTGTACAAGGGAGAGCGGCAAGCGTGCTTCAGAGCAGAGTTCTCAATGCGCTGAGCCTTCTGCTGCCATGTGGCACTCGCAGCTACGAGTGACAGTGGGGCGTACGCGAGAAGAGGTCGCACGAATATTTTATAAAGGTGTAACTGAAGTTTTTTTCCCGCAGGGTAGAACCTGTGCAGCATTATGTTTGTGCGTGCGGCTCTTGCTTGTGTTATGTTCTGGTGTATATTGAACCTGAGGGTCTTGTCAAAAGTTACCCCAAGGATTTTTGTATGTTGTGTGTAGTCTAGCCTTGTTGGTTTTAGGTGGTTCATGTCTGGTGAGTGTGAGAAGATTTGTAGTTTATACATAAAAGAACTCTTGTGCCGAAGAGTGCCATCTGTGTCCCCTGGGTATTCGTGGCAATCAGCCATTTATCCTCGTATTCTGTCTTTGCGTCTAGTGTTATTTGTGCGTGGAGCGCGATTTCGTTTGTCCCACGGCCGCTGACGAGAATGGTCTCGTCATCGGCGTAGGACACTGTGTATGTGTGGCAGCAGATTTCAGGTGGGCGTGGGGTGTAGTTCGTGTACATGATTGTAAAGGGTATGCCCTCAGATTCCAATGCTTTCCCTTTCTCATTATAGTTTATGGTGTTTTTCGCAGGTCGACCCACTTCGAGGCTACAATTTTTTGTCCTAAACTTCTGCAAGCAGTCTGCAATCAAGGTCTGCGGCACTCTAACGCACCCACACTACATTGAGCCACAGCTAAACATAAGACCTACACAGTGCCACCGGTGCTACAAAACCGGACACTCTACATGTGATTGCCAAGCAGACCTGGTCTGCTCCAAGTGTAGTGTAGTGGACCACCACTACACCTGCATAGCTACCACATCCCTTTGCACAAACTGCGGCGGCGACCATATCGCGCCGTCAACCCCAAAGCCCCTTAACTAGGTAAGGCCCGCTCTGACGCCGTAGCGGCTATACGGCGTCCTCAACCAGACTCTACTCTCTCCAACCGTCCTTTCACCACTACCACTCACTCTCCCACTTTCTCTAACTCCCCCTCCACAGAACAGACACCCCCTCTCTACCACGGCCTGCCCACCCAATAACACCACAGACAACTTCTCCACTCCCTCGAAACCACAGGCGACACGCGTAAAGGTACTCGCTCACCACGCCTCCTGGGCAATAACCAAGGAGAGGGAAACGGCCCCATCTAAATCAGCCTCACGCGCACTCCACCCACGTCAATAGGACGCCTCAACGTAACACAACTAAACGTACGCAGTTGGCACGGTATCGCCATACTGTTGCCAACTGGGTCTGTCGTGGTATAGGAAGGACCGAGGGATGACTAGAGTTCATACGTATGGATTGGGTACGTACTTCACCAACCTCCATTATTACGTTTTATCTCTAAGAGTGCTATATATGTTTAATTATTATTATCTTGATTATTACTGATTTAACTTTGAGGGTTCCTAGTGCCTTGCTTAGCGTTTCGATGATTGAATGAAAGTTTGTTAAAAAAAACTAAAACTTTAATTAAAACAAAACAAAAATGAACTAACGAAATTTTACACCTTAAATGCACAGAAATGACTTCAATAAATTTAAGTGAGGCTTTCTAACATGACATACTTGAAATGATAGTGATGGTTGACCCACAGCTCACTTTAATATAAAAAAAATGCAGGAACGGTCTCGATGTTGCGCTTCTTCTTCTTAGTTCCGGTATTCCTCAAGGGCGAGGACTATCTCGGTGCTTTGGGCTACACCAGGATAGGAGGGGGGGGGGGGTCTCTAATGAAATTAAGTTGAACTTAATGAAGTTAACTTAAAGTTCGGTGTGATCACCAGGAACTAGCTCGAGGATGAGCTTCTTAGTTCCTTCTGTTGGTAGCCACAGCCTCTTGCCAGGAACTTCGTCGCCTTGATGACTAACGTAATCTGTCCCGTTTTTCCAAAGATCTTCGCTTTTATACGTTCTCACCTCACTGGGGTAGGGGCAGGAGGGGATGGGGAAATGCGTGGACATGCCCCATGAAGTCTCCTTCAACGGTTTTTCTCAGGGCGTCGTTCCTCCAATTTCGCATCTGAGGTGAAAGTGGATGCCTGCTCTTAGAGGAAATCTTGCTGTTTTAACCGCTCAAGAGTTCAAGAGACACATAACAGATAACACGCCACAAAACCTCGACCTGGACCACACCAATCCAGACATGTTAGACGACCACTGGTGCTCAATCATAAACAATATAACCACAGCACGCGACCTACACACACCACACAAAACCTACACATGCATAAAACATTTCACATATTCCATACACACGCAGAGACTCATCACACAGTATAGCAATCACTACACCAGAGGCCCACGATAACATAACATCAACCACCTATGTGCCCGCATCCTACAGTGCGTGCAGCTACTAGATAGGAACCGGCCAGGGCGAGAGGTCGTCCGCATCGCGGACGATACTCGTTACACTTACCACTCCCTCTTCTGGAGGCACGTAAAAGGATGCTAGGCACTGATCCACCCAAACCCATCACCCTCCAAGTAAACATCCAAACACTCATAGACACCAACGTCATCCTCGACGCATTTAGGTCCCACTGGGACACAGTACACACACACACACACACATACACACACACAACCCACCCAAACCACACGTGCAAGAGCACTTCCAGGAAGTCCAGGAGTAGTGTCGGGCCCACGCTCACGAACTAAGCCCCGCCCCCCTAATACCAATGGAGCTGCTCGACTACACATCTACACTGACCACTCCCATCACCATCAAGGAAACAAAACACTACATTAAAACAACACCAAAACGTGCACCCGGCCCCTTCGGGTGCACATATACCCTACATTTACACACCTATTTTACGCCTCACTAGCCTCAGGGCACTTCCCTAAAATATTTAAAGCTCTCACAACATACTTCTACACAAAATGAACAAAGACCCCAAACACCCAAACAATTACAGGCCTATTACTCTATTAGAGCACCTAGGCAAAATACTCGAACGCATGATTAATTGCCGCCTACAGGAGCACCTGGAAGAGAGGGACTGGTTCTCCTCCCACCAATATGGGTTCAGGAGGGGCCTGTCCACTCAGGCGGCTGTGACCATCGTTCACGACAGAATACAGAAAAAAACGTCAGGTACATCAAAAGACACTCACCATCACCAAAGACGTGGCGAATGCTTTTGATAAGATGTGGCACGAAGGACTCCATTGGAAACTTGTCAACAATACGCAGTTACCTCTCTGCACCTGAAGGCTCCTCTCACTTCCTAATTGAACGGAGATGCCACATAAAATACAACAATACCCTCTCACAACCCTTCACACCACGCTCAGGCGTTCCCCAAGGTAGCGTACTGGCACCCACACTTTACATCATGAACACAAACGACACCCAACGCCTACCTGAAAACTGCTGCCACACATACAAAGTGTCCTACGCCGATGACGAGACCATTCTAGTCAGCGGCCGTATACCAGACGAGATCACGCTCCACGCACAAATAATACTAGACGCAAAGACAGAATACGAGGATAAATGGCTGATTGCCATGAATCCCCAGAAGACACAGATGACACTCTTCGGCGCAAGAGATCTCTTCATGTATAAACTAAAAATCTTCTCACACCCACCAGACATGAACCACCGAAACCCAACAAGGCTAGACTACACACAACATACAAAAATCCTTGGGGTAACTTTTGACAAGACCCTCAGGTTCAATATACACCAGAACATAACACAAGCAAGAGCTACACGTACAAACATAATGCTGCACAGGTTCTACCCTGCAGGCAAAAACGTCAGTTACACCTATATAAAATACTCGTGCGCCCTCTTATCGTGTACGCCTCACTGTCACTCGTAGCTGCTTGTGCCACATGACAGCAGAAGGCTCAGCGCATTGAGAACTCTGCTCTGAAACGCGCTTGCCGCTCTCCTTTGTACACGAGAATGTCTACACTACACGACAACAACAAATTAGCACCCCTCAACAAATACGCTCACACCAGACTCTTAAAACAATTCGGAAAACTCGCCAGAGACCCCTTATACACCGCACTACACGCAAGACGGTATGTTGCGATGTCACTACGATAGCCCGCAGAAAATGACCACCCGAAACCCATGCCGTTCTTCGCATAAGTTAAAAGCATCATGAATAACGCGTTTCTGACTAAGCAGACACGCTCTCCTTCCTGACCACCCTCCTTCCGTCGTCCAGTCACGAACACCTCGAGACCCACCCGACCACACCACGCATCGGTGTCGGCCACCGACCTATCAACTCTTCCTATTCCCTCTCAAGTTACTTCCGCACCCTTTTCCTCTACGACTTCATGTTCGCCTGTGTTACACAGTGATCCCTCTTTGTCCCTTCTATTTCACGATTGATTGATTTATTGAATAATTCCATTTCTGTTCATTCCCTGAAGATGACCTAACATGGTCGAAAAGAGTCTAGAAATAAAGAACGTCATTTGCGGATGTTTTTTTGTTGTTTTTTTTCGTCTCTAAGACATATTAAGAAAATACAAGTTAAAATTAATAACGCTGCCACAGCTGTGGACTTCAATAGACCTACCTTTTACCTAATTATATATATATATATATATATATATATATATATATATATATATATATATATATATATATATATATATATATATATATATATAAAGTCTGTCTGTGCGTGTCTGTTCATTTTTAGGAATCAAAAAATAATGTTCTAACTCTCGCCTTCTCCCTCCCCCTATTTTCCGCCTCCTCTCCCTCCCACCGTCTCTCCCATCCATCCCCACTCCACCTTCCCTGTTCTCTCTCCCCCTCTCTTACTCCACTATATCTCCATCGCCCCTCTCTCCCTCCCCTTCTCTCGATTCCCCCTTTTGTTCCCCCTCTATCCCTACCCCCTTCTCCCCCATCTCCCTCTTCCCTCTCCATCTCCGTCCTACTCTCCCTCCTTCTGCCCTTCTCCCTCCTACTCTCCCCTATCTCCCTCCCATCCTCCCCCTCTATCTACCTCTACCCCTCATCTCTCTCCCCCTCTCCCTCCCCCCCCCTCACTTATTCTGTTTTATGACCTTACGCCTTTTAAAACTTTCAAATAATTCCCGGAGTAACTTTGGGAGGACCTTGGTATAGCCACAAACCTTAGCATAGCATAGTAGAGAACAGCCCAGCCTAGTATAGCCCCCCAACAAACTAGCCCAAACTTGCCTAGTATGGAATAGCATATCATAGCCACGCATAGCATAGTAAAACCTATCCACGCCTAGCCAAACATAGGATAGTCTAGCCTATAATAGAATAGCTTAGCTGTCCAGGCCTAACCTAGCCTAGCTTAGTATAATCTAGCTAGATTAGTATAACCTAGCATAGTATAGCCTACTTTATCCTACCTTAGCTTAGTATAACCTAGCCTAGTATAGCCTAGCTTAATAGACCTTAGTCTAACCTAGCATATTATAGTATAGCCTAGCGCAGCCTAGCCTAGTATAGACATGCCTAGAGCGGCATTGTCTAGTGTAACCTAGCTTACTATAGCCTAGCCTAGGCTAACCAGGTATTGCTTAGAAATGCATGCTAGATCCTAACCTAGCGTTGCATAGATCAGCCTAGCGTATTCAAGCTAGAATAGGCTACTATGCCTACTTAATATATCCTTGCATACGATAGCCTAGCCTAGCATAGAATACTATAAGCTAACTTGGTATAGCCTATCCTAGCATAACCACACCTAACATAATTTTACCAAGCGTATCATATTATAGCCTAGCCTAGTATATCCTAAACTAGTATAGCATACCATACCCTAGACTAGAATAACCTTGCATAGCTTAAGCTATTATAGCCTTGGTTAGCTTGCCTATCGTACCCTAACATGTATTAGCTAGCATAGCCCTCCCTAGCCTATTAAACTTTAGCATACTCTAGCATAGCAGAGCATAGCCTTCCTTAGCCTACCCTAGCATAGGATAGCCCTATCTAGCCTAGTATAGCTTAGCTTAGCTTAGCCTAACCTAGCATAGTATAACGTAGCCTAGCATTAACTATCTTAGACAAGTATAGCCTATACTATGCTATTATACCCTAATCAAGCATAGCTTAGTATTGTCTAGCCTAACATACTATATAATATCCTACACAGCATTTTATAGCCTAAATTAGCATAGTATATCTAACCTTTGTACATGATATCATAGCATAGAGCTTATCATAGTATAGCCTAGCCTATTCTAGGCTTGCCTAGCATAGTATAGCAGAGTATCAGCCGAATAGTTATGATGTTATTGCCAAAACAAAATAATTGCCTGGCTAACCTTGGGAAAAATTTAGCAATTCTATCATTTGAAAGAGAATGTAAAGCAACATAAAGTTTTCAAATTTCGTTAGAATGAACCGAATAGTTATAATGTTATTACAAAAACAAATAGCAAGACGGGGACCGACCGACCGACATAGTGAGATGTAGAGTCGCTCGCGATTAGACTCGCACGCGACTAAAAATCCCGTTCTTAAAATATAGTTATAAAAAAAAATAAGACGCTAAATCTGTTTCTTTTGCCACAACGTTGCTCGCTCATAACTAACGGTCAGTCACGCGTGAGTGTAAACTGCCGAGCAAGCGCGTTGAAATGTTTACTCAGTTTAAGTATATTATATGATAGGGAGAGTTTGCATCTCTCCTGAAACTCTCTTCAACCTATAAATGATAATAATCAGCAAGTGAAGATATTCTTGTGCCACAATATAAGAATTTCAAACATTGGTCATCTGTGTTTATTTGCGACAGGATAAAAAGTCTTACTTAATTTCCGAACTCTATATTTTACCCGGGCAACGACGGGTATGATGTCTGCTAGTATATATATATATATATATATATATATATATATATATATATATATATATATATATATATATATATATATATATATATATTTTATTTTATTTTTTTTTCCTGTTAGATTTCTAAGCAGCCGAATGCAGGAAATATTTCATAAATATTGAAAATTTAACTGTACAAATACCCCATCTCCCCCCTCCCTTAACAAGCATAGCTATTGCCAGTTATGAAATACTCAGCCTCTCTAGAAACATGGCTGCCCCTAGTTCTAGAATTATCCATCCCGTTAAGGCCAAGCCGCAATCGTCTGCACAGTCTGCGGAAGCTAGTCCCACTACACCACGTGCTGTGGCGGTTTTCGGTACACGCACCACCCACATGAAACCCACTTCAACTGCAGCACATGCCCAACCCATACACTCGACACACCAACACTACCAGCCAAGATCTACACTCTCACCCCCACAAACTAACATACCTCTCTCCACATCAACCCCAAACCTCCCACACCTCGCTTCCCGTCCCACAGACCAGGGTAACACAACCTCTTCCAACCACCCTACCTCCTTCTAAAACACCCACACGAAGAGACACTTAACATCCTACACCAATAATTCCTCGCAGGCGACAGCGCCTTCAGCGCATTGCTCGGACAAAAGGACCCGGAGTTCTGCCTTCTGGAAGCGTACGACCATTTCCGTGAGGGTCTTCTTTTCGAAGTGGGCCCCCGCATCTCCTCGGAATTAGTCCTGGAGGACATATTCCTTCAATGGAATTGCCGTGGACTACGTGATAACTGGGAAGAGCTGCGGAGGTTCGTTTCCACACGTTTTTCTTTAGCTACCTTTTTGCAAAAGACCTTGCTGGGCGCGTGCTTCCTGCCCACCCTCCTGGGGTATAAGACTTCTGTGACCCCAACACTACGGAATGGGATCACATTTACAGCAGCATGATGTCTCTGTTCTCCTCTTTGCTTTAAATATCTCTTTTCAGGCAGTAGCAGTTGAGCTGCACCTGGATAAGAGGTATACTGTTATTTCTGCCTACATTCCATCGTCAACCGACTTCAACACGGGAGACTTCCACCACCTCGTAGCACGGTTACCGAGGGGTCAGGTCCTTACCAGCCTGATCGACGAGCCGGAAATAGGTGTCCTAAACGTGGATAAGTTTACTCATCACTGCCCAAGAACTGCGTCATTTTCCTGTCTAGATCTAACTTTGTGCTCTCTAGATGGATAACCTGATTTGGACTATAGGGTAGTCGATGACCTCCATGGTAGTGATTACTTTCCTATTCAAATATCATTTTCTGGACAACTGCTGCCCGAGAAGCCTCCCCGGTGGTGTTTGGTGGGGGCCCTTGGTCCACATTTCAGGAAATGACTGATTTTTCTGTCTCAGTCGAGGAGTTTAGGTTGGTGGGTGAGGCTGTTGAGTACTTCTCCGGCAAACTCATCGCCGTAGACCTAACTACTATTCCTAAAATATCGTGCCGTTTTGCACGTCGACCGTTTTATTGGTGATCAGCCGAGTATGAGATGGCCTTCAAACAGAAGGGTTAGGCCTACATCTGCTAGAAGCGCCGCTTGAACAATTTCACAGTTCGTGAATTTCGTCGTGCTAGACCAATGTCCCTGTATGTTTAGAAGCACGGACGCCGCTCTTCCTCGCAGGCATACGTGTCTTTACTTAACGGGAATACCCCCATAGCAGAGGTGAGAAGGCGAGTCAAAAGGATTCGGAGCAAGTTCTTGCAAGACCTCCCATTTTCTGAAGGAGCATTGGAACGCAATGTCGGACCCTGCGTCCGTGGCGGAGTCCTTCGCAAACGCTTACTCCGCATTCTCTAGCCGAGTTGCTGCTTCACCAGTGCGCCATGATGTCGTGGAAGGCGGTCAACTGGACTTTATCTCCGGAGACAAAGAATCCTTCAATGACAGGTTTACATTGAGTGAGTTGCGTTCCGTTCTCGTTTCTTGCGCAGACACCGCCCCTAGTCTGGTCAATGTCCTGTAAGCCATGCTTTGACGCTTGGGTAATCGAAGCATGTCTTTTCTGTTAGATTTGTTCAACAGGATCTGGATAGAGGGTATCCACCTAGACTCCTGCCAAATCGCTGCTGTGCTCGCCTTTCGCAAAACGGGGAGAGATCAATCCACCCCGGCCGCTTTCCTCCCAATCTCTTTAACCTAATGTGTATGCAAGTTGATGTAGAAATTAGACAATGCTAGTTTACGCTTTTTTATCGAAAGCAGCTGAAACCTGCGGCTTCCGCAACTTCCACTCAAGGTCGGATATACTGCTCAGACTGGAAAATGCCGTCTGCGACGCGTTCCTTCCTAGACACCACTACGTCACGGTGTTTTTCAATCTGGAGAAGACCTATGATACCACATGGCGATACGGTATCATGGAGACTCTCCACACGATGGGTCAAGGGGACGCTTCCCAATCTTTATATCTGAATTTTAACGAGATCGTCGATTCCACGTACGGGTAGAGGGAAGCCCTCTCCGGCCAAATGGAGCAAGAAGAGGATGTCCCTCTGGAAAGTGTCCTCAGTGTCGCAATCTTTACCTTTAGCCTCAACGACATCACCTCGGTGCTCTGAAAGATGTTCTCGCTACGCTCTACGTGGGCGACCTTTCAATCCCTTTTGGCGCGGCCCAGATGCCAACTCTGGAGTGTCTACTCCAACAGGCAGTGAAACGCGTCTCTCGGTTTCCTTAGCCAGGATTAAGGTGGTACATTCTGCCGTCAGCCATGGCTCCACCCTGACCTTGACTTGTTTCGAAATGGGGCTTACCTGGAAGTGGTGGACTTGCATCGTTTCCTTAGTCTTCTATTTGACCGAGACCCCACCTGGGAGGCTCATATTCCTATCTTTATGGTCTCTTGTACCCGCGCCATGGATATTCTTCTCCTAGTGACGTTCACTGCCTTGGGTGCTGATAGGGCTACTGCCTTACATTTTTATCGATCCTTTGTTCGTTCGAAGCTCGACTACGGATGCGAGTTTTATGCATCCACAGCCAAGCTTGTATTGCAGAATGCGGACTTGATCCACCACACCGGCCTTCGCCTGGCGACCGGTGCCTTCTACACGTCCCCCTTTAAGAGACTTCTTGTCTATGCTTGAGAGATTCCACTCACTCTGCGCCTTGTACAGTGTATCATTCGCCGGCACGCGCTACCCCGGTGCCTTCCCCAGTTGCCAACAGCTCTCACTGCATCCGCAGCTGATTTCGAAGGTGGCTATGCCGCCGAAATACGCCAGTCATACCCTAAGCCTTTTGAATTTAGGGCTAAGAAACTCCTTAGAGAGCTAGGTACAGCTATCGGGCTGGTGGCGCCCCTGGTTTTGCCCAGGACGCTACCTTTGACTATTTGTCACCAAACCTCCGCTTCCAAAGCCTCTACAGCGCGCGGAATATTGCGTTCAGCCTTTAAAATCACACTTCATGTCAAGCTGGAACCGTGCCAGTGTATACGGATGGCTCCAAGTCCCAATTAGGGGGCGGTTTCTAAGACATATCCCCTCTGTTTGAAGTCAGCAGGGCTCTGCCAGGCGCTACGTGTGTCTTCCGGGCCGAACTTGTTGCAATACACCACTCGGTACGGAAGATAACGCCACGTGCCTGGTTTGGAGACCGGATTATGATTTATAGTGACCTACAAAGCACCTAAAGTGCTCTCGGGCTATCGAAAACTCCGCATCCCCTGGTTCGTGATATCCGTGACGCCACGGTTTTGACGATCCGGGCGGATGTCGAGATTATCTTCTGCTGTGTTCCTGGACATGTAGGAATTGCAGGAAATGAGCGCGCCGATGAGGGCGCCAAACGGGTGCGAGGACTGGGTGATCAGACCAGCGCTTCGCGTTATCTCACACTGATTACATGGCAGAAATATGAGCTGCTCTCCTAGCGGCTTGGCAAAGAATATGGAAAACGGTCGAGGGGAACTTAAAGTTACGTGCCATTGCGCCGCAACTGTTCCCATGGACCTACCCTTCAATGCCACGACGGCTTCAGGCTGCTCTCTGTCGTCTCCGAATTGGACACACTCGCGGGACGCACCGCCATTTGATGGAGCACTCACCTCCGCCTTACTGCGACGCCTGAGTTTTCCTCCAGACTGTTCAGCACATTATTGCTGAATTTCCCAGTCTGGGTGATCTTCGCCCTCGTTACCTGTCCCGGTACCGGGAAGAGGGGGGTCGCTATTGCTTGTCTCTTGTACTCAGGACTGGTTCGTGCACACAGACTTGCAGACTATACGACATTTTGTAGGAGGCTGGCCTCCTCCACTTTATTTCACTCTTTGTTGTGGGTCGCATGCTCGTGTGCCTGTGGGAGGCGGGCCTACCACGATGCTGGAGTGCGCTTCTTTTTGTTACTGTCAGAGAAAGAGGGAGATTCACGTGGACAAAGAGGCCTAAAGGGGGAGCTCACGGACGAACGGACCTTTAACCGGCGTCTTTCAGTAAACTTCCGGGGCGATAACGAAACGAGACAAGTCAAACTGGAGCCCGGAACACAAATCAGCGAGATGGCGGTAAGTCTTCTCCAACGCGCCTTTAATCGGAGTGGGACCCACTTCCGATGGTAAACAAAATCGCTTCCGGCGAAATCGTATATATTTCACAGAGGGGAAACGAGCAAATGAGTATTCAACCAGGAGGCAGGCACTGCTCACGCAGTATCCAAGCAGAAATCACGAGGATTCATTTTAACCAGCCAAAGGACATAACGCGCTACTTCACAAGCAACTCTCTGTTGACATAAGGACTGGCAGGCAATAAACCAGTGTTCAAAGCTACGGCAGTCAACGACGTAGGGACATATTCTGGAAAAACGCGCTTCACTCCATGCCCTGCAAGGATACTCCCTCGAACAACCGCTCGAGACTTCGCTCCCCCTCTTGGAAAATCGTAAGCCTATTTCATTTCTCTCTATCACCTTCGAAGAGGCGTGACGCTTTCAGGCTACGAAGTTTCACCTCATCATCTCCTCCAGTTTTTTTTTCGGGTAAATATTGTGCTACCCATAGCTCGCGCCGAAGCATTCATTGTAAATTAATTTCCCTTTGCTGAATGATTAGTTTTCCCATAGTATATATATTATTGTTAAGTCTGTTAGTTGTTTGTATAATAGTAAAGATTAATTTTGTTGTTCTTGTTTAAATCCCAGAACCACATAAAAAGCCATTGATCTATTTTCTAAGTCGGCCAACGGAATAAACGCACTCGAATATCTTTCGTACTTAAAGGGACTTTTCCCCGCGTCTAGGGAGGGCAAGCAAAGCTCGGTGAAATCTACCTGACCTACGACATAATATATATATATATATATATATATATATATATATATATATATATATATATATATATATATATATATATATATATATATAATTAAACTGGTGTCAGGTTTTTAAGGGTCGTTAAAATGCTTTTATTTAAAGGCTTTTATGATTGTGGTTCTGCATATCAAGGAAACAAAAATTCTCTTGCTAATCTATTTGCAAATTTCGATACACGATACTGGTGAATATTTGAAGTTAATTACTTTGTGATTATAGTGATTATGCATCACTAGAGTTCCCAAAGAGAATATTATATCTGTTGTTTCGGCCCCGTATACTCTGCCATTTGAAAGATTCAGAGAAATTGTATTTGTTCAGTTTTCTTTGACGTAACTAGGGGTAGGCGTCAAGGCTTGTTCGCCTCAATCACAGAATTTGCCTCGTGCGAATTAGGCGAGTTCATTTTGCGTGTTTTTTGTGTTTACTGATGGGTCACGTAAAACCCATTAGCACTTCTGTCAGTGCTCATAAGTGCGTTAAGTAAAACACGGTTAATTCGGGTTCGACAAACCCACTGCATCCTCTTGTTGTGTGCGTTAATTTTTTTTTAAATGCAAACAGGTGAGACATCATTTCCTCGTTCAAAATTTTAAGGCACAAGTAGAATCTCTGGGTTTAACTGTGAAGGACCTAATGTCCTATATCCAGGAATAAGAGAGAGAGAGAGAGAGAGAGAGAGCAGCATGAGAGAAAAGAAGAGAAAGAGAAGAGAAGGAGCAAAAAGAAAGGGTGAGAATTCGTTTGCACGAATTAGAGATTTCAAGGGCGAGAAACGAAAGCCTATCCATCACTTCAGGGACCAGAATCCAGCAACCAGCGACTGTTAAACTGCCTGTCTTCAAAAAAAATGGAAGACTACGCTTCATATATAACCCACTTCGAGAAGATCTTCGAAGTAAATCAGTGGGACATAGAACCAGACGGCGTAGCTAAATTGTTGCCCCTCCTGAACACCCACCGTGTGAAGTTTAGACAGTGCAGAATTCAGCCTAGTCAAACCTTCAGACAGTTCGGGTACACATTACAACGGCCCCTTAAATGTCTATGCAGTAAGCCACAATTGCTACTCCAAAGAAGGGAAGAAAGTGGAACCATCTTCTCCCAAATCGAAGGTAAAGAAGCATAAATTCAGGCCTCACAACAAGGAGAATTTTGTTAAGATGACAGGCCATTCCAAGCAGAAGCCTATTCGAACACCCATCAAACCAGGAGTCCAGCCTTTCTCCTCTAATCCCCTTTTATCAGCGTTCCCCAGGAGGACTATTGTGTGTTATTCCTGCGGAATCGAGGGTCACGTGAGAACAACTTGCCCTCAAAACTCTCACTTGAGGAATAACTATTACCACCAGGCGCACCAGGTAAGTGCTACCACTTCTCAAACCCCGTCTCAACCGGAAACTCCTCTCTTTTCTAACGAACCAGGTCCCACCGGCCACCAGGTGAACATTTTGTTCAACAAAAGCAACCCTGGGGGCCTTCAATACGAGACAAGTACGGTGAACGGCTGGCGTATCTCCACCCTAGTCCAGATGCGGGTTGTACGTGTATCGTGGTCTCGGATAAGTTACTCCCAACTGTAGTTCCGGATAACGATTGATTCGCTATCGTGCATGATTACCTCGGAGGCGCTAATCGGTTTCCCATCGTTAATTGTCATATAGACTGCGCCTACTTCACTGGCTGGGCCGAAGTAGTGGCAGCCCCCATCAAGTTTTGTGCCCCAAAGTTTCTTCACCCCCGGTGGCTCAATCAGTGACCACCCGTTCACAAGCGAAGCAGGATTTGGAAGCACCAGCGTTCCTGGGAACCCCCGGTGCTTAAGAATATAGCAATGTCGTAAACGAGGAATTTGCTAAGAAACAGAAGGAGTGTGAATCCCTTCGTCCTATGTGGACTAAGGCACAAAATAAAACTCAAGGGTCCATTAGAGGTGGCAAATTAATTTCCTTCACCGTTAAAGATAACTTCCTCTACCGCATATTTTACGAGGAAGATGCCACCGAGTCTCGAGCATTATGTGTTCCCCGCTCTTATGTGCGGCTTATTTTACAAACCGCACATCACAGCCTTTTCTCAGGTCACTTTAGTCGCACAAAGACTGCTCAACGAATTTTAAGTACTTTTATTGGCTCGGAGCGTCGGATGAAATTCTTCGCTATTGTCGATCATGCGACATATGCCAGAAAACTGTCATTGAGGGGCAAGTTAAGCCGCCCCCCTTGCAGAAGGACCCTGTAATTTCAGAAACCTTCTCCCGAGTGGCAATCAACTTGGTTGGACCAATCCACCCACCATCTAGTGAGGGCCATAGTTATGTCCTCACTCTAGGCGATTTTGACATTAGGTTCCCCGAGGGTGTCCCCATCAAGAAGATCGATAGCATTCCGTGTGCCGAAGCTCTTATCTCAATCTTTTCCCGCGTTGGATTACCGAAGGAAATATTGTCTGACCAAGACCGTCAATTCACCTCCCATTTGATGGAGCAGGTAGTAAAATTACTCATGGTAAAGCCCCTATTTACCATCCCATTTCACCCCGCCGGAAATGGTATGTGCGAGAGGATGAATGGGAATCTCAAGGCCATTCTGCGGAAGATTTGCGCCGAGCAACCAAGAGAATGGCATCGTTATTTGCCAGTGGCTCTTTTTACGTATAGAGAAATACCATATCGTACTTTGGGGTTCACGCCATTTGAGTTAATTTACGGTACCCAGGGGAAAGAATACTCCTACTGGGGACGTCCCCGGGTGGTGGATTGGGGAAAGTCGTCAGCTGGCCGTCGTGTTGGCTGTTGTTGCTTTTCTTCTAAGAAAATGACATCCGCGGTGGGATGGTTGGCTGAGGGTAGCTTCGAATATATAAGAAGCCGTGAACCAAATAAAAAAACAAAAACAATGAAAAGTCCTTTAAGGAAAAACATTTGGTGGTCCTCTCCTCCCATGAGCAGGAAGTGACTACTGCCGGTAGCGCTGATGTTCTAAGGGGTGCATTGGGAGGTCGGGGCATTGAGCCAAATCAAGCGAGCCCCCCCCCCCCCCCAAGGAGCGGTGGTCACCAGGCCGTCTCTGGTTTCAATGCTACTGGGAAGCAACCTGAGAAAATTAAGGAAAGAAACGTACATGATAATAGTACACCAAATTGGAGAAGACAATATTTGGCCCAAGAGAGAATTATAAGCAATTTTTTATAGTAAAATCAAAGAGAGACGAGACGGACATCAGTAATATAAACTTTTTCAAATTTGCTAGAGATGTTGAAAATTTCTTAGGTAGAGAACCAACTAAGACATACTCCAATAGAGATAAGACAGCAACTGTTCAAGTACTCAGCAAAGAACAAAGTGAGAAAATGAAAGAACTTAAAACCATATGTGGTATAGATGTTATAGTTGAGAACAATCACGTCAAGGAATAATAAAACAAAGAGAACTTTTAGATTATACAGAGCAAGAAATTTTAGACGGATTATAACATAGAGGCGTAATAAAGGTAGAAAGAATAAAAAAACGTGAAAGCGACGAACTCATAAATACTGTAGCTTTGAAGCTTACATTCGATAAAGTGGATCTACCAGCTGAAGTACAAATAAGACCAGGAATGCTGACAAAATTGAAACCATACATACCTCTACCTAGACGATGTTATAAATGCCAGAAATTTGGCCATGTTGGTACCTACTGTATGGTATGTGTGGTATGTGGACTACCAGAACATGGCTCTGAAGAATGTCAGAGAGGACCAACATGTGCCAACTGTGGCGGTCCCCATACTGCAAAGGATAAAACATGTGATAAGTACCTACTAGAAAGGGAAATACTAGCAATAAAAACAAAAGAGAGAATAAACTTCAAGGAAGCAAGAGAAAAAGTATTATCTATATTTGTGAGAGAAGGAATTACCTTTGCAGCGGCATTGAAGAATTGTGAAAGACCAAAAGTAGCCAACTCTCAACATAGCAGCAACTCTCAAGTCCAAGCTCTCATGTCAGTGGTGGCTATACCTCCACGGAAGACAGCTGGAGGGTGGGCAGCACCGCCATTTGCTAAGGGAAGTGCAAATGGAAGAGAAGCGCCGACTCCTCGCAGAGAGAGGACCGATGTTGGCACAACTGTACCTATGCCACTTCGGGGAAATAAAGATGATGAAGAGATAACACCATCATCTGCAGAAGAGGGTGCGAGTGGATGTATAGTTAGCCCTGCATCACATAATGGAGATGGCGATAACCGAGCATCGGCGACTGTGACTTCTGGAATAACTAGTAATAACTACGGGTGGGGGTTCTCGGGCTCCGACCCCTCCTCGAGTGGCGGATGGTGAATTTTTAAAGACAAAAGACTCTCACCTATCAACCAAACGCAAAACTCCAGAGCGAACAAGAAGGAGAGTTTTGAAATCCCCTGCAAATTCTCCTGAAGAAATAAAAAAGAAAGGAAAATACACAGAGGAAAACTTAAACCAAAATTGGATGGATTATCCTGCTGGTCATGGGCACTCTGTAGATGGGGAAGACCTTGACTGTCCGAGGCCGGTCTTAAGCCAACGCCACTGCCACCTGACGACACGTCTCAGGCTGACTTGATCCAACCAACATCAGAAAAACCACCAGAAACCCCCAAAGCGACAAGAGGAAATGAAGAAAACCCCATAAATAGAAAACAAGCAATGAAAACAAAAGACCCAAAACAAGAGTCAAATAATAACCATGAGACAATGAAATCTAAACACCATACAAAAATTAATAGTACAGGTTTCAGGACACAGGACTCTTCCTTTGATCCCCATAGCCTGCTACCCCATTACATGAAAATATGATAAAATGAGAAAAGATAAAGATATAACTCAGATAGATCCCAACAAAACTCAACAACCTAAAGAACAAAGACCAAAAAAGGAAGAGAAGAAGAGCAGGTGTAAGTAAAATAGACTTTTCCTTTTTCTCTAAGACTTCTATTTTTCAATGGAATATACGTGGATACCACGCTAACTACGATCATTTAGCGTGGAAGGCTTACATGAATTGAACCAACATGGCCCAAGAGAAGGACATGCCTGAGGTATTGCAATTTTTATAAGAGATGGGACACCCTGTGACAGAATAACTCTGGACACAAATTTGCAAGCCATGGCAATTCGCATCAAACCGGATCAACTTTACAGTGTATGTAACATCTATATTCCCCCAGATAGTCAAATTGACCGCAGACAACTAGAAACACTGCCAAATCAACTCCCAGAACCATTCATAATACTTGGAGACTACAATGCCAGACATACTCTCTGGGGAGATTCAATTACTACTCATAAGGGTACAACATCTCACATTGATCTGTCTATCTGCTCAGCTGATGTAAGACTGAAGTTTAAAGGAAAAATCAGTAAGGATCTATTTGGCAGTGGTCATTTTCCGATTTTATTACAGCCATTGGAAGAGAATAATGTAAACATCACACAGAAATTTATTATAGATAAAGCAAATTGGCCACTATTTGCAGAGCGAGCAGTACCACTACGTACTGTAGATGAATTTGACTCTGTTGCTGCTGCTGTTGCTCATATCAATGAACGCATCAAAAGTGCAGCTCAGCAATCAATACCCATGTCGAGTGGAAAGATGAGACCCAAAGAGGTACCATGGTGGTGCCCCGAACTAGCTAATGCAGCTAAGGAGAAAAATAGAAGACTGTATAATTCCCTTAAAACAAGACTAGCAATAGAAAAAATGGAATACAATAGAACAAGAGCAACTTTTAGATTGCTTATCAAACAGAAGAGAAAAGAATCCTGGTCAAATTATGTTTCAAGTATCAATAGTGACACAAACATCAATAAAATCTGGCAGAAGATCCACAGACTCAATGGTTGATACAAAACAACACACCCACCTTTGTTGAAAAGAGAGAATGGTGAGATAGTTGCTGACCCAGGAATGGTTGCCGAGATGTTTGGGACTACACTCTCAAATATCTCTTGTGGATCTCAACATCAACAGTTTATGAGTAGAGCGACGGCTGTGTTACTCAATTTTTATGGAGGCGAGGACGAGAAATATAATAAAGAATTTAAATTGGAAGAATTAAAATATGCACTAAGTACAATGAACCAATCTGCCTATGGTGAAGATGAAATTAGTTATATAATGATATACCACATACCGGACATTACTACCGGGTGTCCCAGAAAAAAGTTAACCGTACTTTGAATTAGCATAACTCCAAAACCATTGGAGATTTTTGGATCCTGCAAAAGGTGTTTATTTAACAACTATTTATCTGTCGATTCTGGGAATTTCATTAAATTCTATTTTATGATATTGATACACTAATGGGTTTAGTGGAGGCTATCAAAAATATGTTTGCGCAAGGAAGTAAAATAATGAAACGAAGCCTAGGAAGGCTAGGCCATTTTGCACTTTCAAGAGAAGCGTAGGGAGCCTAGGTAGCCTAGGTCACTGTGCGATTCTTCAACCAAAGCTTAGGACATTTTACAGTGTTTTTTCAGCCAAACTGTGGTATGGTCTCGTCCTTATTGATTTTAAGCAAATCAAAGCGTTTCTGTGTAAAGGTTTACCTCCATAGAACCTGTTTAATCATGCGGTTAACAAAAGATCAACGCGTATTTGTAGTCACAAACTTTATTAAGACTGGCAGTATTAAACAAGTGCAAGATTCATTTGAACAACGTTTTCCAGGTAGACACCCACCAAGCAAGCCCACACTTTGGATAAATGTTCGCAAATACCAACATGAAGGAACATGCTTAAATCTAAATAAAGGTCGTTCGGGTCGTATGAGAACCATAAGAACAACAGAAAATATCGAAAATGTTCAGATGAAACTTCTTCAAAATCAACATGTATTAGTCATAAAGAATGGGTTACAATTGCCAAAGTCATCAATTAACCGCATTGTTAAACATGACTTAAAATGGCATCCCGATAAGATGCATGCAAGACACCAGCTTCTTGAAACTGATTTTCCTCGTCGTAGACAATTTGTCGAATGGCTTCTCTATAAACCTGCTCGTTTCTTGGAAAACATTGCGATTGGTGACGAGGCAGCCTTTTTCATAAATGGAAAGGTAAATAGCTATAACATTCGGCAATATGCGCCGCTGTTTCCCCCCCCCCCCTTCCTCCCACATTCTACTTTGACACACGTATTTGTTAGCAGAAAGTATCTCTGTGGATGGAATATGCGGGAATGGCTATCTTGTCGGCCCATTGTTTTACGAGAATAACTTGAATGACGCTGCCTACCTGAGCATGATCAATGTAAGGATCTTCCCGGAACTCCGCCAAATTTACGGCAATCAATTCAATAGACTTTGGTGGATTCAGGACGGCGCACCAGCTCATAGACAGCTTGCTGTAAGAACAAAACTAAGAGAAACGTTTGACGACAACCCCATGCAATTGAATGGCCCCCAAGATCCCCTGACTTTACACCGTACGATTATTTCTTATGGGGATATCTAAAGAATTAGGTGTATTCTACTCCACTACAAGGCATCAACCAAAGCATCACAAGTTAATCAAAAAAGTTGTTCAATCAATGCGATCAAAGGTGCAACTGTGCTTGGAAAGAAATGGAAGACATGTGGAAGGAAACGGTGCTTAGAAAATTAAAAAATGAATTTGTATTACCCATATGAAGAGGTGTTTTTGTTAAAAATGGATTTAAATATATCTGTTGATTTTAAACTTCGAAGTTTCATTATTTCCTTGCGCAAACATAATTTTGATAGCCTCCACTAAACCCATTAGTGTATCAATATCGTAAAAGGGAATTTAATGAAATTTCTAGAATCGACAGATAAATAGTTGTTAAATAAATTTGATTTGTTTTGCTGAACTCAAAAATCTCTAATAGGTTTTGAGTTATACTAATTCAAAGTACGGTTAACTTTTTTCTGGGACACCTTGTATATACTATATACTTCAGCTATACAACCGTATCTGGATAATCCACAGACTTCCAGCATTATGGCTCTCAGCTATCGTATTATCATATGAGAAGCCAGGGAAATACCCCTTCATTGCTGGAAACTATAGACCAATTTCACTAACGAAAAAGATGGTCAATAAAAGACTTGTATGGACTCTGGAGAAAAGGGGAGTAATAGTTAGATTAGATAGTGCTATCAAAACGGCTTTTGCAAATAAACAACATACAATCGCTGTATTCTTTGACTTTCAAAAGGCATATGACACTACTCGGCGAGAAGGAATACTACAAAATCTCCATAAAGCAGGACTGAGAGGCAACATGCCAAAATTTATCAATAACTTCCTATCCAACAGGACATTTAAAGTAAAGATCAATAAAAACTACTCAGAACAGCATATTCAACATCAAAGTGTCCCACAGGGCAGCATCCTAAGCTGTACTACATTTTTATTAGCAATCTGTGAAATCTCCACAATTTTACCACAGCATACTGACTGCACCCTATACATAGATGATTTTTCTGTTTATGCTCATGGTCCTTATTTGCCATCCTTAGTCCGCCGAGTTCAACTTGCGTTAAACAGAGCGTATAGCTGGCTAATAAATCATGGTTTTCTAGTTAATCTTACCAAAACTAAAGCAATGCACCTAACAAAACTAAGAGGAATGTATCCTGAACCTGACCTATATCTAGGTGGAAATCAGTTAGAAATGGTTGACCAAATTAAATTCCTCGGAATGACTATAGGCAGGAAACTCTCATGGAAGCCACATATAGTAAATCTACGAAATCAATGCCTCAAGAACATGAATATACTGAAAGCATTTTCATATAAGAGCTGGAGTGCTGACAGAGCATCTTTGCTCCACATCTATAGAACGATCATACCGAATAAACTAGATTATGGATGTCCTATATATGCATCTACTCCAAAAACAACCCTACAACTATTGGACCCAGTACACCATTTCGGAATTTGTCTATGTACAGGAGCCTTCAGAACATCGCCAATTCCTAGCTTATATTGCGAGTCAGGAGAACCCTCCCTTTATGATAGGAGAAACAAATTAAGACTCCAACTATTTACTAGACTCTGTGGAATGCCAGAAATACCAGCCCATGGTATCATTTCAGATACTAACCCAAGAACACACACAACTCTTGGATATAGAATGAGACAATTAAATTCCCAGCTCAACTTACCAAATATTCCAAAATCAATTATAGCCTCTGTCCATCACTATAGAGAGCCGTGGTGTCTATCTTTGATACCCCCATGTGAGAAATATACTGAAAGCAGAGCAGGTACTCCTGACTTTATTTTACAGATGTAACATGAAGCCCATAGACTCACCAAACATAGAGGACAAACTCCTATCTACACTGATGGATCCAGGCAGGCGGAGGGTGTCGGATGCTCAGCTATCTTTTCAGACCAATCCTACTCAAGACGTCTTCTGGGAGCCTCCAGTGTGCTAACTACAGAATTGCGAGCAATATATATGGCACTTCCATATACCTTACATACTGGATCCTTAAACTTTGTAATATTCTCAGACTCCCAGAGTGCTATAACAAATAACTACTTCATCCACCCTCTAGTTCAAGAAATTTATAACTGGATGGGAATTTTATCAGCAAGAGGCATAAACATAAACTTTTGTTGGTCTCCTGGACATGTAAGAATTCCCGGAAATGAGAGAGCAGATAAAAATGCTAAAGACGCAACAAGGAATAGAAACTTAGACACTAAAGTAAAAATACCTGCAAGAGATCTTTACCCTGAAATCAAGAGGGTCATTTTAAGAAAATGGTTATAGGAATTGAGAGAAATACCTGAAGAGCAAAACAAAATAAGAAATATCAAAGACAAAGTGCAACCATTTAACACCTCTCACTCAAAAATACGCCGAAATGAAACCCTACTAACAAGACTACGCATAGGACACACTAGAATCACTCATGGCTACCTACTGACAGGAGAACAACAACTTTTGTGTGAAGATTGCTACGTACCTCTGACAGTCCATCATATTTTGAGTGAATGCCCTAATTATAGGCAGAGCCGAATAAAGTATTACAGAACTGATGGCGTCATTACACCTCTGAGTCTAAAAAGTATGCTATGTGATGACTCCAACGTAACAGAAAAG
Organism: Ceratothoa steindachneri; assembly: GCA_963969495.1. Taxonomy (NCBI): domain Eukaryota; kingdom Metazoa; phylum Arthropoda; class Malacostraca; order Isopoda; family Cymothoidae; genus Ceratothoa; species Ceratothoa steindachneri. The sequence goes on along the minus strand of OZ018323.1, from coordinate 106,848,219 downwards.
ATACGAAAATTTGTGGAAGAGTCTGAAATACGGAATGAAATATAGAAGGATCCGGAAAGGATTATGATTGAACAATAAAAAAGGAGCACACTGAGCCTAAATAAGGACTGTGCGTAAAAAAACTATTAAAAAAAAAGAAGTTAATTTACGGTAGGAACGTTTGAATCCCCTTAAGCATGCTCAAAGAACTTTTCACTAACCAAAAATTAGATCAAGTGGTACAATCATTATACTCATGCCTAATCGAACTCCGTCAGATGTTGGAAGAATGCGCCGAAATCGCCTACCAAAATGCTGACGGAAATATAAATAAATATAAGGCTTACTTCGACTGTAGATCCAAAGATCAAAGATTTAAACCCGGTGAGGAAGTTCTGTTATTGCTCCCGACCGAAAATAACAAACTGCTAAGCCAATGGAAGGGCCCCTACCAAATAATAGAGAAACGCGGTTCCGTCGATTATTTGGTTGAAACACCCAAGGGGAGGAAGCTTTTCTATATAAACCTCCTTAAGAAATATCATTGGCACGCAGGAGTTAACCAAATATTGGCTATAGATGAAGAATCGGCCCTTGAATCAAATTACCCCCTGGACCCCTTAAGTTGAGTACAAATTGGATGCGTAGAGCAAGATAGCGAATACCCCTTACTCGTACTAGATGTGATAGAATCCTTGTCTACCGAGCTCAAGATGAGTGAGCAGTTATCGTCTGTTCAGAGAAAGCAGCTTACATCTCTCCTAAATCAATTCGATGACGTCATCTCAGACATTCCAGGTTGTGCTACTCAATTTGAGAACGATATTCAATTGACCACCCAAGAGGCTATTAGGTCCATGCCGTATCCGTTACCCGTGCATTTAAGAGAAGCTTTTAATACCGAAGTTGAGAGGTTATTAAATTTAAAGATAATCGAGCCGTCAAAATCTGATTAGTGTTTCCCCGTCGTCATGGTCAAGAAACCCGATAATTCCTATAGGATGTGCATTGACTTTAAGAAACTAAACGCCCTTACCGTGTTCGACGCAGAGCCGATTCCCATTATCGACCAAAATCTCCATCTGTTTGAGAAAGTCAAGTATATTTCAGAACTGGATTTGTGTAAGGCCTATTACCAGATCCATTGCGGCAAGAGGTTAAAATATACACCGCTTTCCCGACCGAAAAAGGGTTACTACAGTTTCTTCGGCTCCCATTTGGGCTCGTCACCGCCTTCAGTAACTATAATAGGATAATGAGACGAATTTTAGATGGGTTACCCCACGTATCATTCTATTTCGATAATATTTACGTGGCTACAAATGAATGGGATCAGCACCTGACCGCTCTTCAAGCGCCGCTGCAAAGGCTCAGGGATCATAATTTGACAATTGGTCCGAGCAAATGTTATTTTGATTTTAATACAATAGATTACTTAGTATTCCGCATAGGGAATAATCAATTAGCCCCTCAGGAGAAAAAGATACAAGCCATCGTAAAAATGCCGCTCCCCGCAAACAAAAAGAGTTAAGGTTATTCATGGGTTCCGCCTCCTTTTATCAGCGATTCATTCCCAATTTTGCTGCCACCCTTTCTGCTCCCCTTTGCGAGCTCATGAAGAAGAAGGCCCCATAACAACTAGTTTGGACTCCGTTGTCAATCACCAGCTGCAAACAACTTAAGGGTAAACTCGCGTCGGTCCCGATATTACGGTTGCCCAATCCCGCCGAACCATTTGGAATCCAGACGGACGGGTTGTGTTTTAGTTCAATACGGAATCAATGACGAGAGATTTCCCATCGCTTATGCCAGCTGAAAGTTGCTATCACGCGAAAAGAACTACGCAATGAATGAGCGAGAGGCTCTTGCTATCATATGGGGAATTAAAAAAATTTCCAGGTACTCATATTTGATAGGAAAGGAATTCGTAATCGAAACCGATCAAAAGCCCTTGTCGTACCTCCGAAAGATTAAAAACAACAATGGTAGATTAATGCCCTGGAATTTGTTCCTCGAAGAATTCCAGTATAGGATACGGTACATAATAGTCTCTTTTGCTATTTATTTTTGTATTCTTTATTTGTGATTTGGTATATTGTATTCCTTTGCTATTTCTTTTTTTGCTGTGATGCGAATTTATTTATTTTGTATTCATTTGAATTTGTACAATGCATTCTTTTATTTCGTGATGCGAAGGTATGGCAACCCATTTTCCAATTCCGGAAATGTTCTTTCTTCCGGAAGTCCCATCTTAAGAGGGGAGGAGATGTCAAAGAGAGGGAGACGCAGAAAGAGAGATTCACGCGGACAATGAGTCCTAAGAGGATAGCTAACGGGTGAACGGACCTTCAACCGGCGTCTTTCGGTGGTAAAGTTCCGGGGCGATATCGAAACGAGACAAGTCAAACTGGAGCCCGGAACCCAAATCAGCGAGAAGGCGCTAAGCCTTCCCCGCCGCATCTTGAATCGGAGTGGGACCCACTTCCGACGAAATCGTATATATTTTCCAGCGCGGAAACGAACAAATGAGTATTCAACCAGGAAGCAGGCACTGCTCACGCAGTATCCGAGCAGTAATCACGAGGATTCATTAGAACCAGCTGAAAGGCCAACGGGCCACTTCACAAGCGACTCTCTGTTACCCTAAGGACTCGCAGGCAAGAAACCAGTGTTCATAGCTACGGTAGTCAAGGACGTATTCTGGAATAACGCACTTCGCTCCGCGCCTTGCAAGGATACTCTCTAAAACAACCGCTTGAGGCGCCTCTTGGGAAGTCGTAAGACTATTACCGTCCGGCCCTAGCTTATCCTCTTCTCCTTCTTTCAGACACCCTGTATTTCTCCACTAATTCCTCACTTTTCCTGCAACCTCTCCCACAACTTTCTCTGGTCGGCCTCTATTTTCTCACGGTAGATGCTGAGCTTCTTCTCAGCCAACTATACCGGATCGGGGCTGAGGGGAAAGGGAACAATGTTCTCTAACCCCTGAGCTCCGGTTTGGGATGGTGGTTTTTTAACAGCCTGCTTCATCCCCACTCATACCTTCCACACATCCATTTTCCTTCTCTCTTCACACTGTATCAATTTCACGCCGTGTCTAAGGTGGAGCCACCATGCCGAAGGCCTGCCAGGTCATCAGGCGGGAGGGGTGGCCTTGAATGGCAGCACCTGGCTCTGCCAGCCCCCTATGCACCCCTTGCAGGACGGGCTACTGCAAGGAGTGATGAGCGTCTACATCCCGTAGAAAAATTAAGGTCCCCATGCCCGATGATGCAAATCTAAAAAAAAAAAACCTTCTTCCCCTTTCGCCCTCACAATCAACGGAGCCGCATTCGGACAGCTCCACAAAAAAAAGTGTAGGTAACCCCCTTGTGCTCTCACAGGGGACCCTCCAAATCTCTCTAACCGGCAAGGAGGCTTACTCCTCTTCTTCGCCTACAGGTGTAGGGGACTCCCCTTCACCCCCTTGTCTGGGGGTGCCTTCGGGCACCTCCCTCTTTCCAGCGGCAGTCCCCCCTTTACTTTCCAACGGGACTGCCAAGAAAGCCAGCAGGTAGCCCATATCCGACCGCTCCCCATTGAAGCGGCTCGGTAGGGAAAACCCCCCTAGGGAGGAGAGGGAAGCCAGGCTCCATCGGTCGCTTCCCTCAAAAGACCTGCTGACGAGGATATTAAGCCTTGCTGGGATCAAGGCCTGTGCCTCCCAAGACAAGACTAATGACATTGCTGCCAATAGGACCACTGATGTCCTGGGAAGACGGGGCCAACTGGAAGCTCCACTCCCCTGAGATAGACATGGTTCTTGAGGCAACCCAGCCTCAGACGGTTGGGCCTTCCATGGGGGCGAATCCGGGCTTGGTGCCAATCACCGAACTCGAGTTCGCCCCTATGCAAGGTCCTCCTCAAACGGCTCGGGTCTCGGCTGTACAATGAGGGGGGGGGGAGATTTCCTCCTCCGGCTGGTGCCTTTACGACCGCCAGGACCTTCTCCATCTAAGGGAAGCTTGCTGAGGTCGGTCCATCCGGCCTGTGGGCTCCTGCCCGGCGCAAGAGAGAAGCGGGTTCATTTCCCGCCCTCCTCTCCCAAAAATAAGAAAAAACAAGAAAAAGACTAAGACTCGGGGCTCCTCTCCATCCGCGGAGGCTGCGGGGACGGATGATTCTGCTGCCACTTCGATAAGCCACCAAGCCAAGATCAGCAAATCTGCCCCCTCTGCCCCTCCCCCGGGTGCAGAGTCCCTAACTAAGACCAAATGTGCTAATGTGCAGATCGGAGCCTCGATTACATCGAGCCCCCTCATTCAAAGATTACCCGGCGTTTTCGAGCCCGCTCGCTTCAGGGCAACATAATCCATCAGAAGAGAGCTTTAGCTGGCCGTTCAGGCCCAGGATCGTCTCTCATTCCGCAAGGCTAAGAACTTGGTCCTGGTACGCCCGGCTCTGCCTGGGACGTCTTACGCCTCAATGCTAAGAAGATAACCTCTGCTCCTGGCCCATCCAGGCCAACGAGCATGGTTGTTTCCGCGCTCAGTAGGGGCCCTTCTGCGCGTTCTACTCAAACCGGCCGCTCCCCTGGTAAAGCTGGTGGCAAAAAGGGTACAAACCCAGCCCCGGCTAAAACCACCCCCCCCCCCTCCCTTTCTTATCCCAGCGTGACCGTTTCCAGTAAGGCGAAGCGGCCACGCGCCTCCACTAAGTCGTTAGACTCACAGGAGGCAACACCCCTGAAGTTGGTCGCCAGGCCATCTTCCGGGCTTCCTAAAGCTGCCCTCCAAAAGAAAGAGAGCAACAACGGAGCTTTGGCTCCTTTGCTCACCCCTAGTGGTGGGCTGGGTGGCTTGGAGACAGTGGATCCTCGAAGAGGGGGCCCCCCGCCTCAGAAGCCGCAACGCCCGCCTAAGGTTTCGAGGCGGAGGGAGAAAAAGACTCGCATGGCAAGCCCAACCTCCCCCAATAAGTTCTCGAAGGCAACAGCGCCTTCAGTGCATTGTCCGGCCAGCAGCGCCCGTGGTTATGCCTCTGGGAAGCATACGGCTATTCCCATGAGGGTCTTCTCTTCGAAGAGGGCCCCCGCGTCTCCGAGCTAGGCCTTGAGGGCATATTCCTTCAATGGAATTACCGTGGACTCTGGGCCAACTGGAAGGAGCTGCGGAGGCTCGTCTCCTCCCGTTTGCCGTTAGCTATCTTTTTGCAGGAGACCATGCTGGGAGCATGCGCCCTGCCCATCCTCCCGGGGTATAAGAGTTTTGCGACCCCAGCACCACGAGATGAGGGCTAGGCGGAAGGATGTGCGATTTACACCCGGCATGATGTCTCCGTTCTTCTCTTCGCTTTAGATACCACCTTTCAGGCACTAGCTGTGCAGCTGCACATTGATAGGAGGTATACTGTTATTTCTGCGTACATTCCACCGTCAGCTGACTTCGACGCGGGGGACTTCCGCCGCGTTGTGGCACGGTTGCTGAAGCCCTTATTTCTCTTGCTTGTAGATCTAAACGGTAGGCACAACCTCTGGAGAGACTACTCTATCAATCTCCGGGGTCATATCCATGCCGACCTGATCGACGAGCTTGAGGTGAGGGTCCTAAATGTGGATGAGTTTACGCATCACTGCACGAGCACCGCTTCATTTTCCTGCCTAGATCTATCTTTGTGCTCTGCGGATACACACCCCGATTTTAATTGGGGAGTGGTCGATGACACCCATGGTAGTGATCACTTTTCCATTTAAATATCAGTTTCTGGGCTGCTGCCGCCCGAGAGCCTGCCTTGTGGTGCTTTGCGTGGGCGCAGTGGTCTGAATTTCAGAAAATGACTGAATTCTCTATCTCAGTCGAGGAGTTTAGGCTGGTAGATGAGGCCGTTAAGTTTTTCTCCGGCAACCTCATCGTCGCGGGCATATTACTAGAAGGTCTGACCGTTTTGCTCGCCGACCACTCCCGTGGTGGTCAGCTAAGTGTGAGAGGGCTTTCAAGCAGAAGTGCTATGCCTACATGCGTATAAGCGCCGCCCGAACGATTTCACTGTTGGTCAATTTCGTCGGGTTGGGTCTAGGTTTTGGTACATTTCGAAGCACGCCCGCCGCTCTTATTATGGGGCATGGTCACGCTTACGCGTGACAAAATTTGGGCGCTAGAAGTGAACACCGGGCCTAAAAAAGGAGCCAAATCTAAGATCCCGATCACGATTCCAACATTAAAGACAAAGGCTTCACCAAAGAAAGCTCCCAGGGTGAAACCTGTGTTGCTTAAGAACCACATTCGATAATCAAGTAGAAAGAATGATCAACATTCTCCAGTGGAATATCTGTGGACTGAGAGCCAACTGGGAGGAACTTGCTCTCCTAGTTGAAGTAAACAATCCTATTCTCATTTGTCTTCAAGAGACAATAATATGACAGACATGCCCCTGTCTATCGGGATGTAAGTCCGTCCATACACTCCTACTAAATGATGGCGGGCACCAAAGAGGGAGTGCAATCCTTTCCAGACTAAATGTGCCCTTTCATCCCATCAATCTCACCACACCACTACAGGCGGTAGTGGGTAAACTGTATATGAAGAAGACTTACACGGTATGCTCCGTATACTTACCGCCTAATGAAGAAGTATCAAGATGGAACATTGAGAGTCTCATAGAAAAACTACCGAGACCTTTCATTCTTCTCGTAAATATGAATACAAACGAGGAGACATCTTCAATGCACTTTTTGAAGACTCGCGCCTTTCTCTTTTAAACTCTGGAGAGCCCACGCACTTTCATGCGCAGACAGGTTCCCTGATTGCAATAGACTTGACTATTTGCAGCCCGGAGATATAAGAGGTAGTTATCACTATCCTATAACCCTTAACATGGTCTTGGCGGAGACGCAGCAAAGCCTTCCAAAATGGTGCCTCCACCGTGTGGACTGGAAAATCTTCCAGCCATCCTGCACTCTGGAGCACGACGAGCGTGACTTTAGTACGGTGGACGAGGCTGTCGACTACTTCATAGGTCAACTCCATCATGCAGCCTGCGTCAGTATCCCGCACACATTTGGTAAGTTCCAACGCAAACCAGTCCCGTGATGGAATCAAGACTGCGCCACGGCCAGACGAGCCTCAAGGCGTGCAGACGCCAGATTCAAGGCCGATCCAACCTCAGAAGCCCTGAAGATATCTTTCCTCGGGGCTAGAGCACGATACCGTCGAATCCTGAATGATGCCCGACGTGGATCTTGGAGGACTTACGTAAGCTCTATAAATACCGCAACACCACTGAATCAGTTGTGGCATTAACCGCATCACCCCGGTCCTGCCTGAAGATGTTTTCGCTACTTGGTACGTCCCAGAGGCCAACTCTGGAGTTTCGACTCCATCAGGCATTAAACCGCGTCTCTCGCTATGTCAAAGAGCACAGGCTTCAGTTTTTCTTAGCCAAGACTAAGATGGTGCACTTCTACCGCTATGCACGGCTCCGCCCTGACTTGGACTTGTTTCTAAATGAGGTTTGCCCTAGAAGTACACGACTCGCACCGTTTCCTTTGTTTTGTATTCGACCGACGCCCCACATAGGAGACTCATATTCGCTTTCTCTGGATCTCTTATACCCGCGCCATGGATATTCTTCTTCCCGTGACGTTCAGCGCCTATGGTGTTGATAGGACTACTGCTTTACTTTTTTATTCTTTGTTCTTTCGAAGTTGGAATTCGGATGCTAGTTTTACACATCCACAGCCGGGCATGTATTTCGGAAAGTGGACTCAATCCACCACACTAGCCTTCGCCCAGTGACCGGTGCCTTCCGAATGTCCACAATGGAAAGCCAACTTGTCGATACGGGGGAGATACCACTCTTTCAAGAGCTCGGTGTAGCACACTTCGTGTCACGTTGGAACCCTGCCAGTGTATACAGATGGCTCCTAGATCCAAGAGCGCGTCGGTTTCCACTCCTTATCCCTTCTGTTTTAAGTCAGCATGGGCATGCCAGGTGTTGCGTCTGTCTTCACGACCGAGCCGGTTGCAATACACCGCTCGGTACGGGAAATGACGCGACGTGCCCGGTTTGGATAACAGATTGTGATCTGCAGAGACTCCTACAGCGCCCTGAGCGCTCTCGGGGCATTGTAATCTCCACATCCCTTGGTTCACGATATCCCTGACGTCACGGTTTTGGCGAGTCGGGCGGATGTCGAGATTATCTTCATCTGGGTTCCTGGACATGTGGAAATTGCAAGAAATGAGCGCGCTGATGAAGGCGCCAACGAATCCTTGAGGAATGGGCGACCAGGCCAGTGTTTTGCTCTTACTCACACCAATTACATGGCTGGAATACGGGCAGCTCTCTTGGACACTTATAAAAGAAGATGGGAGACCGCCGAGTAGAAGGAAAGTTGCGTGCCATTGCGCCGTGACTGTTCCCATGGATCTACCCCCCAATGCTGCGACGGCTTCAGGCTGCTTTCTGTCGTCTCCGAATTCGACAAACTCGCGGGGCGCAACGCTACTTGATGGAGCGCTCGCCTGGCCAATATTTGGACGACTGAGTTGTCATCCAGACTGTTCGGCACATTCTTGTTGAATGTCCCAGACTGGGTGATCTTCATGCCCGTCACCTGTTCCCGTACCTGAACGAGCGGGGTCGCTACCGCTTGTCCCTTGTACTGTAGACAGACTTGCGGACTATGTAATATTTTGAAGGAGGAGGTATCCTCGACTTTATTTGACTCTTTAATGTAGGTCACATGTTCCTGCGCCAGGAGGAAGCGGGCATACTCCCGACGCCGGAGCCCGCTTCTTTCTTATTGCTTTAATTTGTTTATGTTCCATTTAGCGTGTGTCTTAACTTTTGTTCCTTTTTATTTGTTATTTACATGTTGTTACCTTCTTTTTAATCAGCCCTAGTTTTAGTCTGTACCTTGAGTACGGCGATTTCTTCGCTAGCATGCATTCGCGGGATGGTTTCTTAAAATTTAAAAAAATATCTACACCACAAAACTCGAACATTGGCTGCAACAGAAACAAATGACCGTTTTACTTTCACAATCTTCTGTTACTTTCTTCATAAGTTACAAGAGTGGTGGATACAACAAACACTCGCGCATCACTTAAATTAACACCCCACGCCCTTTAATGGGAACGTCTACATGCTCGCTGTCACACACAACTAAATTTTCGACAATACAAGAAAAACAGGAACCACATATGGGCAATTAAAGGAATCCATCAAGCAATACCCTTGCCTCTTAGTTGCTTATGCCTCCACAATATGGGCACCAAACCTCTCACCCGTCCACACACACCAGAATACACATAACAAATCACTCCACCTAACATAGTTTGCACCCGTTACACCGATCAAACACCTACACATTCAAAAAAAGGACATGTCACTAAAAGACCATCTCAACATCCAGAAAACACAATTTATCCATAGTGCAAGAAACGCAAACTACTCATGCTACCACATGGAAGAACAATGCCACCATCCGCGCAACTTACGCAGAACTATAAAGTCACACTCCACCGAAACACTCCCTAAAACCCCTACACCCGAAACTAGGCCTCCATCACCCACAAAAGTATACACACAGCAAGGCATACAATCTCTGGGCTCAAACTACTTCATCAACGCCATTCCACCAGACATCTACCCAGAAAAGAATCTCCACCCAGGCGTAGCATATAAGTGAAGCACCAGCCTTACCGACAGAAAAATCTGACTCCAATGCCACCGAGAATCAAACATCCCAACGCATATTTACAACATGCCCTGCATAGACACAGCTAAAACAAAGCCTACAGATAAGTGGAGGGCAGCATTTCTGGAGAACCCTTTACGGTTGGTGGCGTTTATCGAGGCTGCCGTCCTATAGGAGAGACCCAAGCCGGAAGCAACATGCCCTCAATTAGCATGTCGGCAATTAGTTTAAAAGAATTTTACAACTTGATAGAAACATGACTGATATTTATTCTGGAATCTTTTGTCTTTCTGGAAGCGTGATTGTCACCTATGCTAGAACGTATTTGCTTTCTAGAACTTCCCTTACTTTTTATAAACATTCCCATTAGTTCTAGAACGGTCTACTTCCATGGGAAGAGTGTGATTAATTCTCAAATAATCCACTTAGATAAAAACACGACTACTATCGGTTCTAGAATTATCCCTCTTTAAAAGCAAGAGTTTCACTAGCTCTAGATTTTTCGAGCCTATTAAAGCAGCACCACCACTAGTTCTTCAATTTCTGGTCTAGAAACATTGTCTATAATAGTAAGACTCCACAAAACATGACTACAATCAGTTCCATGTAGAATCTTATGACTTTAGAGCACATGTCCTTTATCTGCAACTGCTCTCGAAAATGCCTGTGCTTCTACATACATAAATGACATCAATTATAAAATTTGGCCCTCTCTAAACATAACATGTCTTAGTTCTAGAACTCTGCCCCACAACTATCTCAGTTTAGAGTTCTGTGTCCTTCCTGAAATCGTATGGAATAGTATTTTATTAATTTTTCGCCCTCCAAGAGGACTTGCCTCATATCAGTTTCAGTTTCCCCTCGCCCTAGAAAAATGACTTTCGATTGTTATAGGAATAAACAACACTATAGAAACGCAAATAATAGAGATTCTAGAATTAAACTCCGTCTAGAAACAAGACTTCTCAAAGTTCATGAATTATACGCCCCTTAGAAAAACAAATGATGTCATCAATATCATCTTCACTAACTCTATAATTCAAGAAAGGGATTTTTTTGAGTATTTGAATAATAATTTCATCTTAGTTTGGTTATGACTTATGTTTTTTATCAAAGTTATTTCTAATAATTCCTTTATAATATCAAAAAACAAAATGGTTAAGTTCAGAAATAAATATAAGTATCGAAATTTTGCAATTTTTTTTAAACCTAAAGAATTAAAAATGGTGAAGTTCAGAAAATTTATAAAAATTTAACCACGGCTGCCTTTTTTTAGACTTTAAATTTTAATCTTAGTAGCGAAGCGCAAGCTCCCCCCGTAGGAGGAAGTGTCGAAACCATTGCCTGCTTCGTTTTAGAATTTTTCACGCATTTACAAATACATGTACAAAATGTAACACTATCATAATGATCTCGGGATTGTATGTAAATGGTCTACCTTAAATTTCCTCGAGCAAGCATGTATATGGATGAGTTTCCCGGAGGATTATTATTCAAATTATACCGAGCAGAAAATAGGACATGTCCTTCTGTAAGTTATTTCATGGTTTCTCACTTCTTCGGGAAGATGGTAATGACCCAATTTCCTGGTCTCACGGATTTTTATCCTATGATATAACTCAAACCGGATTTATGATAAATAAGTTAAAGCGGATTTATGAAAAGTTAACTCGAACCGGATTTATGAAAAAATCAAGGACGTAAATAAATGAGGTCATTTGGAGAAGTCGAGATTATACCATTTACAAAGAACGAGAAAATGGAAGTAAGAATTTTAAATATTTTACAACCATAACACTTTGGTATAGGATGATACATTATCAACATCTCATAGGATTCAAATTAGCGATCTCACAGGTGTGACGCGCGGGCATTACCACCGGGTCAGACCACATTTCAGTTCTACCACTTATAGGGGTGTGCAGTTACTGCATCGTATATTCCAGTTATACCAATTAAACAGTCTACATTCCAGTTATACAAAGAATTCGTTGAGAAAAAAAATGCTAACTATTTATTTCTAAAAATAAAAAAAGGAATGCTTCTTTGACTGAGAAGAATTTATTGGTTATTAAATTTACCAAACCGACTGTATAAATGAACAAGATTTATTGGATATTAAATTTGCCAATCTGGCTCGTTTAAAGAGTATAATTTACTGACCATTAAATTTAACAATCTGAATCCATGAATGAACAAGATTTATTGGATATTAATTTTGACAATCGCACTCAATAACTGAGCAATATTTATTGGATTAAAATTTGTTAAGTGGACTCCATGAATGAGCTTAATCTATTGGTTATTAATTTTACCAATCGGACTCGTTGAAAGAGCAAAATCAATTGGCCATTAAATATGCCAATCTGACTGGTTGAATGAGTAGAATTTATTGGTTATTAAATTTTCAGATCGAACTCACTAAATGAACGACATTTATTTATTGGTCATTAAATTTGCCAATTAAAGTCCCTTAATAATCATAATTTATTAACCATTAAATTTGCCAATCTGACTCCTTGTATGAGCAGGATATATTTGTCATTAAATTTGCCAATCTGACTCTTTTAAAGTATACAATTTATTGGTCACTAAATTTGTCTGATTCCTTAAATGAGCAGAATTTATTTTTATTGAATTTGGCACTCTAACTAAATGAATGGGTAGAATTTATTGGACATTAAATTTATCAATCTTACTCCTTTAATAAGCATTATTTTCTGATTGGTAAATTTACCAATCTGACATCTTGATTAACTCCTTTAATTTGAAGGAACGAGAAGTGGTGTAATACTTGTGTAATGATAGATTGTTTGAACATTATTTTCACCATTCTTTTTTCTATACCCATAAGGAGGCATACTTTCATTCGGATACAAACTGAAGAGAGTTGAGTCCTATCTCGGGCCCATACTACCTAAGTAGTTTCTTCTTTGTGGTAGATGAACTATGTAACTCTAACACATTTTCACTTCCCGAAATTTTAACACTATACCTCTTATTTTTACTTTAAAACCACTTTGGCTGAGAAACCACAGTCAGTTTTCTCATTTTTGCTAAAAGAAAATAAAAATAAAATTATTTTCAAAAGTGGCATTTTTTTCGATTTACATAAGCATAGAGAGTGCAGCCAATTCAACGTCGCCCCTAGCTTCGATGGGATGAGGAATTGAAACAAATAAAAAAAACGAATATTTTAAAGTGAATCTTCATTAATGAAAATAAATCATAACTAAGAAAATAAATCTTAACTAGGAAAATGAATCTTATTAGGAAAATGAATATTAATTAGCAAAATAAATCTTAACTATAGAAAAATTATCTCGATTATCTATCGAAAAAGGATTTCTACTAGAAAAAACAATCGACTATAGAAAAATAATTTTTATTATAGAAAAGGAATTTGGATTTTCTAAAAGGAATTTTTATTATATAAAAAATCATAATAGAAAAATTATTTTCGACTATAGAAAAAGAATTTCGAAAAATAAATCTTAAAATATATGCATTTCTAAATCTCCCCCTCCCCCTCCAAATTCACCACATTATCATTGACACCACCTACTAGAAAGTATCATTGAGATAAAGTTTCCATTGATTCAAACCATGTGGTGCATATCTCAGTGTACTTCTCAAATTTACCGTAGGATCAAAATATATATATACAGTGGGTGGACAAAATACGGGAAACATGTATTTCACACTTCGTATATACATGGCAAAATGAGTGACCTTTCACAAAATTGGGAAGCTAATTAATTTACTGAGCCCCTAGCCCCCTCCCCCCCCCACACACAAAAGTATTCAAAGATACTTAAATGACGCATCTTGCAGGACTCCATTTTAGATATAGAGACACTCGGTCTTTTGATTTCTTTTTATTGAGAAATAAAATGAAATCGATAAATATTAAAAAAATAATATCGTCTCCTCCTATCAGAGTCCTTTCAGGAAGAAATTCATTTTATGGAAGATAATTAACACATTGTTTCTGAATATAAAGAAGCTAAAGTAAGGAGATAATTCTTAATTAATTTTCCGCTAATGATAAGAAAGGTGCGAAGAGCAGATATTCACTCTCTTATCACGTTTTTAATTAACTAGAGAGAATCCCTGGCTACACCGAATGAGCTGGCGTCTATGAGTTAAGACAATGGAGAAAGAAAGAATAGAGGATGAAGAGCAAGCGGGCTTAACGTTTCCACTATGATTGTTCACAAAGGAAAAAGAGGAATAAATATTTTGTCTACAAAATACTGCAAATAGCACAATTATCTTTTTAACCCGGTGGGTGGGGGGGGGGGTAATAATAAGTGAATATCACATGCGGTCCGAATCCTAATCAACTGTTGAGTGAATGAGATGAGACCACCACCCCAATCGAACCCCTAATGGTTTATTTGAAAAGACTCCGCAGATGTGGCACCTGGGCGAAAATCTTCTAACGTTGAGCCGTAAGGTGATCTCGAGGACAAACTTAGTGGCCCTTTGGGAGAGAATGGGAGCCGTAGAAAATTATGTCCCCCTTTCAACTGTTCGGTGGCATATGCAGAGGCCATTTGCGTGTTTATCCTTTGCCCCTGGCTCCAAGAGTCCTTTATTCGGTCTTTCGTTCTTGCATGCGAGATTGTGTTTAGTGCATTAACTTTATGGTATGAACGCTTCCGGTTTATCAAAGCACTGAGTTAGCAGGACGGCAAATTCTCTCAACAGCGTGCCATGTACCTACAGTAGTAGTAGTCAAAAACCTGCTATTACAAATTCAACTTTAGCTTGGTATCCATTGATGATAGCACTTCAAGCTTCACCGGTATAGCGTGAGCGACGTAGTTCCAGACGGCTCTAAACATGGTGCGGAGCGCTCGTAAGCTAAAAGGTATTTAAACCAAGGAGGCGCAACCTAAACCCACCTTGAGATAGATTTTTTAGGCCTCTAATGTTTAAGGCTTACGGAGAAGTAAATAAGACTGTCTGAAAATGAAATGGACGCCGAAATCACCACTTTTTGATTAGAGCCCCGTAAGGTGGCGGATGCCTTTGCTACAATGGAAACCTAGAGGAAAGGCATGACCTTCAGATCCCAGTGTCCGTAGCAGAGCAGTTCCCTATCCCAACATATGCAGGAGGAGGAACTGCGGTTATTTTATTATTTTCGCCCGTTACAAGAGATACCTGGAGGAGCTGCGCTTCCTCCCGACCTGAGTGCAAATTAGGGAAGCCCCGTCACTGGATTGACTTGAATTCTATGATGGGTCCTGATGAAGTTGTTGGTACCTTTCTCCCTCACTCCCTCTCAGCGTTACTTTTTTTTACTCTAACGCTATCCCCTCATCTTTTGTCTACCTGCACTTGGTACCATGAGGAACTGTTCTGACCAGAACAGATTGTAAATTAGGGACGCCCTGCCCCTAGATTAAATTGAACTCTTTGACGACGGGTCCTGGGGAAGTTGTTGGTGCACTTTCCCTTCGTTCTCTCTCAGCATTACTTTTTCCCAACGAATATTCCCTCAGCCCTCTGTCCAGGCTCAAAGACCTAACCAGCCACCGAATGCTGTGGCCGAAGGGAGGTTTTGGAATATCTATAAACGACTCCCTTTAACGCCCAAATTTGCAGAATACCAGGTCTTAACGAGACCTGGGCTTTGATGCGCGATTAATGGGAAGATCGTTTTTTCCCCAATAATCCCTTTCCAGCATGTTATGGTCTGACTACCTCCCTGTGGCCGTTCTGGGGTGTATACGGTTGTGCCGCTTGTGACAGACGGGCTTTACAACCTTGCTGTCTGCCCCCCAGGGTGGAATCGTGAAAAGTCCAAAACCCGAGAGAGGAAAGGTGGGAGATGTTGGACGCGGGCTATAGCCGAGCAAGAACCCCTTTTTTTTCTTTTTGTGGTCACAATTACGGGGAATTTTTGTTTGTTAGCTGCAGTTTCCTGAGCTTTAGATGTACGCCTCCGCATCTTTCTAACTATACAAGCCTCTTTGCAGAAACATCCTGTCCGAAATTCCCCCGTCAGTTGTTGTATTTTAATTAACGGACGGAGAACCCGAAATTTCGACACTCCGGGGTTGATTATAAATTGATAAAAATGAAATCTGGCAATGAGTGAATGAACCAGGAAGGTAGAAAAGGCAGGGTAGGAATCCAATTAATATTTTCGATATCGAAAATCGAAATATCTTCTCCAATTGAGGGATAAAAACGATATATATATATATATATATATATATATATATATATATATATATACAAAATATTGAATAAGAGTATATATTAGAAGAGAATAATAATAAAAGGGGAGATATAAGCCTAATAGAAGAGCACAAGGGAAACTATATCAGAAATTGAGGGCGAGAGGATGTTGATAAAATAGAGGAAAGATGTTAAAGAGGGAAGAGAAGGTAGAGGGGAAAGAGAAGGTAGAGGGGGGAGAGAAGGTAAGGGGGAAATATTGTCTCCCCCATCAACCCCTCAATCGGTGAAATCAGAACTAACTGGGAGGAACTAAGGTATTTGACGAGGCCTGACGTGCTCCAGAGAAATAAAATCGCACGCATCCCCATCACAGTGTAGATTTAGAAAAAGCCATTCAACCGCGGATACCCTCAACCGCAGGGGAGGCCGTGGTATGTAATGAGTTCGCCAGGAGACTACACTTAGTGGCTGTCTTCTCTGAGCCTTAAAAAGGCGTAGGACACGTCATGGCGCTACGCCATTTTGAAAACAGTCCATAATCTAGGCCTGGGTGGACAATTGCCCAAATTTATTCAAAACTTCCTGACCAATTGCACCTTTTCCTTAAGATAAGGAAGTGTCATATCAAACCCATTCCTATAGGAAGAAGGTGTTCCCGGGCCAGTGTCTTGAGCATGCCCTTGTTAGATGTGGATATCAACGCAATCTCGAAAAGCCTTCGTCAGGAGATTGTAGCTAACCTCTACGTAGACGACTTCTCAATATCCCTTGCAGGCTTCAAAATCACAATGGCAGAGCATCGCCTCCATCTTTCCATCAACAACATCACCAGATAGACCGCTGCACATTACTACCATTTCTCAACTGAGAAGACGAAAGTGGTTCGCTTTTGCTGCCGTAGATGGTGTTTAGAGAACCAAATATCTACCTATATCAGCAGAGGTTTGCAGTCGTCGATAGCTGTAGATTCCTAGGATTATTGACCTTAGATAGGAAGTTGACATGAGAATTCCACATCAAAACTTTTAAAAACTCTTCAAAAAGGGCGATAAACGTTCTGCACACAGTTTCCCGGCAAAACTGGGGAGCGGATCGAGAAACCCTTATCATCTACCACTCCAACACCATATATTGGACTACGGGTGCAAAATCTACTCCCACATTTGAGATACCTTGCTTTAATTAACGCAGTGGCCAATGAAAGCCTTCGCATGGATACCGGTGCTTTTCGATCCTCACCAATCCCCAGTCTGCAATGCGACACGGAAGAGATACCGCTAGATCTATTTATGACCAAAATTACAGTACGCCTCTACGCCCGCACCCAGCAACTTCCAGCATCACTGACCACAGCCGCTGCTCTGAACGACCAAATGGACACCCTCTTCGCGGCGCACACATTCATGCCGCGACCAGTTGGAGCGGGTACGACTATAGATAGAGGAAACGTTACGATGAACTTTATCTCCCCACTTGCTTTTCCAGACATATCATTCTGGAAAAATATATCTGCCATGACAACGTAGAGGAACGTCCTTCAACACTTTTGGAAAGGAAAATACAATTCCTTACACACGCTGCAATACACCGGGCAATCCATATATACACAGATGGTTCAAAATTCAGAGATGGACCCGGATTCTCGGTAATATCGAACTGCTACGTTCACTCTGAAACCCTACTAAAAGCTGCATCATTCGTTGCCGCTGACTGTTATGCCCTGAGATACGTAGTGCAGTCGGCATGCAATATCCATGGTTCAGATGAGTATACTAGCTTCATGGACTCCTGAAACAGCCTGAAATCTTTAGAATGGATGACGGACATCCACCCGATCCTTCTGGAAATAAGAAGTTATTTATACATAAAAGCTTGCGAAAGAAGGAAATCTCCTTCTGCTAGGTTCCAGCGCATGTAGGAGTCACCACCCCTCGGCCAATCAGACCAACTGACCTGATATCAGAGAGGTGTGGACCGCTAGATAGAAAGACTTCTATGGACGAAATAATGTCACTTTTACAATTTTGACGGCTGAATGTGAGGCACCCGCTCATGTGTGACATTGATTGAACAATGACCAATTAATTTGACCCTAAGAACGAGATTGGCCAGGTTAACTAGAAACGTACCGTTCAAGAAACAAATCACCTTCAATTTCTTACCATGAAACAAAGCGTCACGGACGCTGACGGAACATATGTCCATTCAACAAACTTGTTCCATCAGTTGAAAAGATAACGTTTAAAGCCTACGGGCTCACAGACGCCCGGCTGCCCTGCAATGAGATGTCTATTATCTTCGAGGCTTCTCTCGCTGTAGTGGTCTTTTTTCGTGAAGATGGCTTGGATTTAACCTATTTCTCTAGCCCTCGGTGACCCGAGCCGTCTGAGGAGGTCCTTGCATCAGGGTGGCTTGGGTTCTGTGCTTGGCACCGAGCCCGTCTAGGGCTGGGTCACCTCAGCGGCCATTTGCATCTTAGGGAGTGAAGAGATTAATGTGGCCATGCCCCCCTATAAATTAGGGATTCCATTCGAGGAACCTTTTTCTCGTCTTGGGCCGGCGTCCCGGCATACATCAGGAATGAGAGAGCAACACGTACGTACAGTGACCCCCTGTAAACTTGTATGCACTCCAGCATGACTTTAGAGAGGGCACGGGCCGCCGTGCCAACCCCCCTTAGGGGGGAGCGGTCAATTATGGGCCGCTAGCGTGCTTTCTTGGCAGTCACCTGGGAAAGTATAGGGGGGTGGGGAGAGACTTCCGCATACGGTTATGATGGAGATAACTAAAATTTGTTAAACTTCAGCTCCAAATATTGGAGATTCTTATCTACAACTTTTGGAGTTGTCTCTTCTCTAGGTAGCGGATGATTCCGCTGACGGGGCAGAATCATCCACTTCCATGTTTCACTGTGAAAAGTGTTTTTTAAAAAACCTTCCTCACCACTTTTACGCCAAACATACCTTATTTCATTTGTACCTAAGAACTCATTCGTCGTTTCTTTTGGCATCGCTCCCCAAAATTGCAACTTTTCTCTAAATGATCTGTGCAGTACTTCAAACGGGCTTTCAAATGATGGTTTACAATAATGATCCTCAGAACCGTGAGAGCGGAATTTTCCGAGTCTGATCCGAACGAGGGAGATTTTCAGTTGTTCCCAATTTCCTTTTTTATTTCTACTTTAGATTTTGGCCCATTTACTTCTTCAAAAATCATCTTGTAAATCACCTTACATTTGAATTTTGTGATTATTTTCGATGTCCAAATACAATTTACCCTCTTTCACCATGATTATTATTTGTAGAATGAAACTGTCGAGTTTGTGATACTACAGAAAACTGTTGTTAGAACTTTCTGTATTATTCCTGACTAATTCAAATTAATTATAAAAAAGTTACAGAAATTACTCGTGTTACTTCGAAAATGTTTCATAATTTAAATCATATAAATTAAACGTATGGATGTGAAAATCATATCGTCTGAACACTTTTTTTTGGTTGCGAATTTTCGAAAAAAGTGTTATTACGCTTTTATTTGTCATTCAAACTTGAGATTTTGTGTGAGTACATATTAATACATTTTCCGTATTGCTTCCAAATTTTGTTACCCTCCAATAAACAGTTTATCAATTATTCTGAACAGTTTGGGTATTAGGTAGAGGTAGAACACGGAGCATGTGTAGGTAACATTCCTCTTTCTCACGATTTAATTGATTTCAATGAAGACTTTATTTGCCACTCAACTCTCATATGGAACATTCAGATTTTCTAGATAAAAGGATAATTCCAAATTTTCTGGTTCTAGATAGAATTCAGCCGAAGAATACTAAGCTTTAAAAATGAGATCATAGCGCCACGCAGCAATTTTGTTTTCATAAAGCTTTAAAGGACTGCATTGTTCAGGGAGGTTTTAAGATAGCTAATGTTACTCCATTTTTAGTCGCGTGCGACTCTATATCTCACTGTCAGACGGTCAGTCCGTCGGTCCCCGTTTTGCTTTGCTAATAACATTGTAACTATTCGAACAATTCTAACGAAATTTGAAACCCTTATGGTGTTGCACACTTTCTTTCGAATGATAAAATTTCCAAGGTCCTTTCAAGGTTAGCCCGGGAATTATTTTGTTTTGGCAATAACATCATAATTATTCGGCCGATTCTAACGAAATTTTAAACCCTTAATTTGTTTTATAGTCTATTTCGGTAGATATAATTGCTAAGGTCCTCCAAATGCTAGTCCGAGAATTTTTGAAAATTTTTAAAGTCGTAAGGTCATAAATCAGATAAGTGAGAGCACGCGACTTTGGTCTGCAGGATATGACCGAAATATTAAGCTAGGACAGTAGTGGAACATACCACGGGTCGATAGGAAATATAGCAAGATCTAAAAGTATTTAAATAGTCTATAAAATTGCAGGTGAATTTTAATCTAAATAAGAGCAAAGTAATACATATCGGCTCTCGAAATGAAAAGTTTGATTATAGGTGAAGAGGTTATCGATTAGAAAAAGTGTTACAAGAGTACAATAAAAGACCACAAAGATCATTCTGGAGCTGCAAAACAAGATTCTAAAAGCTCACGAAAATATAAACTTTGATTGACTATTTGACTATGATGAAAATAACACGCGACAAATGATCATAAAATGAAATTAAAAAGTTATCGAGCGAATATCGTGGGGAATTTTCTTACCTATAAAATTGTTTCAACTTGGAACGCAATTCCAGTATTGTACTCGTAGTTCAAAGTTCATCAATCACCATGTCTAAAAATAAATTGGACAAACACCTATTTAATTATTAAAACACCCTATTAAACGATTAAATGGAGACTTGTTTTGGATTCTAAAGGTCCTCCAAATAGCTTCTTAATTTATCTGCAACTAATCATAGATCCAACCTAAAAGTCTTTGTAGGTCTTCATTCTATAATTTTAATTCTACAAATTGGCAGATATAAAGTAAAAAAGTCTTTTAGAATTTATAAATAATAACTTTAATAAAAAAAGATGCTGCGACTCGTAGCTATGTTTTGGAATTAATTTTGCCTAACAAGGAAAATTTAGTTGGAAATTTAAATGTTACGATACATTACGTTAGAATTCATTCTAAATGAAATATTTCTAAAGTAATTAACGAAATCTCTCAATTCATTCCAAACTTTAAATCTTATAACTTTGATCTTTTTCGCGATTGCTTTAAACGCAGCTGGTAAGGTAAAGACATTTTAGACGCTAGTAAAGCCCAGGAAATATATGTTGCATTTCAGCAATCATTTTTTACTATTAAATAATAAACTCTTACCTAATAAACCGCTCATACGAGGGGCTGTCAATAAGTTTTGCAATTCAGATATAAGGAAACGAGATATGAGGAAAAGTGTTCTATTATTTTTCAATATAACTACCCTCGACTTCAATGCACTTGCGCCACTCGTCCCTGAGGCTTCGAATTCCCGACAACCAGAAATGTCCCGACTGCTGTTTAATCCACTCCTGGACGGCGAGCTGGACAGCTTCATCGTTCCCAAACCCTTGAGCTGGCGGAATAAAAAGTAGTCGATAGGGGCCAGATCTGGACTGTAGGTGGGATGGTTGAGCTCCTCGAATCCGCACTCGCGCAGGGCAGATTGTGCAACTCTGGCCTTGTGGACTTTGACGACGTTGAAGTCGATCATGGGGCGTGAGGTTTCTAGGGACCCAACGAGTAGATACTTTGGTCATGACCAAATTGTCGTGGATGATGTTGATAACACTTTCATGTGATATGCTAAGTTCTCGCTTGATTTCTTCGACCTTCACCCGTCGATTTTCGAGGATCATCCTCTCCACACGGGCCACATTGTTCTAGTTGGTCACGTCTGACGGGGGTCATCTTCAAGGGACTCACAACCATGCGGAACTCCCTATTCCAGCGAGCAATGGTTGCATAGGAAGGGGCGGTGTCGGTGTCGGTGTACACTGCAACCATGCGTTCATGGATCTCGTTTGCATTCTTGCCTTCCTTGGTCAAAAATTTGATCACTGCGTGGTGCTCAACCTTCTCCATTGTTGAAAGATTTGTGACTGACGATCTGCGATCAGCTACTGCTTCTTAAATAGACGAGGCAGCAGCGGCCGGCTTCAGGTCCTGACTTGTCATTACTTGTCCTAATACCCCCACAAGCAGCCATCCTCCTTCCTCTGTTTTGCTCTACCGATTCGCAAAACTTATTGACCGACCCTCGTAATACAGGCAAACATTCACCATTAACACGTACGTTGCTTTAACTATCCTTCCTTAAATTACGAGATATATAATGTAGTCCATAATATTTTGTAAACCTATAGAAAAAAACAGGTTTATTTAAGGCTGACAGGTCAACCGGTAGGCCATGGAAAACTTCAAAAAGGGTAGACCGAGCCATTAGCCAAATTTTTTAGAACGACGGACCGTTTCAAGACAGCTGCAGCGGTTCTTCGAGAGATTAGTGTGATTTGGGCCATCAATTTTTCGAGTCATAATGTCTCACGTCGGTTGCAGGAGGACAATCTTCACGCTCGCACATTCCCGGTTAAGCCATTGATCAGTCCGAAGAACAAGAAGACTCGTGTTACATTCACCACTAAGCACGTTACATGAACTGATGACCAATGGAGCCAAGTCCCGTTCTGACGGGACTCGGCGCTTCGTCCACCCCCAGCTTAGCCTCTCTTTCTTCCTTTGCTAACCCCTAATCTCCGTCTCCTGTACCAACTGTCCCTCATCTTGTTCCCGCCCCTCCGTCGTCCCTTTACATTCACCTTTCCTCTACCTTTTTGTTGGCCGTTTCTCCTGCCCATGGACCTCCTCGATCATGATCCAACCTTCATTAGGTTCACGGAACTGAACACTCCTACGAGAAGATGTTAGGCGTGATGACCCTAACCGCTGGATCCATCATCCCGAACTGCCTGCCACGCCACGTATAGGATTTGGTCCGGGTTTTCCCAAGGGGTGGCGAAGAAGCGTAAGCCACCACGCCCAGTGATAGCGGCCGGGGTGCAGTGCACTTGGTGGCCTTCATAGTTAGGGAGAGCGAAATCTTGTTTAATGGCCATGGAGAATGCAAAAAAAAACCTCTTTACCCGCTTTACCATCATCGGAGCCGCTCTCAGGCAGCTCCAAATCAGAAAAAGAGCCCCCCCCCCTTTCTTGTCTCAGGGGTTCCTCCAAACCTCTTCTACCGGAGGGGAAGCTTAGTCCTCTCCTAGGCATACGGATGCGGTGGACTCTCTCTCACCCCCCTCTCTCGAGGCGCCCTTGGGCGACTCCATCTCATTTCCAGTGGCAGTCGCTAAATTACTTTCACAGGGGACTGCCAAGAAAGCAAGCAGTCGGCCCGAAATCGACTGTTCCCGGTGGGAGCGGCTCAATAGAGCCAATCCCCTTAGGGGGAGCAAGAAATAGCAGGGACCTGTATGCCCGTGTTCCCTAATGTCCTGCAGTCATGCATTCTCAGTATACAGGAGGTTAGCTTACATGCCCTCCTCTCTCCCCAAAGGATGCCGCTTAGCCGGCCAAAGACAAGACAAAAGGTACCTCGAATGAGATCGATAAGGCCTTGGGAGGAGGGAGATAACCACATAGTGGCCCCCTGAGGTTGACATGGTCCCGGAGGTGACCTAGCCCTAGACGTCAGGATATTCCATGGGGTCGAACTTGGGCTTGGCGCCAAGCACCGAACCTGAGTCCGTCTCTGTGCAAGCTTCTCGTCAGACGACTCGGGCCCTCGACGACTCACAAGGAGAGGAAGGAGCTCCTCCCCAGGCTGGTGACCCTTTGACACCCAAGACCGTCTCCATTTCACAGAACGATCTTGCTGAGGCCAGTCCATCTTGCCTAAGGGAACCCTCCGGCAGAAGAGAGAAGCGGGTTCATTACCTACCCCCTCTTCTAAAATGAATAGTAACAGGAAAAAGAGTAAAAAGACGCAGGGCTCCTCTCCCTCCGTAGCAGCCCAGAGACGGACGGGTCCACTGCGGTTTCGGTAAGCGACCAAGCTGAGATCGGCACCTCCTGCCCCGGTGCTCCCCTGGGTGGGAAGTCCCAGACTAAGACCGAAAGTGCGCAGAGCGGAGTATCCAGTACGTCGCGGCCCCTCATTGAGAGACTACCTGGCGTTTTCGAGCCCACTGTCTTCAAACGCGTTCTGGTTATTCGCCACACTGATGGCAGTATGTTGGCCAAGGGCAACATGGGCCATCAGAGTAGAGCATTAGCTAGTCTGAATGGTAGAGAGCCGAAGGTAACCCGTATCTTGGACCGGGAGCTTCTGGCGAATGCATTGGATCCCTCCGAGGCGGCTATGATTAGTGCCCTTCGGTCACTTGATGACACGGCAGTGAGTGTGACGCCGCACTCTACCATGAACTTCGTGAAAGGAGTGGTTTATGCGGGAAAACTCGTAAACTACTCCATAGATGACGTAACCTTAGGGGTGGCTCATCAAGGAGCTGTCAAGGTCGAACGTCTGATGAAAAAACATGGAGGGGCCTCGAGACCAATCCCTATACTCTTCGCCACGTTCGACTGTGATAAGCTCCCTGAGTCGGTGCGTGGCGGTTGGTATCATTACCTCGTGAAGGCATTCCTGCCACTGCCGCTGAGGTGCTACTATTGCCACCGCTTCGGTTATCAGAATTGCTTCTGTAGACGTGCAAAGTCTAGGTTTCGCGAGGTCTGTGTAAGTTGTTCCAATGCTGCACACGATAAGTCCAAATCGTGTATAGCTAAGTGTAAATTGTGGAGAGCAGCACCTCGCTTTTTCCAAGCAACGGAGTACGTATCTCCTTGAGAAGGAAATCCTGTTCGTTCAGGCTCAGGATCGTACCTCATTTTGCGAGGCTAAGAACTTGGTCCTGGCGCACCCGGCACTGTATGAGATGTCTTATGCCTCAATGTTAAAAAGTCACCCTCTGCTCCTGGCCTCTCTAGGTCTACGAGCACGGTCGTTTCCGCGCCTTTTTGGAGCCCTGCTGTGGGTATTACTCACCCTGGGTGCTCCCCTGGTAGAGCTGGTGACACAAAGGGTTCTCACTCAGCCCCGGCTAAAACCAGCCTCCACCTCTCCCGAAACGTGACCGTTTCCCATGTGCCGAAATAGCCGTGGGCTTCCACCAAGGCGTTAGACTCACAAGAGGTAACACCCCTGAAAGTGATCGTGAGACCGTCTTCTGGAGTTCCTAAAGCTGCCCCACGAAAGGAGGACAGCAACAAAGGAGCTTCGGCTCTTACGCCCACAGCCAGTGTTGGATGGCTCGTAGATGGTTTATCATCCAAATGAGGGAACTTGTCTGTCTAAGGTTTCAAGGCGAAGGGAGGTAAAGACTCGCTTGGCGAGCTCAACTTCCCCCGATATGTCTTCGAATGCGACAAAGCCTTCAGTGCATTGTTCGGCTAACACTGCCCGTTGTTCTGACTCCGCGAAGCATACAGTCATTTCCTCTTCGAAGAAGGCCCACGCATCTCCTCCGAACTAGGTCTCGAAGCTATATTTCTTCAATGAAATTGCTGCGGGGGATCTGCGGATGCTCGTCTCCTCCCGTTTTCCCTAGGCTATACTTTTGCATAAGACAATGCTTGGCGCATGCCCCCCTCCCCACCGTCCCGAGGTATAAGGGTTTTGCGACCCCACCTCACAGGATAGGTGCCAAGCAAGAGGATGCGCCATTTACACCCGGCATGATGTCTGTTTTTCTCTTTACTTTCAATACCTCCTTTCATGCAGGCAGCTGCACCTGGATAGGATGTATACTGTTATTTTTGCGTACATTCCACCGTTAGCCGCTTCTGACTTCGACACGGAGGATTTCCGCTGCGTCATGGCACGGTTGCTGAAGCCCTTTCTCTTGCTCGGGGAGATGAACGGTAGACTCCCTCTCTAGGGAGACTACTCGATCAATCCCGAGCTGAACGACGAGCTGGACATAGTGTCGTAAATATTAATGAGTCTATCACTACTGGTGACCGCCTTATTTTCTTTTCTTGATCTAGCATTGTGATCTCCGGATGCACAGCCTAATTTGGTGTGGGGGTAGTCGATGATCTCCATGGTACATTGTCGAGGAATAGGTCAACTCCCTAGACAATACACATATATATATACATATATAAATTGAAAATCACATGACACGTGATTTTGTAGATGTAATTAAAGGCTCAAGGAAATGAAAATTGGTAACACAACACGGAAAAACACTCAGGCGAATATCACATGAACCAATAAAAGCTTAAAAGAGTTTATCCTATATTTCCGTTCTCTACATCTCCCTTTTTTCATCTATAAAATCACGTGTCATGTGATTTTCAATTTATTACAAAATAAGCCCGTGCCCCCTCCTACTATCACTGGATAAAAAAAACATCACTTTGTTGTTCAAAAGGCTTCTTGAATCAACCTTTTTGGGGTTGAGTATGGTAGCCCTGGCGATCAGCGTCTTGGTCATATAAGCGATGAGCGCTTAATGACACAGGTTCAAATCCAACTTCTTTATTTATTTTCATATAACGCTTAAAATAGTTTGTCCTATCTTTCCGTTCTCTACATCTCCCTTTTTCCATCTTAAGCTTGTATTGGTTCATGTGATATTCTCCTAAGTGTTTTTCTGGGTTGTGTTACCAATTTTCATTTCCTTGGGCCTTTAAATACATATACATATATGTATCTATTGGTTGGGAGGAAAGAAGTAAAAGCCATTAGAATATGTATATATACAGTTATATATACATATATCCTCTAATGTACGTACGTGTCATTCGCTACGTACAAGTACGTTCACTTCGTATGAGTAATCCGTTGATTACGAGGTATAAGAATGCGATTTACTACAGGGGCCGCTAGCATTTAATGAGTTTACCAGGTTGCAGTTCAAGGGTATATTTAAAAAGTGAAAACCAAAATATAATTTTAATAAGTCACTAGTTAACATATATATACGTACGGGAAATATAGGTAATGTAAATAAGAACAATTCTGACAGAATATAGATTAATTGGCAATCGGGTAACGTTAATTACTCGTTAATCAGCTTTTAAATGGGCTAGTATAAATCAGTTATACAGAGGGAATATTTATATGCCGGAAAGTGGGTCGATTAATGGGAGATACAAGTAAGGGTTGTTTTATCTTAATGGGGTCACCTCAAGGAAGGGGAATCCTTTGACGAGTCGGCGCAGGGAAATAGAGATGGACAATGGACGTGACTCTCAGCCGAATATCCTGACGGTAAAGAGGATAAAGGTGGGGGGACCACAAGACGAGTTCACAATCCTCCTTGAAGACGGACGATAGCACCTCTGCTCCAGAGAAGTGCAACCTCCAAAAATCGAGACTCTGGCGCGGCTCGGCGCGAAATCTCACAAGGGAAACTGGGAGTCCTTGAGGGAGAGGGGGAGTTCCAGATGAAACGAGAGGAATCCGGGCCAATCCTTCGGGGACGAAAACGATTCGAAGCTTGCTCTGAACAGAGTAAGGCTTCACAAAAGAGATGGGTCTGCCTGGTGAGATCCAACCTCGATGGTATAAGCCAATACCAGGGACTTGAGGAAATAGACACACGATCTGAACCAAAGGCGACGGGTTCTCAAACTCAATCTGCAGATATTCGAAAACCCAGGGTATTTATATGACGGCCATTTTTTTGTTTCTCCTCGTTGTCAGACTCGACGACTGGCTGACCACTTCTGGTGGCCAGAGGGATTAGCGTTTGTCGCTTGACCCAAGTCTTAATGGCTTTTATGATGTGGGCGGGAAACGTTCGGCTAGCAGCTTCCGAATACGGAGATTAGCGCTTCCTCGGTGAGGTAAAAGCTTTTAGTACGCCTAACTAAATTAACTGCACCTGTGAGGCAGCTGACGGGTATTCAAATTATTTCTTCTTTTTTTCCTCTTTGGGTTCAGAGATTACTTAGAAGACAAAGAGAGGGAAGGAATTCATGAAACAAATGAAGTGGATATTCTTCTTGGCTTCCTGTTCCCTTACATACATCACTTACCCATTCAAATATCATTTTCTGTACCGATGTCACCTGAGAGCACCTCCCCCCCCCTCCCGTTAAGTATTGAGATGGGCGTGGTGGTCCATATTTCAGGACATGGCTGATTACTCTATCTCACTCAAAGAGTTTATAAGGCCGTTGAGTTCTTCTTTGGGACGTCATTGCCGTGGGCATAACTACTCTTCCAAGGATGTCTGGACGTTTTGTACGCCAACCGCCTCCGTGGTGGTTAGCCGAGTGTGAGAGGGCCCTCAAACAGAAACGTTATGCCTACATGCGCTATAAGCACCGCCCGGGCGATTTCAGTGTCGGTGAATTTCGGTGACTAGAGCAAGGTTCCGATATATTTCGAAGCAGTCCTGTCGCTCTTCCTAGCGGATGGTCCTGGTAACCACCCGCCACAAAGGTCTGCTCGCTCGTGAGACGCCTGCTAGATCGGAAAGAGGCTCAAGAAAACGCAGATACTTATTGTTTCTTGTTTTTTTTTATTAATATATCTATATAATTAAGATGAGGGCTATCTGTGTGTGTGTGTGTGCGTGTGTGTGTGTGTCTGTCCATTTTGAGGGAGAAAGGTTAGATAATCTACATAAAAATTAAAGTGTATTCCTATGTAAAGTTTCCCGAGGAAGACAATGGAAGTGGTCTCAGAGTGTCTAAGTGCGCCCCCTCCCCCCTAATGGAGTTACGGGCCCTTTTACAAACTTAACCGGTCTGTTCGACCGGGGACACGTGGGCTGGGTTTAGAATCTCGCCGGGAGACAGGTTAGTTTTACCCTACATCGTTGTTCACGTATGCAAACCAAAAGCAATCTGTTTGTCCATGCACCACAATAAAAGACGAAGTATTGTGTTTTAGCATTGGTTAAATAATAATTTATTATAAAAATAAGAATTTCAATATGTATCCCGCTTATGATTTTTAGTCGCGTGCGACTCTACATCTCACTATGTCGGTCGGGGTCCGTTTTGCTTATTTTTTGTAATAACATTGTAACTATTCGGCCGATTCTAACAAAATTTGAAACACTTATGTTGTTTTACATTTTCTTTCGATTGATATAATTGCCAAAGTCCTCCTACGTTTTGCCAAAATCTCTATATTTCTTCCAAGGTTTTAAGATCCTGACTTCTCATCAGAGCCTGCAAAGAAAAACGAAACCGCCAAAATTCTTCTGGCTAACGATTTCTGCAAAAACTGGGGATGGGGTGTCTTTAATAGCCGGTCCGAGCTACGGAATATCACTCGAATAAATCAACTGAAACATCCATGCATCTAATTCATTAGCAAAATCCTGGATAAAACGGGGAAATAGCCCCAAAATGCGTCCCTTCGCAATGTAAACAAACGTGACTAAGCAAAAAATAGGGAATAACTTCCAAAGAAAATGAAAAGCCGTTCATAGCGGTATCTAAATACTCTTATACATTAGTTTTCAAATCCCTAGATTTATTTTACTAGCCCGAACCCACTTGGAAAACGATTAAGTACCCAACTAAATACAAATACCACAAACGTGATAAGCAAAAAAAAGAAGGAAAGAACCAATAATAAATTAATCACCGCTCATAGCGATTGCCAAATAATTTTGAACATTATTCTACGAATTCCTGAAATCATAACATCACAAACCCAGCGAGAAAACGATTAAATACCCAAATAATAAAAAAAAACAACACCAACGTAACTAAGCAAAATATATGAACTAACCTAATAAAATAACAATAACCACCCATAGTCATTTCAAAATAATTTCGAACTATACCCCACTTCGCCGATCCATAAAGGAAACAGGGCAGATGCGGTCCGGGCTTTGTGTAGGAATATTAGACCAATGTCTCTAAACATGAAAATGAGAGCAGAGCTATTGGTGATCAACTGTTAGCACAATTTGCCAAAAATATTCTGACACTGGGCAATGGCAAATTATCTATTGATGCTGATGGTGGAATGGAAATATGTCCTGTCTGTATGGTTATTAATACTATTGATAATATGAAGGCAAAAGTATTACCCAATCTCAGGGAAAATTACAAAAACTACAACTGGCTTTGTGAAGGAGCTATATTCGCTTCGAAGTAAAACACTGTCTGCATAATCAATAAAATTCTACTCCTCTCCCTCTCACGAAGTCCACAAATTTACAAGTCGGTTGATACAATTTCGGATCTACTCAAATAGTCGATTATTCCACAGAGTTCCTAAACTCTCTAGAACCTCCTGACATATCTCCTCACCAACTTGAACTGAAGTTACTAAATCTAAATAATGTTGTTGCGCAATTTGGATCCAACAAAACTTTATAATGGCATTCGGCTGGTGGTAAATAGTTTTATTCCCCATGTCATAGAGGCAACCATTCTTACGGAAAATGGAAAGATGATGATGTCTTCATTCAGAGAATACCACTAAATCCATCAGGATAAGAATTGCCATTTAAATTCAGATTTCATTTCCCAATCAGAGTAAGTTTTGCAATATGAATTATTAGTGGCATTATTTAAAATAGAGTGTCATGGTATAGCAATGACCGAGTGATGGTGTTCGTACGTATAGGTTTGTTACGTACTTAAAAACTCCGTGATTAATTTTTCACTCTAAGCGTGCTATATTTGATTATGATTATTATTATTACGATATTTTTTTTATCTTTGAGGGTTTCTATTGCCATGCTCAGCGTTTCGAGGATTGAATTAAAAATGTTTCTAAGAAAACTAGACCTTTAATTAAAAACATGAACAAAAATCGAGATTTAACAAACAAACTACACAGTAATGAATTAAACAAATTTAAGTGAGGCTTACTAAATTACACAATTGAATATACAGTAATGGTTGACCCAAAACTCACTTTAATATTGAACGCAAATTGACCATCAACGAAACAGATACAGCGATTTAAATACTTTTCAAGATTCCCACGAGAATCGAGTCTGAGACCAACCTTGGCCTCAATTTTTATGTTGCCTCAAGAATGTACTCTTCAGGCGGGCACGTGACCTGCCGTTACAGATGTTGTTAGAAGGGGAAATGCTTTAAAGCCACAGAGGAAGGCGGCGCGTGTGGCAGATGGAGTTAAGCATGTCTTCTTTGTGAGATGATCTCACCAACGAGACGGGGAAATAATGCTTCTTCCTCTCTTCGGGTTACTCTAGGAATAATTTGCACTGACGAGCGATGAGCCAAAAAGTGAATCCTTTGATGAAGGGAAGTGCTTGATGGAGTTTACTTTGGGGTATTCATTAAAGGTGAGGACTACTTCTGGGTTTTTGGAGTACACCAGGATAGGGGGGGTTTCTCTGACGAGAGTTAGTTGAACTTGCTTCTCAATCCAAGTTAACTAAAAGTTCGGTGTGACCACCAGGAACTGGCTCGAGGGTGAGCTTCTTCTAAGTTCCTTTCGTAGGGCCCCGGGCACTCATCGGACTGTACTGTATCAGACTCTCACGATCTACCCATGACAGGATGCTAAATTCAGTGTGACCCCCAGGAACTAGCTCAGGCTGAGCTTCTTCTAAGTCCCTTTCGTTGGTAGCCGGGCCTCTAGCCGGACTTAGTTGTCTCGATGACAAACGCGATCTACCTAGTTTTTCTCCAAAGTTATTGGATTATATACTTCGCCACCCCACTGGGGGTAGGGGAAGGAGGGGGAGGATGAGAACGGCTGCATTAAGTCTCCTCCTCTAATGGTTTTCTCAGAGCGTCTTTCAGCTAGCCCTAAGGAGGACCTTCTGGCTTTAGGTCGACGCTCCTCTAATTTCGCATATGAGATGAAATTGAATATCAACTCTTAGGGGAAATCTTGCTGTTTTAACCAATGTTAGGCTTACCGGGGTCCGAAATGTGATGATTAGAGCATTATGTGGTCTTGGTCAGCCTTTCTGCTTCTTCTCGAGGCGAGGGGAGCTAAAAGGAGCTACAAAGAAGAGAAGTACCCTAGAAGACCTTACAATCCATTCAGAGAGTGTACCTTTGGACTAGCAGTCGAGCAGGCACAGTTCTGCTCAACGGCTGAAGTGCCTAAACTCCAACTTTTCAAGCCTTTTTCCAGTCTTGACTTGAACTGATCATCAGAATTGCTGTTGACAACTTCCACTGGAAATGCGTTTCAGCTACCAAAGATACTGTATGGGAAAAATTTCCCATACAGATCGCAGTGGTAACGCTTCAGTTCAAGTTTGTAGCCGTGATTTCTAGTTCTGCCCTCACTAAGTTGGAAAACATCAGTGTAGTCTATATTGTCGAAGCCTCGAAGTATTTTAAAAACTTTGATAAGCTGACCACGCAGTCTTCGGGTCTCCAACGAGAACAGATCTAATTACCTTAATCTATCGTCGTAACTTTTGTGTTTGATCGAAAGAATCAGTTTGGTTGCCCTGGCTTGCACACGTTCCAACCTCGCGATATCCTTTCGAAACGAAGGACTCCAAAATTGTACGGCATACTCCAGGCGCGGTCGGACAAGTAAGTTGTACAAACACAGTACTATCTCCTTGTTCGGATATCCAAACTGTCGCTTTATATAACCTGGCATCCTTTGAGCTTTCTTCTCTGCCTCAATACACTGCCTCGAGAACTTGAGATCACTAGTTATAGTTACATCCAAGTCCTTTCTTCTCAGTGTCGGTGGATTCAAGAGCATCGCCCTTAAGGATATAGGGTGATTGGGGGGTTCGGTGGCCAATATGCATCGCTTTGCATTTGTTAACGTTAAAAGGCATTTGCCACGTGTCCGAACACTCTTTAATCTTCCCAAGTTAATGTTGAAGGCGGGCATTATTTCCTTCCTTTGCGACGTTCATACCAACCTTGGTGTCATCGAAACCATGTCACCATCCATGTCGTTGACGTAGGTGATGAATAGTAGTGGTCCCAGGACAGAACCTTGAGGAAAACCGCTAGTAACGGGCACCCACTCAGAAGCCTGTCCATTCAACGCCACCCGTTGCCGTCTTCCACTTAGCCAGTTCTCTATCTAACTTGCTACATTTCCGTCTATGTCCAGCGCACGCCCTTTCCGGAGGCGGCGGCGGTGTGGTACCTTATCGAAGGCTTTTTAAGAGTCTAAGTAGATAACACCCACCACCTTGTCCCGGTCGTGCTCACTGAAAACGAACTGGAAGAATTCCACAGGATTCGTCAGGCATGACCGTTGCCTTCGGAAGCCGTGCTGGGAACTTCTTAATCGCAAGTTGAACACTAAATATGACGTCATTTTGTCCCCATGATACTTTCCATGAGTTTACCGACTATTGAGGTTAAGCTAATAGGTCGGTAGTTCGACGGCTGGCTAGGGTCTCCTTTCTTGAAAATAAGAGTCACCTCTGCTTCACGCCAGTCTCTTGGAACGCATCGGGTCCGGATTGACATGTTGAAGATTGTGCTCAGATGTTGTGACACTTCATCGTGCACTTCTTTCAACACTTTGGGGAGAAACCCGTCCGGGCCAGGGGACTTATTCGTCTTTAGATCAGTGATATTTTTTTTTCTCTTTCTCCTTGGGTAAGGTCAATTTCCTCCAGTTCCTCCCCCCCCCCGAGTAAGAATCCGTGGGCTGGGGGATGGGACCACATTCTTCAGTAAACACTGAAGAGAAGTAGTTGTTGAGGAGGTTAACATTTTCTGCATCTGAGTGCTTTAATGCCCCCTCCTCATTCACTAAAGGGCTAATCGTGCGATGGATTGGTTTACCGCTATTTACATAACCAAAGTACTCCTTAGGCTTCTCCTTGCAGAGTCTCGCCACTCGGAGCTCCTCGGCACGCTTACCGCCTTTATGATGGACCTCATCCTCTTAACTATCCTACGGTACTCGTCAAAGTCTCTAGAAATCTTTAACTGCCAGGACACCATTATTTTCTCCCTACGCAGTTGACCCATTTCTCGATTAAACCACTTTGGTTGAACGGAAGACCGACGAAGGCTTTTCAAAGAAATGAATCGTGATTGAAGACTCATGAGGTAGTTTTGAATCTATTCCACGAATCTTCAACATCCTCGCACACTTCTAGCCTCGCATCAGTCAATCCAGCACGAATACCTGCAAAGTCTTCTCTTTTCAAATCAAGTTTCATCGATTTACTAGTCGTAGACTCTACCTTGGGGACCTTGATATAAATCTGACTAGTCGGTGATCACTCACCGAGCTCTTCGCCTACAGAGAGATCCTCATTGATGTCTTCCTCAGAGGTGAAGACCAAGTCGAGGGTATTATTGCCTCTCGTTGGCTCTCTCGCCCATTGCATCAGGAACTCGTTGTTCGCGAACTCCATGAGTAGTGCGTTCTCGCCACATGGTTTTATGGTTTCCCAGTCAACTTGGGTATTGAAATTACCCATGGCGATACACACACTGTTTTGAACAAGTTCACCCAGTAGCCGACACAGATCTCTGTCTTTTTTAACGAGTTGGGCAGGGGGTCTATAAAGCACAAGGTTCCTGTATCTAGCAGGACCTATATCTAGGTCAACTCCTAGTAGCTCGTGCTCGGATACAATGTTGCAGTTCGTCGATTTGACATACAACATCATACCGCCATCCTCTCTGTCTGGCCTATCCTTTTGGGAGAGTTAATAACCTGAAATCGTGAATTCACCTTCAAAATCTTGGTTTGAGGTTTTTATCCACGCCTCTTTTATGGCCACCATTTCAGGTTCTTCCGTCGCTACGAGGCCACTAAATTCAAGAAACTTTTTTTCTGATTGACCTCGCATTAAACAGAAGAACTTTCAGGGAGTCTCCAAATGTAGAACTCCATACGTTCTTCCGTTTCCCGTCTTACTTGTCTCTCTATTCTCTTTTGGTGGTGTGGTGGCACCCTTTCTAGCGACCTCCGCGAAGGTTGCTCCAGGGGTCCGGCCCTCAAGCTGGGCCGGACCGTCCTTTGAGTCCGCTCAACATCTTGTATCAGGTTGGAGAGTACAGCCTTTCCTTTAAAGGAAAGGTGCACCCCTTTTCTTTAGTAGAGATTGTTCCTATCATAAAATATGCGGTAGGGGTCTACAAAAAACACCCCCTTCGCCGTACATAAATCTGCTAGTCGTCGCTTCAATGAGACGTTCTTCGAGTGAGCGATCCGGCTTAGACCTCTTCTTGGGAGCAACACAAGCACGACATGTCTACGAGTTTTCAA
Source organism: Ceratothoa steindachneri (assembly GCA_963969495.1). Lineage (NCBI taxonomy): Eukaryota > Metazoa > Arthropoda > Malacostraca > Isopoda > Cymothoidae > Ceratothoa > Ceratothoa steindachneri. The sequence goes on along the minus strand of OZ018323.1, from coordinate 106,813,216 downwards.
CCCACAGTCACCCAGAGCCCCCATGACCATCTGAAGGATCTCGCCTGTAGGGCCTACCCTAACTCCTCTGGGGTAGAGGTCGTTGCCACTTACCCTCAGGGCAACGACTGAACTCTCAGAAATCTGAGATTTCTCAGCCTCTTATCTGGTGGTCCCCACGTCCTGGGAGGCAGCTTACCCTCATACTGGTGCGAAGGCGGGACGCTAGCATGGGTTTCAGATCCCTTGATTGAGAATCGCCGATAAGGATGACCCTCGCACATTTAGCTGCAGAGGACAGTCTTCCCTTTCGGAAGCGACTTCTCTGTTTCCTCTTCTTCATATTTTTCTTCCTTTTCTTTTTCTTTCTTTTTTCCTATCTTCCTCCGGTTTAGCTTCTGTTTCTGCCTTCTCTTCTTCCGTTTAAACTTTCTCTTCTTTTTTCTTACCTTTCTTCCTCTTTCTCTTCTTCTTTTTAGCCTGTTGAGCCAGTCCTGCAGCAGGTGACTCCAACTCTGGGACGTTTGAAGGCTGGCGTGGCACTCCCGATGCAGTGCTCGCTTCTTGGGCGAGGGTCTCGTCGACGGATCCACCCACATCGGTGGGAGATTCATCATGAGCCGACTGGACTTGTAGTCTTGAAGACAACTTCACGATCCTGTCCTCGAGACGGCGAAGCTGACGCGCGTGTTCAGACTCTAGGTTCTGCAGCTTTCTCTCCAGTTCTTTAGATTTTTTCTCAGATGATCTATATAGATCCTTGAGCTCTTGCACTTCTCCTTTAAGGACACAGTCAGTGCAGATACTTGCCGGGTGGTATTTGGAGTAACACCCCTCCGGGAAGTCCACGCACCACTTGCCCTTTTTGCACATTGAACATGTGTATTTAAGAGCAGCCGGTCCTTTCTTTCCAGTCATGCTGAACACTTTATATATCTGAATACTTTGTGACCACTCAATAAAAAAGAAGGGGAGGGGAGGTGAGTTCGCCCCACGTGAGTCGCTGCCGCCTATCCATCGGGGACTTTTCGGATCTTTCAGAAGGCACGCTCCATGTTCTGCTGTTTGTCCGACCGAGTCGTTTAAGCCTGGCGTGCCGTGGTTCCCAACCAAGCAGCACTGACAGCATCCGATGGGGGCCATTGATTTCTCACCCGGTGAACAACGGAGCACGCCCGTACTAAACTCCTACTAGTTCCCTTCGCGACGGCCAGGATCTCGGAGAAGCGTTCAATGGATATCCCGCCACACCAAGAGACTCGACCCAAGGCTTTTTATTGGCCTAGCAACCAACCTGGGAACAAAAGGCCGTCACCTCGGACCGATGCTACCAGAGGCACCCGTCAACGGTCTCTGGGAATGGTCAATAATTACCTGCCAGTAAAGGGGTTAACGGAGCACTACCCTCATCCCATTCATCGTGCCCCAACGCCTAGGACACCTCTAGTCCTAGTCTCTCGCAACCAGTGAGTGTTGATTGGCGTTGTTTATAGAGGTTCCAAAGCCTCTCTTCTGACGCATGAGGGAAAAAAGGGTAAGAGTGACATGATAGGAGTAGGGTTTTTTTTAGTTTTTTTCTTTTTGTATAATAAGTGGAAGAGCGTGGATAAAAGTGAAAAAGGAGAAGGATAGAGTAGAAAAAAGAAGGACGCACTTCTGGAACCTCGTTTCCGACCAAATCGACAAGGGAAGCCGTACCGAGGGTGCGCAGAAGAGAGGTAGCCCCGCCGACATAGCTCGAAAAGTCAAAGGTACACAAGCTCTCTTCTCGCGACAAGGGGGCGTCACCTCTCCCTCTACTATCTTGAGAAAGAGAGAGAGAGAGTGAGTGAGTGAGTGTGTGAGTGTGTGTGAGTACGTGTGAGTGTGTGACTGTGAGTGTGAGAGAGTGTGTATGTTAATTATTTTTAACCGGTGCATTCGAATGTATTTTACATGATACATCTCTAAAATAGAGGTAAATAAATCTCAAAAATAATGATTAAATTCAGTATTTTACCTTTTTAGCTGACGTGCAAAGACTAAAAATCATAATTTTCTGATGTATTGAAAAAATTCGGATCGAGAGAATTAGTGCTCACTCCTTCATGAGGTGATGTTATCTATTATCAATGCTGTGTAAGATAACCATTATTAATCATCAATGCCCTTTTTTCAAACTACTCAAAGGGGGGAATTCAGGTTAGCTCCCTCCCCCCAAAATCTTTTTAGCCTAGATTCGCCACTGTCCCCAACTAATCTATCGCCCACAAATTATCCCCAAATGTCTGAGTTTGCCCACATAACCACTTTATCCAAGCACCCGCGGTCCAAGCATCATAACCGCCCCCACCCTTCTCTCTTTTAAATTTGCACCCACTCCGGTACTCACTATAATTAATTCACACATCCTACTAAACGCCTGCGAACAAGGTTTCCACCCAATACACTCAACAAGCACCCTGCTCACAAACATTACCCACCTTGCACAACGAATCTTTAACTACCCACTACACAGTATAGTAATGGTACATTTGGCGTAAGTAAAGCCTTGGACACTTTACTAAGAAAATACTTATCAAAAGAATATAATTTAAGACTATATTGTAGCTAAATCTTCAGTTTTTGAAAAAATGGGTCGCTATATTTGAAGTTTTAACTTTGGGGGTGATTAAGCGAACGTGGAAATCTCACATTTAGCAACTATTTACACACTGCACACCTTGATTTTAACCAACAATATTTTAATATTTAATTACTATATGCCCTCTTGTATTTAAATGTGAAGGCATGTAAAAATGGGAAATTATCTTTCATTCTCCTGGGTTGTTTTTTCCAGTGCCAGCGCCATGACTAAAGTTTGAAGATAAAGAAAATATAATTTGGCAAACTCATGGGTTGCCAAATTATCAATTAATTTTACGTTAGAAATAACTGCAATTTCGAAGTTGATTACTTACTGGAATCTGCAATAATGGAAGGATATTAAAAATATAAATAAAATATAAATCTGTACCTCAAAACGCGTATAAAAATAATAAAAAATAGCGTTAACATGTTTATCCAAGCAAGAGGCTTGGTAATAATACTTTAAGTAGCTAGTTTTCGCTCATTAGCGCATTCCTCTCCGAGGGAGAGAGAATTGATGCGTGGAAAAATACGTACACGCCATGGTAGTTTACAATAAACACAGTTCTACAACTAATCCTTCACCTCCTTCAAGAACATACGTTATCAATATGGACGAGAAGAGAGATTATGTTTGCAACTTTGCGAATTTTCGTTATTTCAAAATAATTCGAAAATTTTCATTTCTTCACGGTAAAAAAAAAATCCAAGAATGTAAAAGTTTCCCTTTTACCTGAATAGTGAAAAACGGGGTGAAAAATCATTAAAATTGTTTTAATAACTTTGAAAGGGAAAGTGTAACATTTTTTCTTCGTTTCTACATCAGCCAAACTTTTTCTCACTTTTAAACTTTTAGAAAAAAACCTCCCTAGATTTTGGTACTAAGAGCCGGGCTTTACTCAAACAAAACAGAAGCGAGAACAAGAATAAATAATGGAGAAGGACAGAAAGTATGATAAGATGTACTGAAAAACAAAAACACACTTTTAGAGAAACAGAGATACGAAGTGGTTAGAAGAGAAAAAATGTCTCCCAACAATGGTTCCCCACCCCAGCTGGATGGCAGCCGTGATCACCAACTTGGAAAAATCTAATCCTAATAATTATTATCCCTTTTCTCTCTATTTATTGTTGTTTTATCACACATTGTTCTCACTCGCCCCGAGTAGTTTCCTCTTCTAATTACTCGGGTGGTATCTTCCATGTATTTTCAATCGTAATTTCACATTCTTAATACAACTTAAAAACTTCCTGTCGGAGATACCCTCGTTGGTGTTCACTTTATTTTTCCCAATTCAAAAAGTGCCCCATCCATTGAACTTCTGTTCTTCATTAATGGTTACCACTTAGCTCGTTGTACTCCCTGAAGGCCGATTATGATCAGTTTCCAGGGTTAATAACAATAATAATTCTATTTGTATGACGCTCTTCAAGATTCTCATGGATAACTTTAGAAGCCTCCGCGCCTGCCAAAGTTAAAACCCCATTTTCTCCCTTTGAACAGGTACAAATTTAGAATTTGACAACAGCCATGATTACCAAATTATCAATTACCCATAGGATCCATAGTTCGGATCCTATGACTCGTGTGGTTCAAGGCGCTGACCCAATTAACAACAAATGCCATTAAACCACTGCTCAGGTTCTCAACCCTCATCTACTTAAGCACCCCTCAAATCATGGCCTAAATTTCAAGTAATTACAAAAGCCGCCCTTATTTACTAAATACTATCTGCGTAACTAGGCATCTAAAGACCTCTAATACTACTAAATTACTACTCCAACCACCTATCCACCCCTAACGTTTGGTGTCATATAGCTGGTTCACGATTGACATAGGGCTTGCTGCTTTAGAGGGCCTGCGTAAAGATTGGGAACCCATCTGTGCGGCTGCTGAGGCAATAACAAGCCGTCTTATTTCTAAATAATGTATTACTGTATGAGAAACAGACAAAGATCTTCAAAAAATAATTAAAAAATCTTTTAGATCCGAAAAATGTGACAGTCAGCAAAGAAATGTTAATGGTCTTTGAAAAATGAAAATTAAAAGGTTGAGTGATTTTTTAATAGGATTCAGAATCAGTTTACTAATTACAAGATATATCATAACCTTATATATCTGGTGACTGGTATCAAACGAGATCTAATACCATATATCCTCTTTATATTCAATAAAAGGAGAACAGTAAACTATGCCCATGGCCAGAATCCAGCATTTTCTAAGCGATATTCGTAAAGATTAGTAAATGGATCGTCAGTCATTAGCAGTTTGAAAGAAAGCTAAAGATGGTAAGGGATTAACAGGTTTCTAGCAATGGAACCTCAACAGTGAACGATTGTGGTATCAAATTGTGTAGTAATCCAAAATAGCTGTTCATATTGAAAATGTCTCATTAAAAATAAAACTACGTTAAAAATTTTATGTTTTCGTTTTCTGTGATTGTCTCAATTTTATGAGACCTGAACGCTTTTTAAAATGCGTAATGATTTCCGAAATTCCTTTCCATTTCAGATTCTTCCTAACTAATGATGACTGACGATGATGCTTTGAAATATATAAATATATATTTATACATATGCAACGGTTATGCCTTTATAAAATTATTCCTTAAATATAATTACAACCAACCTGAATCTGAAACAAGCCAACGATGAACATATACGGGGAAGAAATTGATTCAGAACAGCAAGCGCACAACTTCTCCGAAATAGATTTAATAAAGAAGTTTTTTTTAACAAAGAACAATGAAGTTAATGAAGAAACTTCATTCTTGTCAAGATGAAATGGGAAAGATATGAAATTAAGGGCTATATATAAGTTAAGGGAACAGCAATATGTTAAGAGTTGTCGAACGATTTACATTATTCCTATGAAAATGTTAATAAGGCATGGCATTTCAGAGCACTCACGTCACCAGGAGCTGTAATGACAGTCAAACATTTAAAAGACGGAAGCAAACGATAGAAACCGGAAAAAAAACATGACAGATTCCCAGAAGAGGTTTTTATAGTTAAATATTCGCCATAAAAGCATAAAATATATGCAGAGACCAATGGCAGAAAGCACAGACATCCTTAGTACTGTTTTTTTCGGAAGAGGGGGGGAAGGGGGAATAAACCAATTATTAGCGAACACACATTTTCACAATTTTTTCAAATTTGGTTAACACAATTATAGTGAAATCTATTCGAAAACAAACGCAGTACGAAATTTCTACTAAATTATTTTAACATTGGTAGATTAAGATAAAAAAACGAAGTTATTTTGTCTGAGACAAAGAAATAGATTAAAAGAAATATATATCTGGAATAAGGAATAAACATCAAAAAACATGAATACATCTCAACGTCACTCACTATACACTTCAAGAAATTTACTACTTGGAAGAATAATTTAACATCACATGGCAAGAGTTTTAATAATTGGTGTTTTTATCATTCTCTTCCAGCCTGAAACTTCTGATCACCGGAACGCAATATTTGCATTCTACACATACCAAAACTGTGTACTTACATATACAATAAATTATACATATGTAAACCTACAAAGGACCGAGCTGAACTGCTAGCTATAGAGGTGAATTAAAATTATTTGCGAAGGATTTTTTGATCAGCGAAAATGGGTACAAAATTGCAAATTTTGGAAAGGTTGGGGTAATATAGGAATAAGGTTTTAATAATCTTTGGGTATTTAACATAACCCTAGTGAATTTTTCACAACCAGTGAGCTTTATTAAATCTTAAATGAATAAAGACAAGGGCACTGTGAGGAAAGTATTGGGGGAAGTTTGAAAGACTCTTGCACCAATCTTATTTCAAGCAGCATAACTACCAGCTCAGTCCTAGAGCTTATAATTTACTAATGCCCTCATCCCAAACGTATGAATTATACCAAGTACATATATGTATTTATATAATCTATCGAAGAACAATAAAAACTTAAAAATATATACAAGTTATTTGTGGGATATCTTTTTCTGTCAAAAATTTTGGCTAAAAAGACGTATTGGTAAAAATTTAAAAATTCTGATTTTTCCATTGATGAGTTATAAGCTTTGAAAATGTTCATACCGAAGGTTACTAACAATATTTCATAAAATGTAGCGGAAAGCTTGTCTATTAAGCATGCATAAACTGCATCATCAGCCAAATAATCCCCAAATGACATTCAGGAACTTAAAAAAGCTCTATCTAATTATTTTATTCTAATAATGCCCAGAACATAAATGGAATTCGATTATGTCACGTAAACTACGAATCATTACATATTTTGGTTTCGTCATCCTAATTAAAAAAAAAAAAAAAACTTTTCTGTTGGCAGAAAATTATAATATTAAGAAGCCAATGCCCAGTACTGGTAACCGACTACGAAGAACATTCGGAGAGCATAAACATTTCAAGAACCTCCCCTTAAAGCTACATTGTTCAAGGATGTTCTTCCTCTACAGCCATTATTACGAAGCTGTGGTACTTCTCTAGTAAAGACTACTAAATCCATCTTAGGATATTGAAAATTACTTAGGGTAAGAAGATTAACTAGCATTCTCTATATATATAAGCAGAAGGTAGAAAGAAAGAAATTAAGAGAAATATAATTAGCAAGAAGCGCGTATCTATCCAATTACTGAGTTACGTATAGTCGTACGCTCTATTCGAAAAGTCATCTGCTATGGGTTGAAAGGCACTTTTTTGTTGTGATTAATAGAAAGCACTTCTAAATTGCAAATAACGCCAAGGATAAAGTGTTGTATTGACTTTTTTGATATTATTTCGTCGACCAAACGTATATTTTTCTTATTTTCTAGGGTGAAAAAAAAGGCAATCTGAGGTTCCATTGATATGGGGCGATATCATCTTCCCGTAATTTAATTTTTGTCAAGCATTTATCGGCTGAGAAAGAAAAACCACCCGAAACGAGCCTTTGTCTTTATAGTTTAATAAATGGTCCCTAAAATTATTCATGCAAGTATGTGTACCATCTGTGCAATGAATAAGTTAACGTGAATCGCCTCTTTAAAAAAAAAATTCCAAAAGGAAAGCAGTCTCTCGTTTCCATTAAGTCACGAAAAGTGGGTCACCTCAAGGAATGAGGTCACGAAACCAGTTACCTCATTTACCTCACGAAAAGAAATCAGACTATTTAGGATCCTTAGGTCACGAAAAAACCTAGTATCATTGCGATGTTTAGGGTCGCGAAAGAAACCCGTCTCCATAGGATGTTTAAGACACGAAATTAGCTGTCGTAAGAGGTCACAAAAAGACTAGTCTCGTCAAAAGATTTAGAACCAGAAAATAAACCTATCATAAAGATTATAATCCATCTTAATGGATTATAAAGTAAATACATTCGTATTGAATTCTTCTGTTAACGAAACCCATTTTAAAAATTCTGTCAGATTTTCCCCCTTGTGAATGAATGCTAGAATTTAGTTATGTGAATTAAACTTCCTAACAATTCCAATTCATTACAGGCACTTCTCTTTCTTTTATAGATAAATCAAAATATAAATCACATGGCATGAAAGGTCTAAAGCGGGACAATGTGATTGTCTCTACAGCTTCATCAATCGCCTCCCTTTCTATTGATTTTCGAGTGGAAAAAAATATAATCACGCCTAGTTTGGCATTTATTCAGGAACAGGTGTGAATGTCACGAAAACTGCAGTGTAATAGTGGAAAACATCGATAAAAAGGTGTTTATACACCACGGATACCATATTAAACCACGTGGAATTACTCGTATGTACAACAAAATGAGAAGAGTTTCGGAGACAAAATTTCATCACATTTAAAAATATTACTGAAACAACAAATTATCCAAATTATGCTACACTTAAGAGTAAATTCCCTAATTTCGCTATATTTTAAAATATCGATGTAAAATAAAACAGATTTCACTACATTTGAAAATATCGCCGAAAAAATCACCAGATTTTGCTGCATTTAAGAATAAATTCACCAATTTTGGTACATTTAAAACTATCGGTGGAAACTTTTCGCCGGATTTCACTACATTTAAAATATTCGCCGATAATTTTTCACCAGATTTCGCCACATTTAAGAATAAATTCACCAGATTTCGCTACATGAAAAAACATCGCTGAAATTTTTTTTGCCACCAAATTTCATTACCTTAAAGAATATCGTTAAAAGAATTTCAAAAATATCGCTGAATGAGCAAATTATCCAAGGTTAATAAATAATACATATACGTACATGTAGGTGCATATCGAAAACAACTAATAATGCACACAAGCTTACGTTTTATGCCCTTCCCTGGAAGGGGAGGGAATGATGAGTACATTAGAATACTAGTAATCCTAGTACAAACTTCTTCCAGTAGGGCTAGATGATGGGGGATTTTCTTCTCGCCCTCTTCCCCTACTTGGATTGACGGAGCAAAGGGGGGAAGAAGGAAGTAACTCCTTTCCTTTTCTTCGATTAGTGCTCCTAGCGGGGTGAGTACTCTTCTTGGGTCATAGGTGGGAGAGCGGGGTGAGTACTCATCGGGTGATTGGGGGGAAAGTCTTTAATGGAATAATAATCTCGTTCGGGGTTTTATTCGATAAGGGGTGGGGGTCTGAGGGATGAAGGGGGGGGGGTCTTAGTGGGTTTTCTTCTTCTTGGTAAAGTATGTTTCGGGGTAGTGGCCCCCGATTCCTTGTGAGTGCTGCCCCACGTACCCATTTTCTGGGGAAGCTTCGGGCGAGGGCAGAAAATGACTACTCTTTCTCTTCTGGCCCACCGGGGTGCTGAACCCGCTCATTCCCAGCTGGAAAGGGTTGGGAGTGATTATGGGGGAGTGGGGAGGCCCCAGCCCACGCCCCGGGGTGAGGTAAACGGTGGGGCTGTAGAGGCGTGGTTGGAAGGCGGTGGTGTGCTGCGGGAAAACGGTGGGCGCGTGAATCAAGGGCGTGGGACTGGGGCAAACGGACCACGATGGCGTGGCCACAGGGGGCGGGACCCTGGGGGGGGCCAGGAGAAAAGGTGGGGGAGCATCGACGGGGGAGAGGTAAGTGGGTTCTGGGCGCCCGTTCTCCGCCGCTCGGAGGAGCAGGGACATAACGGGGTCGGTGCTGCTCGGGTGGTGGGAAGTGGGGTAGAGTGGAGGAGGGGCATGGGTTAGGAGAGTGGGTGGCGGTGGTTGCGAGGGAACCGAGGTGGGGGGCATGGAGTGTTGCAGAGATACCCCGGTGAGTGATGGGGCGGAAGGGGGACTCTCGGGATTCAAGCACCCCAGCAGGTGGTGGAGGCTTTGAGTGTTAGTCAGCAAAGTGGCGATGGAGGCACTCAGGTCTTCTTTGGGCGCCTCTTTGATCCCGTCCAAAATGTCCGTCAGGATGGGGGCGACGCCCCCGTCGAGGTCGAGCAAGGAAGAGTCATCTTGTGGTGTGGGAAACGTAGTCGCGGACGAAGTTGGCGTTGGCAGTAGGGGACACTAGGGGAGGAAGTGCAATAAAATATTATTATTTATTGAGAAACCGAGCCACATAGAAATCCAAAGTGGTGAAGTTAAGCGAAGTGAAGATACATTGATTATTTTTTTATCGCCAATCTGGCGACGGCATGCAAGGGGATAAGTCGCCGTACTTAATTTCAAGTCTAAATACTTGGCTACATTAAAATAAAAACAATTTCAAAACCCCAAACCAAAAAAAAACAACAAATCACAAGCAAGAAGAAAGAAGCACGTTCCGTCGTGAATGGGGAGAGCTCACCCCGGCGCAGGATTATGCGACCAACACCAAAGAGAGTCAAATAAAAGGGAGGCACGCGGCCGTTTCGCCTCACGGGAAACGGTCACGCGAAGGGATGGGGAGGGGGACACTTGTTTTATCCAAGACAGGGTTTTAACTCTTTGTGCCGCCAGCTCTACCAGAGGAACGCCCGGGGTGGGTAGAACCCGCGCAAGGATTCCCAATAGGCGCGGAAACGACCATGTTCGTAGGCCTGGTGGAGCCAAGAGTGTTTGTTTTTAATAAAGAGGCCTAAGACGTCGCAGGTAGCACTGGGCGCGTCGGCAGCAAGTCCTTAGCCTCGCAAAACGAGAGACTATCCGTGGCCTGAACGCCCAGGATTTACTTCTCCAGGAGATACGCACCACATTGCTTAGAGGATCCAGGGTGCGGCTCTCCGCAATTGACACACTTGGTTATACAGGATAAGGACTTATTGTGTACAACTTTGGAGCAACTTACACAGTCTTCGGATAAATCCGATTTTAGGCGTCTACATGAGCGATTCGTATGGCCGAGGTGGTGGCAGCCTTAGCAACTCCGCGGCAGTGGTACAAATCCCTTTACGCGGTAGCGATACCAACCGGCACGCACCGGCTCAAGGAGCTTGTCACAGTCGAACGTGACAAAGATAGATGGGTTGGTCAGAGGACCCCTCCCTGTTTTTTCATTACACGCTCGATCATACTCCGTGCTCAGCCAGCTCTTCGGTGGTCTAAGTAGTAGTAGTTCTCTAGTTCCCTCGCATAAACCACTTCTTTCTCCAAATTCATGGTAGCGTGCGGCGTCACGCCCAACAGCGAGCCATCGAGTGTTCGAGGGGCACTCATAATGTCCGCCTGAGAAGGGCCTGATAAATTCGCCAGAAGGCTCCCGCCCGAGAAACGGGTCACCTTAGGCTCTACCAGTCAATCTAGCTAAAGCTCTCATTTGATGTAGCATGTGGACTTTGGCCAACTTGTTCCCATCAACTTGACGAGGTGCATGGTCAAAGCCCAGGAGAGGATGCCGCGTCTTATCCTTCTTAGTGGCTTGTGGTGGGTCATCTGACCCCAACGGGAGGGGAGAAAACCGAAGCGGCGCGTCCTTTGTCTCGCTGTCTTCTTAGCAGGACCCAAGGAAAGCAAAATGGAAAGTAGAAGGGGAGCCCCTCCACCTGTTGAGCGGTCTTTTATCCTGACTCCTCGTTCACCCCCAACGCCCAGTTCGCGCGAAGATACATATACAGAGTGGGACGTAGTCCTATATCCCGCGTCATGCTGCCTATCCTGTCTCGGGCTTTTTGACTTTTTAGGGGTTCGCCCTGGGTGCGTTAAAGAATGGTGTTCGCAACCTAGGACGGCGACTCACACCGACCAGAAGTTAACCAGTGGCCAGTCGTTCTCCAAAGTTCAGAACTCCCAAATGGGAGCACAACGGCGGATATCCTTAATGGGATGTACTAATCCTCGACAGGACGACCAGGAGCTGAAAGTTTGTGGCAGACCCAGTTATGGGACCTGAGATTATTAGTTGGCCTGGCAGCAAAGAGGAGAGTAAAGCCAACCCACCACAAGCAATACAGCCTTATGCACCCGAGATCGGCGGCAGGGAGGAGGCCAATCCATTACATGCAGGGAAGGGGTTATTGGGGCAAACCCAATATTCACATTATTCGCGCCCCAACATCCAGGTCCCCTCAAGGCCTGATATTTTTCAACCTGCGGACGTTAAAGGGGTTGTTTATAGAGGTTCCAAAGCCTCCCTTTGCCACGGCATGAGGTAGCTGGTCAGGTCCTTAAGCCTGGGAAGGTTGAGGGGATAGTCGTAGAGAAAAAGGAATGCTGAGAGGGCGCGAGGAGGAAGCGCACCAACAACTTACCCAAGACTCGTCAAAGAATTAATTCAACCCAGTAACGAGGTGCTCTTAATTTGCACCCTGTCCGCGTGAGAACAGTTCCTCCTGAAAAACGTTGAGAGGATAGTCATAGAGAAAACAAAATAAAAAATAGCGCTGAGAGATGGGGACGAGGAGAAAGCGCAACAACTTTCTCAGGCCCCATCAGAGAGTTCATGTCAACCGAGTGACAGGGCTTCCCTAAATTGCACTCAGGTTGGGAGGGCGTGCAGCTCCTCCAGGTAGCAAGTTCAACAGGCTATACAGAACTCGAGCACCACTCGCGTTTGAGAGGCAATGTACCTTCTGTTTGCACTTCTATCGACTTCACCACGAATTTCAAAAGCTTTATAACCGTGTGGCCCCATTGTTGTTTGGTCAAGAAACAACTAATCAATCCATAGTTTAACTTTAAGAAACACAAAAAAAAAGTCGATTGACTCCAAGGGTACGTCTAGGAAACACGTTTTGCTTACCTTGGGTAGCTTTGATACTCCGTTCTTGAAGTAGCCATTCCTAAAATTGTCCTTCAGATTGGAGCTCATGATGTTCGCTGATGTGGGGTTGGTATGTCCATTAGCTAAAGATGTGGGTGGGTATCCATTACGAGGCGCCGCTGGCTGCTGGTGAACAACGCGCTGATGTTGGAGAGGCAATGTCGGCTGTTGTTTAACTTCTGCATGTGACTGGTGTGGCTGATTTTGCTGTTGTCGGTGAGGGTCCCCTTGTGAAACCAATGTTTGAAGAAGATTTAGAATTTGCGGGTTCGAAAGAATACTGCTGCCATTAGAAAGTGCCGCACTAACACCATTAGTAGCAGATTCGCTACCACTAGTGGTACTTGTTGGAGGACCAGTAGAGGTGTTTTGATGTTCTTGCTGTTGCTGAAATTGGGCTGCGAGGAGAAGAATTAGGGCAGCTTGGGCGTTGCTGTTCAGTGGCTGTTGCTGTTTTTCTACAGGAGGGGGGAGTGTAGGTGGCTGTACTGGTGGGAGCTGGTGAAGTTGGGATGCATGGAAATGCTGCTGGAGATGTAATGACAAAGGCATACTCGGAGGCGTAGGCCCAATTCGGCCTCCTTTGATAACTGGTCCGGCTGTAGACCCAGCAGACGGGGACGGAAGTGACTTTTGCTGAAGGGACTGAATTTGAGTCAGGATTATGTTCTGAAGGCTCTTTGCAACTGTAAAAAAGAGAAAATGAAGTAATTAACTTCACACCCGCAGAACGCCTTTGATATCTCTAAATGTCTTAGGCATTAAAATATGTTGAATAATGATAAGAGGCAAGTTCGCAAGACTTGTTGCTGCGTGCCTCACTGCCACGGTTATATTTTGTTACTAGATCTTGCAGATTAATTATATATATATATATATATATATATATATATATATATATATATATATATATATATATATATATATATATATATATATGCAAAAGTTTGACAGGAAAATGAATGGCGGATTCCAAGTACTTTCAAACTTGTTCAGTTTAGTCCTTGAGAATGAACTGAGCAAATTCTGTGGGATTATTTGCATTTATTGCTCTACTCACGCGCTACTTTGTGAGTTTCTCATATATATATATATATATATATATATATATATATATATATATATATATATATATATATATATATATATATATATATCCAAATTCAGCGCAGGAAAGAGAAAACGGAATCATTTTTCTTCGGAAATATTTTATTTCTTACTTCGAAAAAATTCGAGCTGGGGTGGGATTCGAAGCCTGCGCATTGAGGCAGCGAGCAACCGCTATGATCTCAATTAAATCGCCCTTTAGACCACTCGGCTACGCAGTTCTCGCTGCCTCAATGTGCAGGGTTCGAATCCCACCCCAGCTCGATTTTTTTCGAAGTAAGAAATAAAATATTTCCGAAGAAAAGTTATTCAGTTTTCTCTTTCCTGCGCTGAAGTTGGCATTATTTCATAATTCTCTCGCGCTCATGATATATATATATATATATATATATATATATATATATATATATATATATATATATATATATATATATATATATATATTATCGCTATCAGCGCAACTAGGCGTAACATACCCTTGATGGGTTATATAATTTATCTAATTAACAGTTTCAGTAGTCATTAAGACCGAGGCCTTAGCTTCTCGCCATTCAAGAAACCCGATCCTTAGGGCCACAAGTATTCTCCTCCTTTGTTCTTCGGGTCATGTACCCTCCAGTGGGCGTTCTTTCTGCCTAATATACAGGACCCTATGGGTATTCTTCCTTCTCCACAACCAGAGTCTTATGGCTATACTTTCTTCCCCACATACACATCCTTATAGGTATTCGTCCTGCCTTACAGCCAGACACTTATGGGTATTCGTTCTGCCTCACATACAGAAGATTGGAAAATACGGCCTTAGAATACTTACATGCTGGGTTGTGTTTCGTTAGATTCCTTAACTGTGTGAACACCTTATTAGTTGGGGGTTCGGGCAGTAACGCCCCCCTTTTTTTGAGGCCCTGCAAAATAACGGGCATTAGAACAAGATTGCCCAAATCAGAAATTAGGTCAGAAACACCCGACCTTGGTACCCTTGGTATGCAAAAGTAACAAAAGATGGTTGCGAATATGTTACACCCCCGGAATGTTATTATTAACTCTTTGCTAATACTGGGGAGCTTTACGAGGTTATGAATGTTATCCTCGAAGCATTGGGGATATTTGTTATATTTTTCCTTTCATTATCCCCTCATTACACTGCATAGGGATGCAGGTATGCATAAATGAGAGTGTATGAAAATATCCGAAAAGAAACTGGTGGGGTGTTGAGTTTGGGGCTTGTATAATAATCACATGAGTTTTTCAACGGTATCTCTCCAACCAAAGGTGAAATTTTTCATTTACTGGGAATTTGCGGGAGAATTCCCAATCTCTCCTTGTCACGGGGTTGTTTTGCTGGTTTAAGATACCCTCTCCCGCCCCAGGTATTAATGATCAGCATTAAACTCCTATATTAAACATCATCTACATAACAAAACTCCCGACTTAATGAATATTCGGGTAATGAAGATCATCCGTATATCACAGCTGACTATTAAAGATCATCCGCGCATTAAAACTCACCGGATCATTGAGGAGCTTCATGTAAATATTGATCGCTCGAACTCCAGGAACGTAGTGAGAGACTCGAATGGGTTGTCCTTGGAGTTTGAACCCATTCAGGAGCGTCTTCGTTTCTTCAGCTTCTTCTGAAGATGTAAATTCAACCAAACCCCAATTCTGAATTGCACCATTCATCATTGCAATCTGAGGAGGAATGAACAAAACGGGTGAAATAAGTTGCATCCAGACTTCGAAAATTATCACAAGTTTTGTTGAGTGGGAGAGAAAAGAAGATATTTCTAATTCAAGATCTGCCTCTTGAATTTAGGGCAAAGAGAGCACAAATCCTCCAAAATACTCAAGCTACATCTGACAACCACTTGTAGGAGGATGGGGGGGCGGGGGTATCAACAATTCGCAAGTAGGACGTATGCTGATGGAATTGAACGTATTAACCATACCAAAAATACAAAAGCCTGAATGAAATAATCTTTAATTCAGGGTAAGAGATTCCTTGGCGAACGACCCCACTTCAAAGTTCTTCGAGTATGTACATCCTTAGAGAAGATTCGATCCACAGGACATCACTCTATCTGGTTGTCCCCCCCCCTCTGAACATAAGCCGCCAGATCGACGTACGATTACAAGCAGAAGAAAACATTATCTAAGGGAAAATAGCCTTTCTTATCCTCGAGCAGTTACTTATCAATTGAATTGTCTCTTGTTTGGCCTAGATGAGGAGTGCTCCGGATTGGTGTCCCACAGGAGCGCCTGTTGCAATCATGATTACATTTTATCAATCAATTCAGTCGGTGGCCTTGTGCCAGATACAGTGCCATTAAAATGCAATAACCGTATTAAATCTTTTTTAACAAAATGAATACGCAAAAGGGAATAAGGGTTAACTTGATTTATATTTTCCTTAAGACTCTAAGTAAAAACCAACGATGACATTTGCGGCCGAATGTTTGTAAGGAGAGATTCGTAAAGAAATTGTTGTAGTTAGGAGAAATGAAAAATGGGATCCCAACCTCAGCAATTAAGTAAGATCTGCATCTTGAATTTAGGGCCAAGAGAGCACAAATCCTCCAAAATACTCAAGCTACATCTGACAACCACTTTGTAGGAGAACGGAAGGGGGGGGGGGCAAATGGCAAATGATTCAATTTTAAGATTTGGCATACAAATAAAACCAGTGCAGCAGGATTGGAGAGAGGAGAGTTGCGTCCCCCGACTGAGTTTAGAGGTGCAATCGTCTCGTTAGGATACTTGAGATTTCGCATCCCTTAACTTTACCACTCCAAAGTTTTAATAAACAAATTGTTGAAAGCAGGACAACATTCAAATGGGGGAGGGGGGGGGTTAATTATGTCTGGGTGGTAAAAAGATTCCGATCACCGATTATTGTTTGTTGGGGTCCACTGTTTTTTGCTACCAATTCGTACCATCAATGAGTATAAGCTAGTTAATTGCGCCATCCGCCCTTTTACAATCGTGGACGAGGTTCCCCAACCGGATAATAAAATCAACATAAAGATCAGGATGACAATCGTTGGCGAGCTTGTGTATACCAGAATACAAAACTCGTTTGGGAGGGAGAGAGAGAAGTGGTACTATTTTTAATAGCAGCTACCGAACATAGGAACCTTTCATGGCCCATGGGAGAGACAACCCTCTCCGCGTCTGGGGAGTGCGGAATGGAAACACTTTTCGCTGGTTCCGTGCTGGAAGAGTTGTGTTTCATGTGTGAAGAAAGGAGGGGGTCACATGCTGTGATTAGATGTGTGTGGATGGAGCTAGTCACCAATGGGCAACTAGCTCTCTACGTTTGTCTAGTTTGACTTGGCATCCGAACCACGCGGCGTTACAGAGTGGCTGATGCAAATTCGACCCGAAGCGGGACTCCCATCCGAGTACTAACCATGCCCAATGTGGCTTATCTTCCCTCAACTTAGGTTGGGAGAGGTAGTGCGTCTGCTACAACTGGACCTGGAGTAATGATATGCCCTTCATGCCCCAGTGCCCACACTTCTGCACCCTAACTGCTCCAA
This sequence comes from Ceratothoa steindachneri, assembly GCA_963969495.1. Lineage (NCBI taxonomy): Eukaryota > Metazoa > Arthropoda > Malacostraca > Isopoda > Cymothoidae > Ceratothoa > Ceratothoa steindachneri. The sequence continues at coordinate 106,795,875 of OZ018323.1, read as the reverse complement.
TTGGCCTTCACCATCACTGGCGTTACAGATCTCTGCTTACTAACAACCTGGTAGAGATACCCTCGTTGGTTTTCGCTTTAAATTCCATTAAAATGTTTCGCTCCCCCATTTAGGAACCGGAGGTGGGGGTGGGGGTGGGGGCCACTCGGCTTGATTGTAAGCTCCCAAACAATTCCTTTGTATTTCCATTCCAGAGTCAAGTTTGTGGGTGTTTTCTCTCGTCATATTCATCTCCTTACGTATATGGATTTACGCACATGTTTACAACGCCGTGTGAACGGGTGTGTGAAATTAAGCGCATGTGTACAGACGCGTGCGCGTGTATACAGAATGAAATGATTTTCGTAAACTTGTTTTGAACCGAAACACGTAAAATGGCGAGACGAGCTACATGTTGAAACCAGGTACAATTTCGTAAAGCATATATGAACGAGTGCATCTCCACTACCGCAGAGGTGGTACTACTGCCACCGTTTCGCCCCCACCCCACCACGCCTGCCAAAGGCTTCGAGGCGGAGGGAGCAAAAGACGCTTAACGAGACCAACCTTCCCCGACAACTCCTCGAAAGTGGCAGCGTCTTCAGGGCCTTGGGTGGCCAAAAGCGACAGAAGTTCTGCCTCCAGGGGAAGCGTACGGCCATTCCCATGAAGATCTTCTCCTCGAAGAGCCCCCATCCCCTCCCGCATCTCCTCCGAACTAGGCCTGGAGAGCATATTCCTTCAATGGAATTGCCGCAGATCCGGGGCAAAAAGGAGGAATTGCGGAGGCTCGTCTCCTCCAGTTCCCTATCTTTCAGGAGGGTAACATACTAGGAGCGTGGCTCCTGCCCACCCTCTCTTAGTATAAGGGATTTGCGACCGCACACCCATAGGATAGGGGCTGGACGGGAGGATATGCGATTTAAAGCCAGCATGAAGTTTCCGTTCTTCTATTTGTTATAAATACCTACTTTCAAGCAGTGACAGTGACACTACACCTGGATAGGAGGTGTACTGTAATTTCTGCCTACATTCCACCGTCTGCTCACTTCGACGCAGGAGATTTCCGCAGCATCGTAGCCTGGTTGCCTTGGCCTTTTTTCTGCTCGGAAATTTGAATACAACTTTATTTTCCAACCTTGATCTATCCCTATGCTCTCCTGATACACACCCTGATTTGGGGTGGGAAGTAGTCGATGACCTGCATGGTAGTATCACTTCCCCATTCAACTATCATTCTATAGGCCACTGCTGCCTGAGAGACCACCCAGGTGGTGCATGGAACGAGATTATAGTCCGCATTTAAAGAAATGACCGACTTCTCTGTCCAAATATTTGAGTTTATGGAGGTGGATGAGGCTGTTGAGTTCTTCTCAAGCAATCTCATACTATTCTTATTCAAGGAGCGGAAAACGATTCAACAAAATATTTACGTTGAGTAATTTGCGTTTCGCTCTCCCTTCATGCGCGGACATCGACCCTGGTCCAAACGATGGGCAATATGCAATGCTTCGACACCTGGGCGAGTGAGTCATGGCATTTTTGCTAGATTTGTTTAACATGATCTGGGTAGAGGTTATCATCCCAGACTCCTGCCTATTGTCCTCGCTTTTCGCAACCCGGGGAGAAATCACTCTATCCTGTTTGTGCAAATTGATGGAGAAATTAGTAAATAATAGACTACCCTTTTTTTCTAGAGAGCGGAGGCCAGTTTGTTCTGCACATTGCGGCTTCCGCAACTTCCTCTCCATGTCGGATGCTCTGCTCCGACTGGAAAATGCCGTCTGCAAGGCCTTCCTTCGTAGACAGCACTTAGCCGCGCTGTTTTTCAATCTGTAGAAGGTCTATCAAACCGCATGGCGATACGGTATCATGTAGACTATCCGCACGATGGGCGCGAAGGGACACCTTGCAATCTTTATGTCTGAGTTTTTGCGAGATTACCGATTCCGAGATTGCGAGTACGGGAGGATGGGGGTGTTTATCAAGTTCAATAGAGCAGGAAGATGGCATCCCTCACGAAAGTGTCCTCAACGGTATCACCTCGGTGCTACCGAAATATGTTCTCGCAACGCACTACGTGAACGAGCTTTCGATATCTTTTGTCTCGGCCCAGATGCCAACTCTGGAAGGTTGACTCAAACACGCATTGAACCGCACAGGCTTCTGCTTTACTTGGCGAAGAGTAAGGTGCTGCATTTCTGCCGCCATCCACGGCTCTACCTCGACCCAGACTTGTTACTAAACAGGGTTCACCTGGAAGTGGTGGATTCGTACCGTTTCATTGGTCCTATTTTCGACTGAGGCCTCACCTAGGAGGCTCATATTCGCAGACTTAGGGTCTCTTGTAACCGCGCCATAGCCATTGTTTGTTCTGTGACGTTCAGCGCCTAGGGTGCTGATAGGGCTACGTCCTTGCTTTTCTACCAATCCTTTGATCGTTCAAATCTTGACTACAGATGCGAGTTTACGCATCCGTAGTCGAGCGTGTATTGCGGAAGGTGGACACGACCCACGGCAACGGTCTCCACCTGACGACCGGTACCTTATGTACGTCCCCCATTGAGAGCCTACTTGTCGATTCTAAGGAGATGCCGCTCGTTCTGCGCCGCACGCAGTTTAATTTGCACTTGTATGCGCGAGCTCGGCGCCTTTCTTAGTCACCAACGGCTCTCACTACATCCACGTTCGCTCTCGACGGTGCCTATGCTGCCTAGAGACGCCATCTATACCCTAAACTGTTTGGGTTTAGGACTAGGAAGCTCCTTCGAGACTTCGGTGTAGCTCTCGGGTTGGTGGTGCTTCTAATTCTGGTAGGACGCCACCTTGAGGGTACCACTTTTGACTATTAGTCGCCATGCCTCTGCTCCTAATGCTAGCACAGCGCTAGAAATATTGCCTTCGACATTTTTGAAGCACACCCGGGTGGATGTCGAGATTATCTTCTACTGGGTTATTGGACATGTAGGAATTGCAAGGAATGAGCGCGCCAAAGAGTCCGCGAGTACTGGGCAACCAGACCAGCCTTTCACTCTTCCTCATATCAACTCCATAAAAATTATCAATGCAGCCCTGCAGACTGCCTGGCAAAGTATATGGGAGACGGCTATTGCGCCGCGACTGCTCCCATGGACCTACCCCCAATGCCACGACGGCTTCAAGACGCTTTCTGTCCTCTTCGATTTGGCCCACTCGAAAGACGAGCCGCCTTTTGATCGAGCCTCCCACTACACCCTACTGTGACGAATGCGTTGTCTGCACCTCCCCATCCAACGAGGCTCGGTTCCTGTAGTCCATGGTTCGTTACCGATTCTCCTTCTAATCTTTATGTCAATTGTATTGTCCGTTTGAAAGACCTCATTCGTGATTGAAAGGGGACACGGTGCGTAATTAACTAATTAATAACGAGGTGCAAGCAATTAATTAATAAATCCAGCTCGTGTCATAGGTTTTAATGAAATCTGTTAATTATTTGAAGAGAGAAGAAATGTACACACGAGCAGTCAATATCAAGACTAGACTCGTGCGTGAGTGGAAGTGTTAAGCAGAATGGCCATGATCGCAAAGTATGATTACTTCCTTGCACGGTGTCTGTGCAGAGAGAGGGGGGGGGGAGGTTACTTAGTAAGCAATTCGCATGCATGTCGGTATACTTTCCTATTTAGGTCTTTTTAACATTTTCTCGCTACATTTCTTACTTTAGAGCCAACACCCGGTTGATAATCCATAACTTTTTCTGCCGACGCAAGCGCATTCCAGCAGTAAAGTTTATATGAAGAACTGATCACAATAAATGCCGCAATTTTGCAAGTTCTCCATACTTTCTTATTGTGTATAGTGTGGTGGTAGGAATTAGATCATTAATACAGGGTTATATGTGATATTTGGCATGGGACCGTTTTCCCAAATATACTACTTCTGACCAGTTTTGTTTTTGGTTCCGAGTTTCAACACAGATTTGCACTTTTTTTTCGATATATTTCCGGGAGAGGCTACAGTCATTGTAATAGGTTGGCTGTTGTGGTCTGCATGACACATTCACACAGACAGAGTGGGGTGGAGAGAGTTGGATTGAGAGAGAGAGAGAGTTTGCCCTAAATGGCTTGCCTAACACAAGAAGATGGTTGCCGTCCGTGGGCGAGCTGGAAGTTTTGTAGTATTCAGTTGCTACTTTGTTATTTAGATAAATTAGCGTCTTTGTATTCAATTCGTATTGAACTGCAGCATTGCTACACAATTTAACGTAAGCTTCAAACCAAGGTTTGTTCTTCATATTCTAGTAAGCACTTACATCATCATTGAGATCACTGCAGAAGGTGGCGAATAGAGTAAGCAGTATTGGAAATCCCTTGCATATACGATACTGTCGTCGACTTTGGACCATGACTGAATCAATCACCGGTCGAAGGGGACCAACGCGTTGAGATCTCTGACCCATTACCTCCATGACGGTACACCCCAGAGCAAGGCCTTCATTCCCCTTAGGCGAGCGAATCCTTATCCATACCAACGGACAGGCAAGCTCGGGAGGAGAGGGTATTAAGAATTCTTGGGTGGCTGCCAACGTTTGGGGTTTTTTTTAAGGGGGGGTTAGGAGCCCATCTGGCGACTGCCTACTTGGGGCATAAGTCGCCGAAAGTCGACGAAAGTGACTATGTACAACATTCAAACACTTCAAAATGAGACTAAACTCCATGAACTAGAAGACCATAACGGTACAGAATGGAACACCATCGGGTTCAGCGAAGTAAAAACTAAAGCAGAAGGAATTATACCATCGTGAAACGGTCTCGGCTTCCTTCTTATGAAGGAGAAACAAGACAGATAATAGAGGTGTGGATTCCGCATACACCGAGACCTATGTAGCACCATTCATAACAGAAATTATAGGTATATCTGATAGTTTAATCAAACTAGTAATTAAATATCAAATAGTTATTATCACCATTTTAAAACTGATAATCTATTTAATTCATTTAATGTCATTTTCATTAAATCGAGCTTTCCCATTCAGTATCACTGGGAGATTTATAGCGCGTCATTGACTTACCAATTTGTCCGAATTGGGTTATATTCATATCTGATATAGGTTTAATATGGATGGAGTGCTAAGAGAAATGCGTGTGACTAAGAGTCAATGGTGTTTGTGTGTGGGAGATTTTGGAGCTCTTGTTTAAGTGTGTAAAATGGGGCATAGGGGCATAAAAGGGGGGTGTAGAAGTAGAAAAGACTGAAACCATGGGGCGAGGATGATGTTAATGTGTGGTGTGCAACTGGAGCTGCAAATTTAAGTATCTAGCGTGGAAAGGAATGATAGTTGTTGTGATGAGGTGTAATGCAATAGCAAAGTTTGGAATAGTAGGATAGTCTCACGAATGATGAGAGTGGTACTAACTGCTAAAGGTGCGAGTGTGGAATGTGCCATGAGGTGACATGAGAGCATGTTGGTACCAAAATGGATGTATGGAAGTCTGTGGCAAGGAATAAGAGGGAAAGATCTAGAGTGAGAGAGGTGCAAATAGTCAATTTGAGAGGAGTGTTTGATATGAAAGAGGTAGATAGAGGGAAAAAGAAGTGGGTAGGATGCATCAAGATGATGATAAATAGACATGTGAAAATGAAACTATATGAGAGTGAATTTCCTGATATATTGACGGTTGAAAACGCGACACAAGTGAGGTGAAGATGTGAGAAAGTGTTTGAAAGAAGACTGCCAGAAGAGAAGTGAATGGTAATGTGTAAAATAGGTCTGCAATGGCGGTGTTTGGGAGAGAAAGTGCCTGGGGCCTTCTTCCCTGGGCCGAATCCTGACTGGACTAAATGCTACAGCTCACAGCCCTCCGCCCCCTTACAATTAAGGCAAATTTGTTGAGGACAAAATTATGTATTTTGTGCTAAAATGACATAGGCATCGATGTGATCCTCCCACAACATTACAGCACTATATGTTGAAGTTGAAGGGTTGGGTTCATCTAAGATAGCCCCCCACCTCCAGGAAGGCGTAAGAGATGGTTGGAGCAGGGAGCAAAGAATATTTAAATGCGGCAATCAAGGTCAGCTCGACATGGGGCAACACTTCTAGTGTACTTATCACACGTAGTCGTCGAGAGAGACACTCTCAACTCCACTTCCTCTCCACTTAAGTGCAAGGTAATCGCGTTGCACTGAATTCAATGTAACGCAATGTAATGAGTATAAATTAGTGTAACGCAGAGTACTGCGAAATCAATGAACAAAAAAAACTGTTGGACGGAAATTGTTAAGGAAAATGTAATGTTTCAGAAGTGTGTGAAGAAGCGATGAAGCTTCTTTCTTAACATCCCTGAATCGGACCTACCTGGCAATAAGGAGGGTTGGCCACTTTGCTGAAAATCTTCCTGAACTCGCCCATGTGCCTGTAATCCTTGGGGAGGCAGTCAACGTAGAGGGTGGTGGAGTGGAGGCCCGCGAAGGTCACGTGCGAAGGGTCCAGCCACTCGCAGACGAGGGTCGTGTCTCGAAGTTCCCGGCCATCAAGGGCGACCTTGGCATGCAAGGCCCCCTCCTTGTTCACGTACTCCACGAACCCGTACCCTTTGCTCTCGCCTGAAGGGAATAACAAGGACGCTGTTGTTTACTTCTTGAAAATAAGGAGCCCGAACCAACGAGGGCAAGGGTTCTCCCTCGAATTTAAAGGGCAATGCTAGGGAGGGCATCTCCAGCAGAGACCTCGTCAGGTCAAGAAAATGGTGAAGATGGGGGAAGTGAAAATCTGTAGAGGGCAAACAATTTTCCTCCCATGGTTAGTCAGGGAATTATTGAAAATTTTAAGGGGTAAGGTCATATGGTCATAAGTCAGAATAATTAAGAGCTAGCGACTTAGGTCAGTTGACCTTTTTTTATTTACACACTCCATCGGATCCTGCCTTTGTTCTTAGCAAATTAAGGAGAGTTGCGTACCCTAGCGATCCTCAACGCTCGAGGAAATCCTCTCGGGTTATCTCCTTTAAGCATGTTTTACTTACCCTATCTTCACCATTTTCTATTAGAACCTAACTGTAAAGAAGCATGGAATGCCCTCGTCAGTTTTCGTTTTATGCTTAAAATAAATGTAACTATCATTTTTATAAGAGGGCTTTTAGAGGGTTCTGACACACGTGAGGGGGGGGGAGGTATTCATTGGTCTTCCCCGTATAGAAAAATCAGGGTTTTGAGCCGAGGCTGGGGTGGGGGTAATATGCTGGAGGAATTCAAAACAGGTTAATTGCGCCGTGCCGCCTATCGGGAAATCGCGAAGAGTGAAAGACATTTATTTCCTATGATGTAGCGAGCCATAGGCCCCTAAGTGATGGTAATTAAGGGCGATATTCGCAACCATCGTTGGTAAATATCGAGTTCACCATTCTGTTCTGAGACATCACACAGCCATCTTATTATGGCAGATGGCTACTAACATTTTGAATATGGCTCGTGAATGAATAAGTAATGCTAAGAAACGTGCATTTAGACAGGGTGGATTCACTAAATGTATGAGTATGTTAGGAGTTATGGCCGGGAGTTCTCTTTAATATCCAGCGTCTTTATCCACTATTTTTTCCTTTCTTATTTATTTATTTTCCTCCACTATTTTTTTTTTACATTTTTTCGACCATCAGGAATTTCCTTTTTAACATTCAAAAACTAACTTAAGGGTGCCCAAAGCCTCCCATCACCACAAGGGTTCGTCCTTTAATATCTTAAAACAAATATATCCCTCCCCCCTCCCAAACCGGAAATTATTCATATTTTTGAGAGTTGCGTGACCTCTCAGCTCTGATCGCACCAAGTAGTCTCCTCCCTATACTAAGCGGGCTACGTCCTCTTCCGCGCATTTTCACTTCACACCTATCTTTACATGCGGCCCCTCCTTCATCTTGGACAAAGACTTAAATCTAAAATTCACACCCTTCTTCTCTTTGTTCCTACCCCTCCATCAACGGTCACGATCTGGGGGAAATGACCCCCCCCCCTCCCTTCCTCCACATTATAGCTTATGGCCTACCTCTAGTAGGGCGGGTCATCTTCCTGAGGCCATTATGCATTAAGAAGGAGACGCTATTGCAAAAGGGCCAGTCCTCCCCCCCCCCTGCCAATACTTCGCGGAAAGAGTGGGGAAAGAGGGAGGGGGGGGGCGCTGGCGGAAAGAGGATAGGGGGAATGAGGAACCGCTGGCGGAAACCATTGTCCCAAATAGTAAAGATGCGCAATGGGTTGAAAGGAGCAAAATTGTATGACAGAGCAAATGCATTCCGCTAACTCTTGTTACTTAGAAGATCCGAAAACCAACGAGGGCATCTCCGCATGAAAGTTTGCAATGGGAGATGTGTAAAGAAAGTGGTGAGGAAAGAGGAAGTGAAAATGTGTGGCAGATGTATAAGCACAAATCCACTTGATCCCCTCTTGCGGGGTTAAAAATGAGTAATTACAGAAAGGATGAAATGGAGTGCGAAAGAGAGATAAGTATGTTCCGTAGTGGGATGATCTCAGAAATCCCGGAGTGAGGCTTTGGTAAAGACGAAAGATCTTGGAATCGCACTTTTCTTTTTCGTGCGAGTAACTTCTATCATATTTTAGAGCAAAAAGTGAGTGAATGTGTTGGCAGTGGAATGCCATGCTGACGTCAGAGTATTAGAGTGTATTTATATGTAAATAATGGCAAATAAGGCTGGGCATTGGGGTGTGGGCTAAACTACACTTTCGAGTGGCAGTTTACTATTTTTCCTCCTAATTTTCAAATGCCAAAGCAAAAACCAACGAGGGCATCTCTGGTAAAAAGATCGTGAAGAGAAGTTCCGAAAGAGTGTGTTAATGTTAGGGGATGTGAACATTTATGGCTAAACTATTTGAAGGGATTGGGGCCAGAAGGGCACTCTTTCCCAAAACCCACCCAATTCTCCAGGTGTCAGCTGCACCATGGTTGCCGTGACGCCCTTTTGTGACGGTTGAATTGGAAATATAGAAACCCCTAAAAATCGGATCAATTTCGAATCCTTTATTATTATTAGCATTAACATTATTACTATTATCATTACTATCATCAGTATTATTATTTTTATTAACATGAAGAAAAGTTGTTTTAATTAAATCAATTATATTTTTTAAATTACATATTTCATAAATTTGACGAAATTCGGCCGAAATACTGGCGGTCATCGATGCAAGTACGCACAGAGCCAATCCCTGAGAAGTGGCGGCCTCAGAAGAAAGACCACGAGTCCGGTCCAGTCACTTTCGTTCGTGAGCGAAAATAGAAGGAAAAAAAACCGCACGAAACTTTTAGAAAATATTTTTTTTTAAATTGCCCATCGACGTACTAGAACCTAATTCTCAAATGGTACAGGAATTAGTTCTTAAGATTTGAGCTAGATATTTGAATGAAACGAGGTAGATGTACTGAGAGTCACCCTAATTTACACGAACACACTACCAGAAGCTGGTGGCTTTGTCACCAAACTACCACCGCCTTGAATTTACAACTATGAGGGTGTAATTGTGTGGTGGGATGAGAAAAGTAGAGAGAAAATAATAAGGCTTATCAAGTGTAGGAAGATGAACACCTAAGTTGACAAGATCTGGGAGAACAGTACTGGTAGAACGTGACCTCAAAACGGGCGTGATTTTATGCTCAAATTACAAAGTTATCGTTGCTAGAAAAATGAACTAGAAGCATTCATAGAAGAGGTATTTTTTTTTTGGGGGGGGGGGGATATGTTTGATACAAGAAACCATTCAATAAATGCAATGGCATCGCGATCTCAAGATTGAGTGAGAACTAACCGTTACCAATTCCATGGTTGCCTCGCGATTTTTTCTTAGCAACATATATCAGCTTTAGCTGCAAGTTATCAGTACTCCTTGAGTACTGGGCAAATAAGAGTAACTAAAATACTAAATTCTTAATTAACAATTGTCATAGAATGGTTCTAGAGAGTAGTATCAAAATACATGAATAGAGAACTAATAGAGCGATCATTAAAGAGATCGTGTCACAAATTTGATTGCTGTCAGTGAAATTAATATGGACATCTTTTATTAATTAGGGAAACCAAAATTACAAAGGGTTAAACAATTTTAAACCTTGCTCAAAATAATTATAATTTGAGGCAATTTTGGAAGGCAACTGCAACCAAGAGAAACCATGGAGAACCTTCGTTCGCACTTACCAGACTTTTCCGATCTCATGAGAAATGAGTAGTTTATTTCTCCGAATGAGGCGACGAGCATTGAGAATTCCTCTTCGAGATAATCTTGAGGGAGGCGAGCGACACACAGGAGGCCTTCGGTGTTGGAGGGTGTGATAGTAACCTTTTGACCCCGCAAAACGTGTTGACTCGACTTCGCCCACGTTTCCAGAACTTCTGGTTCAGCCAGAAGGACTCGAGCCGAACCATTCAAGACATTCATCTGCACGCTATGCACCAGGTAGCCACTAAGAAGAGAGCGCACGTCCTATAACAAGAGAATAGACACAGGGATCAGTTTTTAATCTCTTTTTAAGCGTGTTTTGAACCTTTTAATGTGGATTTGGGATGGATACCACACATAGACCGGTTTCAGTACAATTATTCTTGTTAAATTCCAAGATATTCTTAGGAAAAAACACGCGATATTTCATTATTTTGAAATACAAGTGTCATTTGGGGGATACGTAAACAAGTAAATTAGTTTATAGGCCTCCTAATTGTCCGATATATGAGTAAGCAGGAAAAGATTTAAAGCAATTGAATGTCACTTAAAAATATATATCACTTCATTTGCAACCCCACCAACCCAAGACAAAACAATTTCCTTTATTAATCATTTCAAGGGATTTTACGAACAAACAACAAAACTCTGATGAATAGCAACCGACATTCACGTCTCTGTTGAATCTTGCACAAAGACTATTTCAGAGGAGGATTCAGAGTATTCGGGGAATTTCAAGCAGCAAATGAATGAGTGGATGACTCAAAAGGCTCGACGCAAGTTGAAAATGAAGGAAAGTTTTAAGGGGCAGCTCGGATTATTGGAACCCCTTTCAGGCGGAAATGTGGCCGACACACGGAACATAAAGGACTCATTCCCCCCAAAATAAAACCACTTGCCCTATAACCCATGAGCGAGAAGAGGGAAAATACACACACACACACATACACACACACAATATATATATATATATATATATATATATATATATATATATATATATATATATATATATATATATATATATATATATATATATATGATGAAAATTAATGCAATATCGCAAGAAAAGATGAGGAATTAAACCACATTTTCCGAAGACAATTTAATTCAGAACAGTTTTGGTGTATCTCACACCCTTTTTCAACTGACACTGGATAGAAAATATAAGAAAAGTGCATACAAACATAATAACACAGGGTCAGGTCGTGAAAGATCCCCTCTTTTCTTCCGTAATCCCCTACTTGTGGCTAATCTGAGGGGGGGGGGTTAGGCCTAAACATATTGAAGGGCTGACATTTTACTATTTTGTTTATTTGCTTTCTTATTACAGGATTAAAAGAAAATTGACCCTGAGATAGATTTAAATTAGGAACTGACGATATCAAGCTCGATTCTACGATTCTTCTCTTAACATAGTTAGCCGATTTAAATACCATTTTACTTCCATTGAAATCGATCGTATGATTCTTGTCTCTAACATGGCAGAAAATTCCACTACTTTCGCTGCCCACTCTAATATCTCTTTCGTGTTCGTACAATCTCTTGTCTAGATTTCTCCCCGTTTCACCTATATAAACTTTATGGCAATCGTTGCATGGTATTGCATATATATATATATATATATATATATATATATATATATATATATATATATATATATATATATATATATATATATATATATATATATATACTGGATACTGTACATACGTAGAAAAGATAAAGTCTTTGTCTACATAATAAATAAGAAATAATAATAATAATAAGGAGAGGTTTCGTCACTCCTTACAAGAGGAGCTCGCGCCTACGGCCTATTTCACTTTAGCAACGGGGTTTTGATCTAAAACAAATAAAATATTCCATTACATATTCCCTAATAATTAATTTACTCTTGATCTATTTTTTTCATGTCCATACTTATTTTCTAGGCCTAAATTCAAGAAAACAACTTAGCTGAATTCTTTTGATATACCTTAAAAACAATCCTCACCCTTTTTTTTCATCTAAATTTTCTATTGTATGCTAAAAATATCACCCCCCAAAACAGCCATGCATTAATTTTAACTCATTTTATGAACTTCACGATTTATAATTATTTTTTTTCTTTGTTCAACTCAGTGAGTAAAAAGTAAGTAAAAGGTCAGAAAAAATGGCAACTTTAAGAAATTACTTGGATAAAAGATCCAAATATACCAAAAAAACAGCCCTAAGGTCTGTTTTTTCCAACTCTAAATCAACTTTTAGTAATAACTTTAATAAAACCTTTTAATTTCCACAAAAACAGCCCTGCGCTCTAATTTTTCGATCTATAAACTCTTAGAAAGAAGTTGGATAAAACATTTAATATACGAAAAACCAGAATAGAGGGGGGCTATAATTCCATCCACGAATGCAGTGAGACCTTTAACAACTGGCTATAATTAAACAGAGTGGAGGTGTGAAATCCGTACGACTCGAACGAACTCTTGGTCTGTCTTTTCAGATCCATACCTATTTTTTAGGCCCAAAGGTAAAAAATAACAAACAAACCGGAATTATTTTGAAATGCCGGAAAAAGAATCCTCAGAATTAATTTTTTCCCATCTAAATTTTTATTTATTTTCATTTTGCTTTATTTTTTTTCCAGATGGTAGTTTTTTGCTCCTGATAAAGACTAAAATGGAAAATCTATTTTAGAAAGAAGTCCGATAAAAGATTCGAATATACGAGAAAAAAAATCCACATGTTAATTTTAATAAATTTTCTGAACTTCAAATTTGTAATTCGTTTGGTTAAAAAAATTCCCCCCAAAAGAAAAAAAAAATATTCTTATTCAACCGATCCCAAAAATCCGTTCTTAAAATAAGGTATAATAAAATAGTAAGAACATACACAGGATAAGCGTCATCATAAACTTTATGTTCTCCATACAGTATATAATAATAATATACACATGTATACATTCATACACTATATTGGTTAAATCCTAATGCACTGTGCCCAGAGGTGTGAAAGATGAAAAAATCATTGAGTGAAGATAAACTAAAAAATACAAGACATTCAGCAGTTTTGCAACCATTCGAATGTTCTCGGGTGGTAGACTGCGACCAGTTATTAGCCCGTTGGATTCCCCTCCGGAGCATAGTCCTTCCCAAGAGGCGCCCACTGCCAAGTTCACGAGTCTACCGCGTTATTCCAGCCAATGAGCCAATTTGATCCCCTTGCCGTCTGCGAAGTCCCCTTCTGGGTCTCTTTTTGTAGATAAATCTCTAATTTAGGATTTGTTTTTTACTTTCTGTCGTTTCTATAAGCGAGATGCAGTGCCCATTTCCACTCCAGAACCTCTATTCTTTTATTTCTCGCAATTATTTGTTTTCTCATCCTGCATATGTTATCCCTACCATGTATCGTTCCATGTTTCCCAGAGTTGTCCTCAGCCTCTGCGTCTATTTTGTGATATAATTTCACCTTCATAAGTAAAAACTGCAGAGAGGAAGGGTGGTTGAAATTGGAGCTTCATAAACCATAAAAAGCATGTTAATAGGCTCATGAATACAGAGCACACATAGATGCGAGCTAACGGGGAGGGACGAATCGGGGCGCATTTATAAAATAAACCCATGAAAAAAGAAGCGCTGAGATCCATACGGTTGAAGCCCGTTCCTCGGTGATCACCAACCTTTGATCCGCCTGTTTGAAGAAAATCTTTAAAAATTCGGATCCATCTCGTTTCAGCATCAAAATCTAGCCTATCTAAAAATTAGGAAGAGTTTCTCCAAACTCCCCATAAATTTTATTAACAAATTACAAACTTTCAGTAAACGAAAAACCGGCTTTGTTTGGGAATAAATTCATTCGTATTTTTGGTCCTGATTTCCAGAGAGAAAAGGGGAGAAGTCTGTGCAGCAAAAACTGACTTACCATAAATCCCTAGCTAAGTATATGTTCCTTTTGGTCTTATTTACTGTTTCAATAGAGAATAGATAAATAATAGATAATGCGAAACATGTGTATGAGTTTTTGACCTTAACAGCAAAGCCTGTGAGAGATTTCACCTTTAAAAAATCATCAATAACCATAACGACAGGGAAATAATGATAAAAGAAAGTGACATAGGGAAATAAAACATTAAATTTTGATATGGCGAGAATTTTGATTTGCATCAAGATAAAAAAAAATGAGATGGGGTTTCAACTTTATATTTGGAATTTAATCATGGGCAATATTTCAGCTCCTAATTAAATAGCGAACATTCTTTACTACAGGTATTGTTAACTAGTAATAAAGCCCCATAATATGCTGCTGTAAGTAATGAAATAACGTGAAAGAATAAATAAATGAACATAACCCCGACCACACTTCCATAATCGTGGTCGGCGCGCATCAACACTACAATTCATTGAACATGTGAGAGAAGAGAATTCGGGTAGGTTGTTAGATCAGGGACCTTACGAGTATCTCCGATTAGTTACATTTTACGACATGTACAGTCGCGGCCAATGATTTTGGCAAAAACTGTTCTTTGTCTATTACGCGCAAAATACCTTCTGAATATCATTTATTCGGTATTAATATTGTAGATGATTTGTGTGACTACTAAATATTCAGTATAACTTTGCAAATTAATAGGGTTTTTTTGTAAAACTTTGGTTCGGTGGCATTTCCATACTAGTGGGCATCCCACGCCTCCTCGTGATTTCAAGCTGGAATCGTATGAAAATTAGTAATTGAATAACTAGAACAGGGATGGTTTTGCCAAAAGAAAAACGCCGATTAATAGTTTCTTTACACCTAAATGGCCTCAATCAAAGGGAAATTATTGCTAAAGGCATTGCATGGGAAAGAACTGTATACAGGATCATTAAAACTTTCAAAGGGACACGTTCAGTAACTGTGAAAAAGGCAACTGGTCGTCAATGCTTGTCCTCTGATTGCTAAGACAGAGTTTTTGTTCGAAATTCTTTGAAGAATCGAAGTGCCAGTAGCCAACAGCCTGCTGATGAATGGAAATAACATGTTGTTAGCGCTTCAGCTCGAACAGTGGGGATGCTTTTCATTAAGGGAAGTCGGTTCTCTATCAATTTTACAAAAAAAACAAAAAAAATATGAATTCAACATGGTATCAAAATGTCCCTAATGACCATCTTCTTCCAACCATTGGAAGGCAGTTTGGCGAGGATAATTGCAAGGAGTTACAAGGAAGGCAAAGAAGTACCTCAAAGGCCTTGCGGCCTATATCGAGGAGGCACTTTTTGCGGTTTCGATTCTTAGCATGTAGTGATTACTTGTTATGAGATCATCAACTTTTCAAATATAATTTGTCAAGTCTACTCTTGAACTGTTCAACACTGCTACTCTCAACAACCCCCGCTGGTAGTTTATTCCATGTGTCGCAAATGTCATATGTGAATGACTTACCCACCGGAATGGTATTGAATCTGGGCAGCTCCAGCTACACCCGTGCCTTTTCCAACAAGAGGATTAAAGAGTATCTTGGAGGTAAAGGGATCGAAATGTCCGAGCCTTGGTCGGGTAATTCTCCAGATCACAATTCTATCGAAAATTTGTGGTCCATTCTCAAAAGACGGGTTAATAGAGAAAAACCAACAAACGTTGAACAGTTGAAAGTGCTCATACAGCAAGAATGGACGTCTTTGAACTTAGAAACGGTCAAATCATTGGTTTCCAGCATGCCCAGACGAATTGAGGAGGTTTAAAAAAATAGGGGACATCATTCCAAATATTGAATACACAATAAATTAGCTATATAGTTACAATATTCTATTATTAGTCCTTAATACACTTGTATACACTCAACGAAATCAAAACTTTGCTTTACACATGCATACTTTTGGTGAAAGATAATAATTAGCTGTTTTGCCGAAACCATTGGCCGCGACTGTAAGGGAGACAAAATGTGTATTTTCCATTTTTACATTATAAGATGAGGTGAATAAATAAAACAAAATAGTTCTTTCAAATCACGTTTTTACTAGTTCTAACATGGCAATTTGGAACGTAAACAATCTGTCATTCACAATGGCTACATAGACGTAACTAAAATTTAGTTCTTGTGCGAATACTACTCATACTCAATGTTAGTTAGCTTTGGACATGGTAGGAAGTATGTTTTCCCATGGCTAGTTATAGCGCCAATAACCCAACACATAAATGCCATTAACCAAACCGGGTTACAGATATGGTACCAAAACTTGTCATAAATTAAGAAAGAATGTATTGTATGAAATAAATCTAACCCGAGTATCCTTGGAAGTGGCATTGGCTAGGATAAAATGGTGGAAGGATGCGATGCTATGAAAGAATCTTGTTCCGCCTAGTTTTGACTTTCACCCCCTAGTAGCAACTATTTTGGAAGAGTATTGTGACAAAAGCGACTCCTGGTGATATTCATATAATAGTGTCTGGGTGTCAATGATAAAAAGTTACTCCCATATCAGTAAAATTGAGGAGGAAAATCCCGTAAAAAAGAAATGTAAGAAACTGTGTGCGATCTGAGTTTCACATTTTATTATAAATACCTAAAGCTATGCTTTTATTTTTCTAAATCAATTGGGGCAGGTCTCCATTTACTCAAAATTTTATGCTCTCGAGTTATAAATTCCAAGTAGAATAATTACGAATGGTCAATCATATATCCGAGTTTGGCTACATTTTATCGAGCGGTGAAAACCGAAAACCTGGAATTCGGCGTCAGCTTTTCAGGAAAAATTGGTTTGGAAAAGTCAATAACATTTGGCGTGAAATAGAATTTCGACAGGAGTTGGTTGGTGACAGCAGAATCCAAGAATAAAATACATTGAAACGAAGTAAAATAAATCCTTGACTGCCAATTTGAATAGACGAACGGCCACAAAATCTCATTTCGAGCATTGACTATTTCCTGGAGTGCGCAAATGCACGTTTATACTGTGATCGGCTACAGTTTACGTTATCGCATCAATCATTTCAATGCTAAAGTTGTACTATTTAGCCTTTCTTGAAAGGAACTGTGCTGGATGATGCTGGAGATTTGAAAGAACATTTAAGAGTGTTTAAGCACTTTTTTCGCATTTTCATTCTCTCCTTACCAATAAGGGTTTTACTTTTGTACTTTTAAGTACGTAGTGTTTGTACGAACCTGTTCGTTCTTGTAAGTTTACAAGTTTTGCTATTACACATTTTATCAGCCTAAAATAAAATTAAATATCTTCTTTTTACACTATTAATTAATTCCTCCATCTCTCTCTCTCTCCTATCTTCCTCTCGCCCAATAACATTTCCACATTCGTTACACCCAATTTATTTTCTCACCTTTACTTCTCTTCATTGCACCATTTTCCTTGAAAGTTTATTTTGAAAATTTTCTGTTGAAGGTCACGTTGGTTTCTACTGTTATTATTTACAGTGATAATAATAAGAAGAAAAACATTCACTTATTTTTTTTCTTCTAAATTTGCTTTATTAGTGAGGCCATTTCTAAGTGTAGCTGCTTCTCTTAGATCAGATTCGATCTGTAGGGAAAAGCCTGAATAAATGTTTAAAGCAGCGATTCTCAACTCAATGGAAATTCCTCCCATATTGGAGGGTGGAGGGATTCAAGGAAAATGGTCCCTGTTGTAATGTTGAGCTTTAAACAAATACAATTTTCAGATCCTACATAATCTACAGGACACACGAATTGAATATGGCAATATACTCTTTGAGTCAATCTTGGGCGGAGTGACATTCTAACATATAGGCAAAGGAGGGCATGAAGCAAATAAGGTTAAGAATCACTGGTTTACGGTAACACAGGTTTAGTTTAAAATAACTGGCTTACAGTGTGATCTACGCCTTTTCAAAGGTACTGAATGGCGATGACGGAAAACCAAAAATCATTTAAAAAAACAAAGGAAAAACGGCCAAAAAGTTTTTGACAATTTTCTAAAGTGGTGTAGTGTGAGGGAGTGAAAACGTGAGCTGGGCGCAAGAAAGAAAGCTGAAATTGAATATAAAAGACAAGCAAAAGAGGCACAAAGGATTTGAAATTAACCTTAGAATATCGAGATTAACAGGGCGGAAAGAGTAAAACTTAATAAACCCAAAGCCTCCATCCACAACAAGCATGTACAGTGGATTCCGCATAGAATGACCATCGGTTAGTATGAGCGGCTGCCAATTAAGACCAATTCCGAAGATCCCGATTCATACTTATTTTAGTGCGTAAAATTTACTTCGCTTAATATGACCATCGGATTATATGAGCAGCCGCCAATTAAGATCATAATTCCTGCTGATTTACCCTATGCCGTATTCCGGCAATTATGACCAGTCACGTTCAGGGCTGCCACTCACAATTTAGCTCTATCCTAAGATTTACATCCCAAAAATTTCAAGATTAAACAAAGAATCTCAAGAATTCAAAAAGTAACAAAAGGCAAAGAAAATAGAGTACATATTAGCAAGGGGGTATTTTTCCCAAATTTACGAAGTTTTACAATTTAAATTGGTTAAATGAGTTTAAATTTTCCGATTGCTTATCAAAATTAAGGGTTCTCTACACCTTAGAAAAACTCGTTACGATGGCAAAACTGGGTCATGCATGCAGTGCATAGTATACATATATGTATGCCTTTCAAACAACGTATACCTTTTAAAGTAACCTCCCTTCTCCGTTTTGTGTATTGTGGCTTCACAGAAAAGGGGTTAGATTTCGCTACGAATCACCAGCCGCTAAAAAAGACCAAATTTTGGCTGTCCAAACGTGTTCACACTTCCCGGAATCCACAGTACAATATTTGCCAGATACCAAATTCACCAAAATTTAGTTTACATCATACAGTGTGAATGTCTTAGGTAGGGGCAGCCCCAATATGGATATTTTATATAAGCCTTGTTTTTCTACGCCTTTTAGCACCGATCTGCGCCATATTATTCATATCTCAGTGATTACACAATTTTACTTGACGCATTCTCCTATGTGGCAGGATCGGTTGATATAGTCCCTTCCCCCTCAGTCTCTCTATATGTGTATAGTTTTACATAAGTTTCTACAAACCCGGTTTGTTCCGAGAGCAAAAAGGAGATACATCAAAGAGTTTGAATGACTACACAAAAAACATGGCTGCCAGGCAAAAAGGTGGAATGGGCCCCGCTGATTTCAACCGTACAATCCTTTTTCCCTGGCTTTGATTAAGCGAAACTCTATTTCCACTTTAATTACACCCAGTTCGCGATTAATTAATGCCAAGTTAGAGTAAACGGTAATGCAAAAAGCCTGATGGCGCTGCCTCTAAGCAGCTGAGGAGAATTCTATAAGTGCATTGCCCTCGATTGGGTGAATTTACTGGATGTTCGAAAGAGTTCGGGGAGAAGAAAATAAGCGAAAAAGACGCCCGGGAAAATAAACCATTAAGAATGGGCAGGAACGGGGAAATGGCGGCTTAAGTGGTGGAATTCATTGATTAAGAGAAAATAAAAATAAAAGTCAGAAGCTCGTGACTAGATAATCAGAGAGGCAGATGACGGCATGATTGAAACGTAACGCCATCTGGCGAGTTAAACGCGAACTACAATCAATCTTTTCGAATAGTGACGGCAAATAATAATAATAATTACTTCGAATAAGGGAAGTTTCTTTAGCTATGGAGAATAGGGTCAGTTATAGGAGAGATGTGCGCCCTTCCGTTTCATTCTACCCGTCCTTTCATCTTCCACCGTAAACTAACCATTTTTGACGGAGTTGAAGGAATGCAAAACTGCTCCACATGAAAGAGGAAGCACAAAGAGAATAAACTAGATAAATAATGTTTAATAGTTGGAATTCGTGTTTTATCTTTCCTGCTAGACATTTTATAATCACTCTGATACAAGGTTTATATTTTCTCACTTAACCCCGCCCTCCATCCCTTAATCACACTCGTCTTGGACCTAATCTGTCATTTTATTGCCCGGGTATCACGAGCGGCCATTTCGAAATTGGTCCACAATTTCTACCTGCGTTGGAGAACGACCATGAAGTTTTTATTGAACTTGAGTTGTGTGCAATAAAGCTTAATAAACCGCAAAAAACATTATGAAATAAAAAGGGACCAAGTAAAATAAAAATGGAAGAGGATTTAAAGAATGACCTCGAACAAGGTCTGCGGACCATAAGTCGCGTGCTCTCACTTTTTTTCTGATTTATCACCTTACGACCTTCAAAACTAAAATAATTCCCGGGTTAAGCTTCAGAGGACCTTGGAAATTATATCATTCGAAGGAGAATGTAAAACAACATAAGGGATTCAAATTTCGCTAGAATCAGCGGAATAGTTACAATGTTACTGCCAAAACAAAAAAACAAAACAAAACGGGGACCGACCGACCGACATAGAGTAAAACAACATATAAAGTCGCCCGCGATTAAATATTTATTTGGGCGAATCGACACCTCGAAAAATGTTTAAATTCCAAATTTTGGATTTATTTTTTTCGACAGTTTTGTGAAAAATGAATTATTGTGAACCATGAAGAGGGCAGAACCGTTATAGAAGAGTATATGTTTAATGAGTAATTTAATGATTTTAATTCTAATTATTTTCATGTATATTTGATTTTTATGACCTAGAAGAATTGTTTTTAATGAGTAATGAGTTTAACCAGTATTAAATTAATTTTAATTGAAACATTCGTACGAAACGTAGGTAAATTGATTGTGTCCATATTTGAATTTAGGAACTATTTTTTTCTGTAGACAAGATATTTTTTTAAAGCATCTCTATCTTATAACGGTATTTGTAGACTAGTAATTGAGCCATACAGTTTGAACATAAATTGAAATACGGCTTATAATTATTTAATGATCGAAAGGTTTCGGTGCTGTCAAATGTTGCATAGTTTTCAAATGGTAAACAAATCCAATCTAAAGTGTTTGGCTTTCGGCTTCATGACCAATAGGCCTCTCGACACGAGAAATGCCGAGATGGCCTAGAATTTCCCATCATTCCTTCTTCTCGCTGTGACCTCGTCTAATCAAGGGATTTTCAACCTCATTGTGACCTCGCCCCTCCCCCTATAATTAAAGTAAGAGATACCCACATTGTGCGAAAATTAAATAATAACAGACTATAAAAAGAGAATGCAATACCATAGAAATCTTACATTTTAATTATTAATTTATATAAGCAGTAGTAATATAATACTGAACTCTCTTGCGGAAAGGAGCCACGGAGAGTTGCGCACCCCAGTTCCGCAGGGAGCAAGTCTTCTCCTTGGATGCGTAGTGAATAAGGGAGACTAAATCATAAATGAGGTTCTGCATTACCAGCATTTTCGTTCGCTTAGTCAGCATCCCACAAGGGACCTAACCTTGTAGCTGAACCAGTGTAATTTCAGGCTTAGGAGAGCCACATACTCTCACTGCTACCCCGAGTAACCTTCCCATTTGACTATTCGAGCTATGTCCCTCCATACATTTTCACTTCCCATAACTTTACTCTTTTCAAGTACTTATTGGCATATGACTTCTTTTCGCATTTTTAATAAATCAAATAATTACAAAATTAATAAGTTATGGTATAATAATAATGAGATTCCCAAGTTAGGGTAAAATAGTCATACATCCAGTTCATCTTACAAATTAGGTACATCCCACGGTGTAACATCGTCCAGGAGTGTTTGGGTTGAAGTGTGCGCGACAATTTGTGTTCTGAATTAATGAATTAACATTAATCTTTTAACTTTTCTGCAGAAAATTAACAATAACCCCCGAAAATATTCTTCATTATTCTACCAACCCCTTAAAACTTATAAATCTCTTCTGAAAAATCATCTTTGTATATATTTTTTCTATTTCTTGGCCCTTCCATAGGAAGGTGAGCGCAAGCCATTTCGAGAGTTTTCTTAAAATCTCATTATCTGCGCAGAGGCCGGAAAATTGGGGAATAAAAATGATGAATGTTGTGGAAAAATTAAATGGAATTAGGGTTGGTTGGTAACTTTACGAAAAGGGGAAGTAATAGTGAGCCTTAAGATAATCCTATTATGATATTGATTGTTTTCAAGCTTTTTCTAAATTCATTTTCCAGATTTTTACAATTATTATTGATGTTTTAGAAAGCCAATGACCTTTTATATTTAAATATTACCATTTCCCCGCCCACTTCTGAAAGACGAACTTGATTTTCCTTCTCAAGAAGCCACATTCGCTTAAAAATAAATCAGCTGAGGCAGAAGGAAATGATTTTTCTTTATAGTAGTTTTTTTAAAGCCAATAATAATAGCAATTACATATTAGTTATGAGGCATTTTTCTCTCGGAGAAAATGGAGACTTTTGTTCCTTTAGTAAAAACCAAATGTATCCATCCAGGATTCCATTTCGCGAGTCAATTTGGATAAGCAAATAAAAGAAGATCAATAGAAACTCCTGAGAATGATTTTGGTCAGTTGTGGGTTAAAATAAGTTGTTGTTGGTGATTATGATGAAATAGATATAGCTAGAGGTAATTTTGATTAAATGGGACCTTTCCAGGTACCATTGCCTAAGAAAATGACGCTAAATTTACAAAAACCGTAAATTCCGTGAAAAAATATATTTAAAATGAATAATGACGTCAGCACACGTCACTATTACATCAATGACCATAAAATTATTAAGAATAAAATTTATATAAAAATAATAACAAATCAATAAAGGATTCTCTATAACTTCATGAGGATTCTGAACTTATCGTGGAAAAGAGAATTAGACAGTGAATAAAATAATTTAGTACCAGTTCTACCACTCGCTGCGTGGCCCTCTATTTGTTAGTGGGGCCTAAAGCTTAATGAGGGACCCAAAGGGAGAGTATCTGCAGGGCAGGGTAGCAGCCTCGAAGTGAGTCACCATCCAACCACTAATCACAGCTATGTGTGGGCAACCCACACATAGCTAATAATTCCTGGTAGAAACGAAAGATGAATAAATAAGAAGTGTAAGAGCAAAGAGGGGGGGGGGGTGCGTTTTACAACCGATCTTGCCATGTTAAGGGCCAATCTCCCTGAGGACCTAAATGAAGGTATCGTTAAGGGAGGGGCCATAACGACAATGTCCCATAAGCTAGAGCCCATTGCAGTCCGTTAATATCATGCCGATGCACCCGTTGATTGCCGCCATAGGATTATTCTAGAGGAGAAATGAATCATAACCAAAGATCCCGACTATTGCCCACATCGATGAGGGCACTTTAAGTCCCATTTTACGACGCGCAACTGTCACGAGAGTGATATTTTATTCTTAAGCGGAACGGCGCCCCGTTTGTAATAAAAAGTGCGTACGGGGGCAGGTGCGCCAGACTCTTTTATACAGGGGATAGCAGCGAAAGGTAGAGCAGCCTGAATTAAAGTTAAGCCTATTTTATGAATTACAAAAAAGGAACGCCAAAAACGAAAAGAAAAGTGCAAGCAAATAACCCAGACAAAACAAAACCCATCGAAGACCTAAAAAAAAGAAAGAGAAAAGGCACTCCCTCAGGGGTCCCAGCAGCCATCCAACATCAAAAGTAAAAGCAATGGGAGATGGAAAGGATACGTCCACGGGAAGGGCCAGGGCGCAATGGTATGCAACTTTTGATTTCCTTCGGCCGTCTCCCATATTCTTTGCCATACACACAGGAGGACTAGATTCCTGTCATATAGTCAAAGTAAGGAAGAGCGAAAGGGTGGTACGCTTTTCCAGTCCGGTCAGACTGTTTAGCAGTCTCATTTCCCGCAATCCTTACATGCCCATGACCCCAGTAGAAGACCATCTCGACATCCTTAAGGTTTGCAGTAGCTGTGGCGTCACGGACACCTTGAACAACGGAGTGCGTAGATTACAATGCTTCGAACGCATTTAGTGTGCTCTGTGAGTCGCTAAGAAATCCCAATCCGGTCTCTCAAAGGGACAAAACACGTGATCTCCTGTACCAAAGTGTATGTTGACAACAACTCCAGCAAGAAGAGCATTCCCGGCTTCAAACAAAGTGGAGAGGACACGGAAGCAGATTTGGAACCATCCGTTCACCCTGGTTGGATGGAAAATAGCCGGTTTATACCTCCTTGAGAAGGGTACGCAACTCACCATAGCTGCGTCATCTATACAGAAGGAAAGTAGGTTCCACTTTCTGGTCAGACATGTTACACATCAAAGCCAACAAACCCGAATGCAAACAGGGAGTAACAAAATCAATGAAATTTTAAACAAATGCACGCGCACATCGCAATTACAACCCCCAGCCCTAACTCATAGGCTTACTTGTCTCATCTAGAAGGGAAAGAACGGTCAAGAGAGCTGCGAGCACTCCAGGATACCACCGCACCAATGAGTCTAATCGGTTTACGTTTCCTCAACATTTTCCAGTCCTCTAACTTGACCAATTTCTTCAAGAACTCATAATATTCAAGCAGTTTGTGAGGGAAGGGGTGCTTTGGGCCCCGTCTGCCCGGGGCTGAACACTGCCTGACTAGAGGCCACACATCGCCATGAAAGGACGAATGGGCGAGGAAAATGTGATTGGTGGCTTTCGCTTAATAGGGGCAGAAGGAAGGGCCCTAAAATATTTTTTAGCGGCTATAATGCGCGCCGACCAAATTTTGTGGAGAAATTGTTTGATGTTGACTATTACCAACCTCCACTCTTAGCCTCACGCCCTCCTGACCTCATTCCAAATCCAGAGTCAATACAGGAAACCCCTGGTAACAGTGAGGCTACCACATAAGGCATCAGCTGGAAGATTACTTGTTTGGAGTGATGAAGGCGAGGAAAATCCATAAGATTAAGAGGATATATTTTTTTATACAGTCACAAATTGACATGTGTTACAAGTTCCATGTGTGTGTTCTTTTGTGGCTGCCATAGGGGTGCAATTTCTAGATACATTTACTGGTCTAAAGTTTAGCAATTATGTCCAGCCCAGTTTCGCAAAATTGCTGTGTTTAACTAATATATATATATATATATATATATATATATATATATATATATATATATATATATATATATATATATATATATATATATATATATATATTAGTGTAGTTGGGTAGCAGTCTCTCTTGAATGCAAATTTTGTTGAAGACCATTGTGTATTTTGCCTTAATTAATTTCCTTTGGCAACTTTCTTTTCTTCTAACTAACTTTTTTTATTCCATCTTGTAGATGATGGATAGCTTGTCCTGTATCCATCTCTCTTTTGAATGAATGGGTTTGGTACAAACCAAACTAAAATGCTAAGCTTGTCTGGAATTGCTCGAGTCTTGGAAGATTCGCGACGAAGTAGTCGGAGTGGTCTTCGATACAACTGCAAGCAACCCTGGCCTCCACAATAGCGCGTGCGTCCGGATCGAGGAAGATCTTGGAAAGGAGTTGGTGATGTTGTCGTGCCGCCATCATGTGTTGGAGATTGTTTGCTCTGACGTCTTTCGAGTCGTCTTTGGCCACAATGGAGGTCCGGAAGTCGCCCTTTTCAAGCGAATCCAGAAGGAGTCGCCGACCATCAACCAGCAAGAATACACCCTGAGGATACCCTCTTTGAAGGAAATCTGAAGCAGCTCCGCTCTCATATGAAGGATTACCTGGCATCTGCCCTGGCTGATCCAACAAAGCTTCCGCGCGATGACTACTTAGAGTTCCTGCAGCTCGCAGCCCTATTCCCTGGAGGGAGCACAACGACTCAACCATCGCATCGTGCCCCTGGTGTCATCCACCACTCGAAGTGGAAGTCAAAGAGCATCTAGTGCCTCAAGATGTTCCTGTTCCGACACCAGTTCAAGACAACGAAACGAGAGGAGCGGAATGTGACTGGCATGACGTTGTTCATTGCCCTGGTGTACATCTGCTTTTGACACGAAGCTCCACATACAACGACATTATGAGGATGACTGAACTCCAGAAGTACACGAACAAGATGAACGTCACTGCAACCGCGAGCAACGCCTTCAAACGGCATCTCCGTTATTTGGCGGAAGACTTTGTCGGCCTTTTCCTGTTGGACGACCGGGTTCCAGACAAGATGAAGGCTGACTGCGTGACTCGGATGAAGATCCGATCCTTTGGCTTGGAAGAGCGACAAGCTGTACGAGGACTTTCAGGCCAGAGCCAAAAGCCTGAGAGTGGTGAACGACGCAGTTGAACGAGGAATCTCCCTGGCAGTGGCGTACAATGCAACGCTGACGAAGGATGAGGATCAGAAGCAATTCATCTTCCGTCTCATTCACGAACACCGAATGGCCATCCAGACACCCTCAAAGACCAACCTGACGAAGAAAAAGTGAAAAGTGGAGATGGAGAAAGACGAATTTTTACGTGTAATTCCTTTTCGTGAAGTGTAATAAAATTACCCCAGTGGAGAGAAAGAAATATCATTTTCAGGTTTTTTGGACCACCCTAATATTATATATATATATATATATATATTGTCAAGAGATTAGAATAACAACCAAAAGAAGAAGCGCTGGAAAAATAGGAACACATTTGAATCTTGCGAGTCTCTTCTTAGCCCTTAAGATTATCCCTTATGACTCTTGATTTTAGCTCTATAACTGTCTCCTAAATGCTTCAGAGGGTTTAAGCTTGAGGTCAAAGGGGTTCAAAAGGCCGAAACAAGATGTCTCATTTTTCCCTATATTAGGCCCTTTCATGCAGTCCATTGCTAATGCGGCCGCATTTTGGCTCGATCCCTCAGCGTTTTGGGGAATGGAAAAAGCCTTTGGCCGTGTAAGAAGATAGCTGCAGAGGATGCTATTGTGTGACCGTATGGGCGCTGTAAATGAGATTCGTGGCAGGTTTTAAAGATCTACCCGCCGCTAATGACCGACAGATGGCACTATTTCACAAGTGATATTTTGATATTTTCGCAATGACGTCACGATGCTGGATAGCCGAGCCCAACGCCGCTAACAAACAAAGAAGCACGATAACAGGAAAAAACATAATTCGAAATTAAAAGTGACATTGTTAAAAAATAGTTATAAACACAATCACATCACCACCAAAACGTATTGTAAAAGGGAAAAAGCTGTTTTAGAAACAAACTAAAGAAAAAAACACCAGTATACTTAAAACATTATCAGATGATGAATTGACTAATTAATTAAATTTAATTAAAATAGCTTAAAGTTTCTTAGGATCTAATAACTTTTTAAACACTGCTTACTCACTAAGAGGTCTAACAAAGAGTTAGAAATAAGCTGAAAAGTTTATTAGACTTTTTAATTCACTTAGAAAATATGAAAGAGGAAAATTGTATTTGATTTTTATAAGTTTAAGTAAACATTTTATCATTAGTGGCACTAAAAATGGAAGAAAATTAGTAAAATTACGTTATTTTCAGCACATTATTTATTGGAGTTGACTTAGATCGAATATTAAGTCGAAAGAAAAAGTCGAAAGAAAAAGGTCTTATGCCTACAGGGTGTCCAAAATTAATTAAAACCTTTTAGGAAAAGCATTCCCAAATCTTTTTTAACTTAGATCATATTATTTGTTTATTTAGACAGCATACAAATATGTGTATGAGAGAGAATAACGTATCAAAATCACTCTTATGATGACGCTCCAGGAAAAATACAGAACTCGCTGTGTAATTGTGCAATCATAACATCAGATGTGTTAACACGAGATTATCCTGAGTAGCAGAGATTATTCTGTGTGTGTTCAGGAAGGAAGGAAGGTTTTGAAATAAACTTACACTTTACTAACAAGTGTTCACTTCACATCTGTATAGAAAGTTTGTATTTATTTATTAAATGCATGAGAACTTTGTATTAATTTACCCTACGCATCGAGACTATTTAATTACCCCTATCTATGAAGGTTTTGTGTAAATTTCTTATCCTTAATTTCTTCTCTGTAGAGAGACTTAATTATGTCTAGGTATGGAGACTTTGTTTTCAAGCTTTTTCTAAATTAATTTTCCAGATTTTTATATTTTTATACTTAAAAGTTACATTTTTCTTCTTTCTCCTTCTGAAATTTTGTGTTCATTTCTCCTCTAAATGGAGAGTGAGCTAATTTATTCTAGGGAAAATTTTTGTGGTAATTTCTTCTGTGTTAATTTCCCTGTGTGGGGAGTTTGTGTTAATTTTCCCTAAGTGTGGGCGGGGACTTTGTGTTAATTTCTCATAAGTAGGGGGACTTTGTGTTAATTTCTCTTATGTGCGGAGACTGTGTTAATTTCCCCCATTTGTGAGGAATTTTTATTAATTTCCTTTATGTATTGAGAACTTATGTTATTTCACCATGTGTGGGAACTTTATGTAAATTCCCATATGTATGGAGATTTATTTCCCTATATGTGTGGACTTTGAGCGCAACTTGTTCTACAATGGCGATTGACAGTGCTTTACTCCTGGTTCAAAGTTAAAACTTTAATTTCACCAAATGTAGTAAAAAGAAAACTTGAAAATATAAATACGGAAACCAACGAAGGCATCTCAACCAGTCTTTGGAAGAGGTTTTGGGTGAGAGTAATGTTAATGCGAGAGAGCAGACTCTAGAGTGGTTGGGATCGTAAAGAGACAGAATTCCCCTTAACCAGCTCCATTCCGCACCCAAGCACATCTCTGTTTGGGTGAAGTGAAACGTTCATAATCTTTGTCCACTACATGAACAAACGTTTGCCCCAGTCTTTTGTCTGTTGTATTGCGTTCTAACATGTCTTGTGGTAGATTCCTAAAGTTTAATTAACTGTAATACCAACAAAACATAGATGTGTAGTATAACATTTTTGTTGGTTAAGATCTGCCGAAACAAATATAATATGGAAGAGAAGGCTAGAGAATATTGAGAGAGCAGGTTTCGACAGCTAAGCGTTATGCTCGAGAATAGTGGCCTGTCGCAGTCTGGCATGGTTTGGGACACATTCAGTTGGTGCTTCGTTATTTAGCGTGGTTACAGAATTACTACATATGTACTCCTGAAAAATTCTGAAACTCATCTTTCATCCGGGTTGTACCATTTTTCAATCCCGAGCTGCCATTCCCTTATCTCAGTATTCTGATTTCTTCCTAGGCGATTGGAACAGCCACATCGGGTGAGGTTAGTCGCAGGAAGGAGAGATAACAGCGGCTCTCGTTGATAATTCGGACCCCACGTTAATCAGTAGGTCCTCAACACTGAGAATAAAAGGTGTGGAAACGAGTGAAGGTGGGTGGCAAAACGCCGACCAAAATGACCATCTTCAATGACCATTGTCTTCCCTAAGCACAACGAGGCCAGTCTATCCCATATCGATGGTTGCTTTGATATCGTCAGCTTTAGTCCTTAGAGCATCCCCCCCCCCCACTTTGTCTCTTAAATAATGACATCCAAACCAGATGTGGCAAACCCCGAGACAGATGTTTGAAAGGATACATTAAAAAAAAGGGATATTCAAAATAAATGGACTCCATTACCTGAAGTTGCGCGAAAGCTTTAAGTTCTGTGGTCGGCAATTATTAAACATGGTATTGCTTTTTTACTCTAACCTTTTAAGAGTTTATATTATTTACGGGGTAGTGAGTAACACCATCTGTCGCTCGCATTGTGGACTAGCTCTCCCAACTGTATAGTGAAAGGCACATATAGATAAGTGACAAACTTTGATGCGCACAAAGGCACCAGGGGCGAAAGAGAGGGGGGTCTTGTTTTGAAATCAATCAACAATCGTTGATCCCCCTGACTCAAGGTTCTGGAACGGAGGAGAGAGTGGAGAGCTACGGTGTGAAGACAGGAATGGAATGAAGGCGCTGCTATAATTGCCTATGTGCGTGGTGACACGTCTGGAACTACGTACCCCCAGGGGTAAGTTCAGCGTGTCCGCCAAAGGGCGCCACTGAAAGTATTGTGCCTGCTGGTATAGAACCCGCGCCCCAACGCTATAAATGCAACACCGTATCCACTCTGGTACAGAGAGCTCCATTATTTAGGAACATACTTCATATGTAGCCTATGGGTCTAAGGGACGGGGGGGAGAAAACTTGGGTTTCTTTAGCAAGATGCGTCATCTTCTATCACTGAATCGACGAATGCATTCGAACAAACGATGTCGCTTCCATCAAAATCACTATTTTAAAAGATTCCATTAATTATTTTGCGTTATTATGTGTGTGTATGTGTGTGTGTGTGTGTGTAATGCGAGAGAGTTCATATTGAAAGTATAGCATAATACAAATACAGAATTTCCCACTTCAATCTGATTTTATTTCATCTTTTAAAACTTAATGATTTGAAGCCACTCAAAATTGGACCTATTTATTGATGTTCCTTTGCACTCGCTTCCACACCCATCAACTCTTTTAATGCACAGAACAGACATGGTGTGGCTTCTTAGATTACACAGAAGGTTGGGATTTGGGAGGTCAAATGTTTTAAAAGTTTTTATGATGTGTCTTTTATGCCTGCATTCTTCCAAGCCTATAATATCCCTCACCTGTTTGGTTAACTGCGGCAGATTCTCATCCGCAACTTCTAAACACAAACTTCACCGCAAAAAAGAAAAAAAAAGCCCCGCCTAGAAGTATCCTTGTAAATAATAAAAATTCTTTCCTGAAAATGATTTAAACACGATGAATTAAATATGAATCCAGAGGAGGACATTCAACTCCACAAAACCCATCTCACTACTTCACATTATTAGGATTCCCTCTTTGCAAAAGCAACAATACTTCGTCTTGAAATCCTTCTTATATTTTACTATAAAAGATAGTAAAAGCCGTTGAGGAGACAGGCGCATTACATTTTTTTTACTCCCCTCCCCCATAGCCTAAAACTTTGATCCACTCTGTTTTCCAAAAGCCTTCAGATGAATTAGGGCCTCTTTTATTAAAGCCTTGGCGAAGACAATATTTTGGGGAATTACGGCGAAAAATCGCCTTTCTTCCTTAGAAAGGAAGGGGGCTCATTTTTCAATTTAAGCTGCTTTTGATACTTTACAGGATACATCCTTTTTGGAGTAAACTAATTTACATTCTCCAAAATTTATTGAATCTTTTATTTAATTTTTGTTCGTGAAGTCTGCTAATTAGGAGGGTACCTCAGATCTCTTTTGACCCTCCCGAGGAACTTTGTAGTTTTCTTTTCAAAGACGAGGGAAGCAAATTGATATAATATCACGATGTGTTTATAAAGGGAGGAGAGGCTCCATCAGACTGATTTGAATGTAGTTATATTGAAGCAGCCCTGATCAAAAGTCGGATCTAGCTTGTGCCATCAGTTTAGGCTCCACGGTCCAATTTAGCATAGGAGGAGCATAAAAGGCGATTTTCAAAAGGACCGAACTCAGCAAACTCTCCATTCATGAGTCTCCAGAAAATGGATTCTTTTTTCAGGGATGTCCGAAAGGAGGGCCGAGAGAGATGGTTCTTATGGACCGGTGTTCTTGAATTCGATCCTCGAGAAGTCTGTCATTCCGCACAAGGGAAATTCATAAAACTCGCTCCTCCCTAGTGAAGTGGATCATTAATCGAGGGAAGACACGATGAACTATGGTCACGGTCTTTTTGAACTGACTTGGAATTCGCTCCTCGGAGACTCGGTCACTCTCGTGTTCGCCGAATTTCTGCTATCTACGTCACTTTTGGTGCGGCGGAATTTTAGTTATAACGTGAGTGATAAATTATGAACAAACTTTGGTTAGTGGTGATATACCGCCGCTGGCTGGACGAGCGAGGCAAAAGCGTGGGTGGTAAACCTTTTGCTTTGAGTTCTTTTTACCACCAACTTGCATCTGATGTCAGACCCACATCCCATTGTGGGACCCCCACAATGTAGGGCTCCCATTTATGGGTCGCTGGATAATATCGCATCCCTAGTTCTGAGCCCCACCTGGTGACTAACCACACTCAATGTAACTTAGCTCATGGCTGGGGGTGGGGACCGTTTAGATCCGATCCCTCAGGTCCACAATTGGGAGAATTGCGCGCTTTCACTAGCACCCCGAAGACTCATTTCATTCACCCTAACTTCACCGCTTTACGTACCTTTTTCAGAGCTTTCTGCCTATGCCCTTGTTGGCTTTCACTTTTTAAAATAAAATGATAATTAAATCCCCCCAGAGGGCAACAAGAACACCCTGTAGTCTTTGAAGCTTCAGTTGGAATGTGGCAAAGACGTCCAATTTGAAACTAACGCGTATATCTCCCCTAAGAACTTCGGTGATA
Source organism: Ceratothoa steindachneri (assembly GCA_963969495.1). Taxonomy (NCBI): domain Eukaryota; kingdom Metazoa; phylum Arthropoda; class Malacostraca; order Isopoda; family Cymothoidae; genus Ceratothoa; species Ceratothoa steindachneri. The sequence goes on along the minus strand of OZ018323.1, from coordinate 106,763,594 downwards.
GCCCACTGCTGCTGTACTGCAGTGGGACGCCCCTCTGGGGGTGCGGGTTTTTGCTGCTTCCTCTTAAGGGGGACCTCCATGAGCCCCGAGCCATAACTTCCTGTCAAGGACCAATGTCACTGTGATTTGTATGCAGGGCGCCACCTTGAGGGACAACCTGCCTCCTTTGGTCAAGGATACCGTCCTTTCAAGGACGAGTGGATGGAGAGGGGACTCTACCAGGGAACCTGGTAGAAGGGAGGGGGCAACCTTGCTTAGACCCGTATCGTTTTTTAGACCACTCCTGTCTTGTATCCGAACCCTGTGGATTTTCAAGTTCGAGCTTTGGTCAGTTAGTCAATTGACTGATCAACGAACATGACGTGCGTATGTAGTGAAGATGATGGTCTGGTTGAGAACTAGAAATCAAGACTGGTACATCGGCGAATGGGTGCGAGGGGCCTTAGTTTTCTCCCCGGTACGACCCCCCTGGGTTGTCTGACTTGGCTCCGGGACAGGGCCAGATTCAGAAGAGTTGCGCGATCTCACCGGTTCCAGCATCGACATCGTCTACTCGGATTATGGACTTCCCCCAACTAGTCAGGTCCACAACCTCGTCTCGAACGCAACCAATAATCTCCTCTTTCAGCTACTCGGGCTATAAGCCTTTCGCACATTGTTCATGTCCATCAACTTGAATATTTTCACAATTTTCCTGGCAGATATGAATTAAATTCCGGGGGAGGGGGATTTAAACACAAGACTCAACAAATTCCCATTGTAGTAAAATGTATGGGAGAAACGAATCAAATTTCATTCATTCCGTAGTTGACTCCTGAACTTTTCCTTAGGGTGGAAATATCCCTCAAACTCAAATTCCCAGAGGGTAAATGGGGAACTCGAAGAATTTCCGGGGGGGTAAATGGAAAACTCGAAGAATTTCCAGGAGGTAAATGATGAACTCGAAGAATTTCCGGGAGGTAAATGGGAAACTCGAAGAATCTCCGGGAGGTAAATGGGAAACTCGAAGAATTTCCGGGAGGTAAATGGGAAACTCGAAGAATCTCCGGGAGGTAAATGGGAAACTCTAATTTCAGGGGGGTAAAAGGTGAATTCGAATTTCCCAGGGGTAAATGGAGAATCAAATTTCCTGCGGGTTAATGGGTACCCATGCAAATTACATTAAATTCCGACTCGGTTCTCCGCTTCTTAACATCTCCCTCGCCTCCAGGCAACGAAAGGAGGCTTGAATAGTTGTCATGGCATTGGGCGTGTGTCATATACTTCATGTAACCTTACTAAATAGATATCCGCATTTAAGAAACATGTAGATGTCCAAGAGAGTTGCGCATCCTTTAATAGCATCTCAATTAATCACCTACTTAACTTTCCGCACATTTTAAGATCCCCAACCCTCCTCGCTTTTATTTTTTTTTTCAAAAACTTTTTCATTTTTAAATCAAAGAAAAATATTTTCGACCGATGGATTCCCCCTTTCCTCTTTCGTCTGTCTACACCAATTTTTGTCCGTCGAATATTTTAAATGCTCCGGGTGTCCTTTTCTGTCTAAGAACCTTCTGTTAGCGTTGATAATTTTGTTGCTGAAATAAGATAGATGGATGTTGGCACAACGTCAGTGTGCCCGTATATTCTCGTTTACTGCTGACCCTTTTACAAGGGGCGGAAGGTAATTTGTCGCCTAACATCAATATTAAAGCAAATGACACATAACTCATTTATATAAATATATATACCAAAGTTGCATGATAAAAGCTTGAAGGATTGCTGTACTATTCATTTTATTAAATGAAATCGTCGTCGGCCTCAACCACGGCAGCTAGGCGGTGTCGAAACCAGCTGCAGGGATTGTCGACGGTCCCCATATTTAACTGGGTTAAAAATGTGACGATCCTGGACCTAAGCTCCTCTTGGGTTATGCAGGGGGATTTGTAGGTCTCTTTCTCAACCGCGCTATAAAAGTATAGAGTGTTGCGTCTGGGAAGTTAGGAGGCCAGGTGTTCGGAGTGATGTGGTCAAAGAAATTGTCTGACCGGAACCTGTTGTTTGTCTGGCATGGTGCAGAGTCCTCCTGCGACACGTACGGCCTTGCGATGGCCACTTCCTGGATGCAGGGCAACACCAACTTCTCCAAACGCTTGATGTACCCGCCCAGGAAAATAAAAAGGGGCATAACGTGGTTCTCGCTATTGACTATCCCAAACACCATGGTGTGGACCGGGAACTTGATCTTCATGACTTTCAGTACATCTTTGGGGGACAGGGCAATCCACAGGGTGTCTCAGATCGCTAGCATCCATTTTCATTTCAGATAACTTCCTAATTTTGACTACGAACATTCTTTTAGTAATCCTTGATGTTTCGGTGGAGTTTCACCCTTTTTTAATAATTAAATATTTGTTGAAAAAGATGGCATGTTTTGGTACATACGAAACAATTGGTACCCACATATTTTTTATTGTATACAAGAATATGGGGGCGTTTCAGCACCACACCTCGCGAGAACCAAACCGCGCCCATTGGTGTGACATCACTAAAGCCCAGGGTTGGAAAAAAAACGCTAAGACCCCCCCAACCCACTGGGGTTTGTGGTTTGTTTGTTGTTGTTGTTTTTTTGGGGGGGGAAGAATAAGAGGACAACGAGATCAGAGCTTCCCTGCAAACATTGGCCAAATTATTGACAATGTTGGCATATATTGGGAAGCTCAGCATCTCCTGACCCAATTAAAAACACTTTGGAACTGCTCTAGCCAAGGTATGATAATATTAGTAATAATGAAAATAATAACAGCAATGTCCGTCTGTCAATAATCATAATATACTTAAATATAAATAAAATCCATACAGTACCAGTACGTACAGTACATAATGCGTTATTTTTGTTTTTAACCAAGCTCCAAAGTGATGGAACAAGGCTCGCAGATGCTGTCCACATCTGGATATCTTTAATGAATAATCCTGATTTGCAGCAGGACTATTAAAGTATCAAGGATTGGTTCAAGAAAGCCACGAAGCCTGTTTATAAATTTGCTTACATGACTGATCTTCGTTACTTAGGTAAGAAGTTGTAATTCTGCTAATTTTAGTATTGCAGAAGAATTATGTGCTAAAGCAATTTTAACATTCTGAAACTGAAATTAGAATGTCGCCAAATTCCTGAATGCCACAGTTTTAATTTGCTATATTTAAAATTCCAGGAGAAAATCTAGAGATGGATGCTGAAGAACAAGCTGAGAACTGGCTCAATAAAATCCATCCTGATTAGGCAGTTGGATTGTATGAATTTCATTCACCTCAAGGATAGTCAAATTTTCCCACCCCACATGTTTTCTAAATCATTTAAATCCAGCCTTTCTTCAAACAAGTGGTGACATATAATGAATATGAAGCAGAAGAAAAAAAAACAAGTGAAAAGAAATTGGCAGATGAATTTTGTTCATTTTTAGAGTCCATACATTCATGTCCAGTCAGTTCAGCTGCAATGGAGAGGTTATTTTCCTCATTCGGACTTATATGGAATGGAATGAGAAAGAGATTAGGAGTAATAAAGCGGAGAAACTAGTGAAAATCTGCAAACACTTAAAAAGAGAGCAAGATACAGAATGGTAAATGATGTCTAATAGTATAAGTTAAGAAGGGTTTTTTTGTATTAACAAAGGTAAGTTTCTCTTTATTTTTTTCCGTTTACATAATTATGTAGGAAAAGTGTTTATTTATTTAATATAAGAATTAAAAAGTTTGACTGGATTAAAATTGAATGTGTTGTGTCATTATCCTTTATATCAAAGCAAAAAGTAGAACACGAGCAAATGAGACGAAGAACTTTCGATCAAGATTAAAAGAAAACTCACGTTTGATGTTATTTATATATTTTTTTAGGAAGATCTTTATGGATTTTACATTTTTTACTGTATGTACATATATAGACATTATTTATCAATAGGATATAAAACTAAATTTTTCTATGTAAAATATTTTTAAAAAACACACACCTAGGCTAGTTTTTTTTAAGTATTTTTTGGGGTGCGGTTTTTTTTTGTTTTTTTTAATGCCAACCCTGCTGAAGCCATGCATCAAGCCTACCTCCCACTTCTTCTATGTATTCATCAGTTTGATAAGACGCCAACGGCTATTTCTCTTTCTCTCTCTCTCTCTCTCCCCCCTTCTCTCACTCCCCCCTCCCTCTCTCTCATTCGTTACATGTGTGCTTTTTTATGTATAGCATCCCCCCACGAACTGCAATGTAACAACTTTCTGATAAAAGATAAACTCCCACAAAGTCTAAAGTGAAGTAGTCCCTCCGTCGAAGAAACACAGTAAGAGCCACTTCGTTATAGGATGCTTCCATTACCAAGAACAAATATTTACGTTTAAATGCGGTGACTAATGCGTTATCTTTGGGATAACAGGAAATAAGTTCTCATTAAAAAGGACGACATACGCCCTTTTTAAAGAATATGCGAATAGAGAGGGATAAATGAATAGAACAAAAGAGGCACTTGAGAAATTCAAAGAATAGTGAAGAATATAGTTATTCTACAGTTCGGAATGGTAAGTGCCCGGGAATACGCGAAATTTCTAAAAAAATCTCTTAGAACATTTACCTTGAACGTTGGGGGAGGAGTAATGAATGAATGGAGGAATCAGCTAGACTTATTTTAAGAGGGGAGATAAAGAAATTGGGGCAAATTTTCTGTGAGGGAAAAATTACGAACCCATTTTTTAAAAAATGGTGTCCCGTCGATAGCTTAAGAACGAGATTTGTTGACTTTCAAAACCTTTTTTTTAATACCTTAGGCCTTATTTTAGTCGGACTTTTAATAGGAAAATGGTAATGCAAGGACATAGACCTCTTTAACACTGGACTGGCCACTGCGATATGTTTTGAATGTCGCCTGTGCATAACGGCCCCACTGAATTCAAACGCACCGCCGGCAGCAGGGAAGGCCAGTTGGAGTTCATCAGTGAGTGTAGCCACAAGTCACACACTACAAATTTACGAAAAAAACAAAGACACTAAAACAAACATAGTAAGTTATAATTAACGACTTACCAAAGCAACAGCAAACACGCACAGCATAACCAAATACATTAGCAAATATGAAGACAAATGGCTTGAACGCAAAATTATATATATTATATGAGCCAAATGATAAACAACAACGGAACTACAAAACATAAAAATTTGAAAGCGATAAACCTGATCACCAGGCTCTAGCATCACTTTGCACCCTACCACACTTCTTTCTCTTTTCACCACTGGTCTACTTTCCGCTGTCTATCCACACACCCTTTCTATCCCCTCACCTGCATACTCTCACATACATACCAGATACAGTTAATTTTTCTCCTTATTTCGCCAATTACCACCAATAAATTTCCTCTATAAATTGTCAGGACTCAATATCTATATATGAAAACTGCAAAACCTCCAGCAAAAAAGTTGGTTTTCGAGTAACATCAAATAGGGGGGGACCGGGGCTAGGTGATACAATTTTACTATTTTGACCTCTAATTCAATAACTAAAGAAGAAAACTTAAACAAATTTATGCTGTGAAAAGTTTATTACGTGTGTTATCATAATCATGGAACAAAAAGGTTATATACTTTTTAATTCCTGCCATATAATTGAAAATAGCAGAAAACCTTTTTGTATACAACTTGCCCCATATGCGGTGCAAGTTGTTACAGACCATGGAGTATATTGTTACAAAATATGAAAAGAATCACATCCTTTAAGAACCAAAAGAAATCAGTTATCACTTCATTTCACATAGGTCATATACATAATGAACACTTTCATTTGTGCAACTTTCATGGGCCCAATCTTTGCATTTGATGCATTGCACCCATTGCTCCTCTGAGGCTGAATTTGCAAGACACCAATAATCTTCAATGTTCTTTCTGTTCTTATCTCCACCAGACTTCAGAAACCCTTTATTTTTAAGATTCCTTTGACAGGTTTTACTCTTGAGCCTTTTTCTTTGTTAATCCTCATTTTGTTCCTGTAGTTTCATCTTCACAGGTGTATCTGTTAGGATTGCTGCATCTTTGAGTCTTTCCTTTCTTGGGCTAGCTTTTTTTTAAATGGCCGCAGCTTCTCTGGGGTTTTGATTTCTCCTGTAAGTCTTTGTTCTCTCTTTATAGAAGAAGGTGATTGGTATATGTAAGGTCTATCTAAACCATCCTTGCTTGTACTTGGAACAGGGTCTGGAATCATATTCTCAAGGCTTGTTATGTGCTGAGGAGTTGGATGTTCTTGAGGAGGTTCACAAGTAGGTATCTTGCAGCCTATGCAAACTTCAGTAGGCTGTAATGGCACCATTTGGGGGGGCAATTTGTTACTGATTGTAACAACTAGCCCCGAAGGAATTATTTTCCTTCTCCTCATAAATATTGCTATTTACTTAAAATATGGGAAAATGAAGTCTAATAACATATGAAGCATAAAGACAGTTATTTCATAAAATCACATTATTTTTCATGAACATGAGTTTCATTAAGGTCTATGAAAATAATAAGAAAGGTCAGAATACTTACTCATGGTATCCTAAAACAGTTTTTTGCTTGTAGTTTCGCTGATGGGTGATCAACTTGATTAGTACTCAACGACGACAAGGCTGGTACTGAGGCCTAAACGTCTCAAGAACTTCGGCGTCAACTGTTGCCATATGATGAAGATATTGACAATGTATCAACCTACCCCTGTATCTAACTAGCCCCGGTCTCCCCTAATGTTGAAAATGGTCTTGGGGCCTGTATGCAATTGGCCAATATTCTGAGCTCAGTCCAGGTTTTAAGAGGTCTGTAGAAAGGATAATTAAAGAATCTTTTAGATGAACTAAATAAGACCAATTATTGGTCGAAATGATAAGTACACATGGGAGGGGGTCTGGGAAGGGCCGTGGTAGGAGCCTTGGCCCAGGAATGAACCCTGCCTGGAAATGCCCCAGTACATAGCTCCCCCATCGCTATGAAATGCAATTCAGCGTGGACAAAATTACGGGCGGTTTGTTCTTGATAAGGGGTGAAGGCGTGGGTAGAGATGGGTAGGTTATACGGGCATTGATATGCCATTACCACACTTTAGGGGAGAACGGTAAATGGTGACGATAATTCTACATTAATCCAAAAAGTAAATCATAATCTTAGTAATAAGGGCAATTCCTCAAGCTCCTCTCAGCCCCTTCACAAGCCAAATTATCTGCGTTTGAAAGATTGGAGGTTCAGAATTGAGGAAAAAGGGCAAAATATTCGCATTAATCTTTATTATTCTCTTTCTTTATTCGCGCCTGTCTCCTCTTTCTGATTCCAGTCCCTCCCATATCTTTGTTTAATTTTGTGTATGTATGTCAAAACGGACACCAACGAGGGCATCTTCTTTGATGAAAAAAAAAATCTTAAAATAAAGCGGTGAAGTTGGGGGAAGTGAAAATGTGTGGAGGGGAGAGCTGCGAACTATCCCATCCCTGCTCACAATTGTGGGGGTTAAAGAGGGAAAACCACTCCTAAGCTGACATGGGTGCATGGCGTCCCCCCCCCCAGCCCCAACGCTTCCAAGGTGATATGACAATTGTGATAATGCAACGATTCTGAAGAGTTGCGTGCCCTTTTCTCTAAATTCACCACTTTCTTAAAGAACCTTTCCTCCCAAACTAGCTGATGGATACGCCCTCGTTGGGTCCGCCTTTTCAATTTCAAGTGAACTACATCAACAACCAAGAGTTCCTATTGGACTCTGTGGTTGGGATATTTTCTAATGACATTCAACCTTTTAAGCCACAATCAGCTAAGGCAGGGGCTGTTTGGGGGACCTTAATCCCTTCAACGCACCCTCTCCCCCAATAGACGTATGTCATAAAGGGGAACTCTCCCCCTCTAAAAAATACCTCCCCATCAACCAAGGATAGGAGGACCTTGAGACAAACGCTTTGAAGACAACCGCTCGTCGCCATGACGAAGCAGAGAAAGGGGAGGAGTTATCAGAGTCTGAACTGGTGATTTAGGTGTGTGGGAGAGTGGTATGGCAACTCACAATCTTATAATAATACTAAGAATATGATGACCCCAACCAGCGGCAACATAAATAATAGATAAGATAAAGATCCTACCCCCAAGGGGATACGGCTTAGCTGAGTGGAAACGCCGTTTACAAGTACGGTGTAGTTAAACCGCATCGATTTCTCGGCGGTTACCATAACGATGGGTATTCGTATTTCGGATCCCACCTTTAATTATAACTTTGCACTAAAAAATAAATGGTTGCAAAACAAGTAGATATCGAGGGTCAAAACAATGATAATTTATTAAATAAACATACCACGACTTCTCATTATTGACCAGAATGGTCAACCTTTTGGGATTTAATTCCCCTATCACATTTATACAGTAATGACTAGTGCTATTGTTGACATACTTAAATTTCCGACGTTCTCAATTTTCCTCAACTTCTCGAATGCTTTTAAAGGTCTTTGATTTCATTTGAAATGAACAGACAAGAATAATTTAGCATTCACTCCGTAGTTAATACGCGGAATTGAGTTAATTATTATTATTTTTTTAATCTAGGTCCAAAAATACAAACTCCCCAAATGTACATAATTTTAAACGAAAACCTCTTTTCACGTTCACATAGAATAGTTTTTAGATTTCTCTCAATGCCTTTTAGAAAATTATTTTTTTTTTTAGCTGGGTGCTCACGTAGTGGATTTTAAAATGTTAATATTTCCTAGACGAATAAAATAGAACTAAAATAAGCCGTATAGAGGAATAAAAAAGTCTATTTTCTCATTAATAGAATTCTTCTATAGAATAATGGCTTTACGAATAGTACATTCTATCAACAGGAAAGGGTGAATATTATAACATCAGCTATGTCAATATTACATTCAAACATTACGTAACTAGATGTTATATTCTAATTTAGGTACCCGAACATTATCTTCTAGGGCCAGAGAGATGCATATTATAACGGCAGGTACGTGAAAATTCTATTATAACATTAGGTATTGTAAACTTTATATTCCTACGTCAGCCTGGTGAATATTGTATTGTCGCTTTAGATTCGTGAATATTATACATATACTAACATCAGATGCATAAACATTATATTTCTTTAAATAAATGAATATTATATTCTAACCTCAGTCACGTAAATATTATATCCTATTCCTAACGTTAAAGACGTGGATATATTTAAACTTAGGGGATGTGATTCTTGTATTCTAACAACAATGAGATGAAAATTAGTTCTTAACGAGAAGTGAAAATTGAACCACAACGTCAGGTAGGTGAAAACACTATTGTGAGCTCAGGTAAATGAGGATTATATTCTACAGTCGGGGCTTACATGAATGTTGTATTGTAATATCGGGGCAGGTGAACATTACACATATTCTAACTTCTAATGTGTGAATATTATATTCTAACAACAACTTGGGTAGGAATGAATAGATGATTGGGTCATCCCCCACAACAGATTTTGCCACAATATTCCCTTTTGATCTTCTCCATGTCCGCCACGTTTCCGAGAAGGGGTTTCCCGTAGGCTCTTACACCGGATACCTGGAGGATTGGCACGCCATTCCGACCCCAGGTAGTTCCAAACTAGATTGAGACTACCTGGGTTTCATTTCCTCGAGAAATTTTTAATTTACCTTTTTTCGCCAGGCTTTATTGGCTTCTACTTGCCTATTTCCTTGGTTTGGCGGGTCTTTTCGCAGGCTAGTGGCGGCGACCAGCTTTCGTCCATTCGTCCCTAGACGGGACCAGAAAAGGCCCGCCCCTCTTTCACACTTGGATGTGGTGGTGATGGCGAGTTAACACACTTGTATTCCTTCCACCATTTTCTCCTTCTAGTGCCTTCATCTTTTTTTTTTTGTCTAAATACCAGCGACGGCATCTACCGTAGGAGGTTTGTAAGGAGAGAGCTATGTGAAGAGTGGTGAAGATGGAGGAAGTGAAAATGGGTGCATCTCTCTGTAGGCATTGGGGCCGGAAGGGCACACAATCTACAAATTGTTTGCCTACCATGCTGCACCTAACCCCCTCCCCAGGAGGGTGCGTAAAAGGCTGGGTAAGGAAAAGACCGGGCTCAAAGCTGTCCTAATCTAAAGAGGATCGAGATCTTCTTCTGCAGACATGCCGGTCAGTTATCCCCCGCTCCCTCAAAAGGTAACTCCCCCCTTCCCCCCGACTTATATATTTAGACGGATCGCAGTTAGCAGTAAATATACAGTGCAGCAAAATATATATTGGGTTTTTCTGCCTCTTTCAACACTAATTTCAATCATCAATATATTGATGATTGAAAGTAGTGTTGAAGATCCGGCTTGCTAGAAGCAGAAACATACACGAATATATATATATATATATATATATATATATATATATATATATATATATATATATATATATATATATATCAACATTTTCGCTTCCTCCATCGTCATCACTTTCTTTACGGACCTCTCCTTATAAGCTTTCTTAGGGTAGATGCCATCGCCTGTTTTTGCTTCTTAGTATTACATATTAATAGTAATCCTCTTCTAGATTTTCACCTGACCTCATTTTATTCCTTTTTTTACAAATCTCTTTCAAAAAATTTCTGCAGGAAATTTGAGCCCTGATTTTGACCCTTTTTTTAAAGAAAAGATACTACCCACGAAAGATTCAAGTATCAGCATCTTAAATACACATACCCCGATTTCTCTCGAATATTAAGTACTTTTAGAATTTTCCTCTTTATTTTTTTTGGGGGGCGGGGGTTATTTGTCTTGGTCTCAGATATCCTGGAAAAGACTTGGGGGGGGGGGGTGTCTTTGGATAATATTGCCTCGATTTCCCCTCGGACTCGCTTAACATAGTTATTCGGTTTACCTTTAATTGTTATTCTAATTTTAGCCTTGACCTGCGGCATCCTGTTTTGAAGCCTCACCAATCCTCACATTTTTTGACCGTCATTTTCGAAGCAAAGGATGCTGATGGTAATAAAAGTCTTCTGCCCAAATTTATTATTACAGTTATTGGCTCTTTCACTTGAAAATTCATTTATTACGAGAAAATATAAATAAAATATCGTTAGTATTATTTATATTTGGTAAAATATATTCCTTTGGCATCTGGTTTAAAGGAATTACGAATTTTATTTTCTGCCTGATTTTGAGAGTTGGAGATTTGGGGGTTTAGTTTGAAGGCTGAAGGGTTAACTCGGAAGGGTAGCTAACTATTAGAAATATGGTACTTGAGATGATTTTACAATTTATGAGAATAGAAGAAATATTATGGAGACAAAGGGAACCCATTTTCTCTAAAATATCGACAACGAATTATCGCCCAGAGAACTCGCAGTCATATTTAATAGAAAATGTTATGAAGAAAATCTACTGCTCAACTATATATATATATATATATATATATATATATATATATATATATATATATATAAGTTAGGCTGCAAAGACTGCTTTCACCTCACCAAGTCCTAATCTTCTGAGCCGTAATAATATAATTGGATCCTTTAATGAACGTTTCTAATAATCCCTTTAACAGCTTCAATTTGGTGTTAATTAATTTATTTATGAAGAGGAAAACGAACCAATGCAAATTCAATCGTAATTACGAAGTTATGGATAATAGTTCAAGTTTCGAAAAGTGTGGCCTTAATTCGTTCGATCTGGATCATTCTCATTATGAAATACCCTTGTAGGGAGTCGCCAGATGGGCGCTATTTAAAATCTCTCTTAGATTTTCTCTAGTTTTGTCTTACCAGTTCCCTCCCCCCCCCCGTCCCCTGATTTAGTCGAAGGAGAACGCCTCCATTGGATTATATAATTTCCCACATTTCCGTTCCCAATGGTGCATTCTGACCAGTATCTAACGAGTGATCTATGTGGAAGCAGCAGATCGTCTCAAAAGGGTTTTCTTAAACAAGGCGGAGGTATGTATAGTCACTGAATACACTCTCATTCCCTCAATACACTCTCATGCACTGAATACGCTCTTATTCACTGAATACACTCTCATTCACTGAATATACTATCATTCACTGAATATACTATCATTCACTAAATATACTATCATTCACTGAATACACTCTCATTCACTGAATATACTATCATTCACTGAATACACTCTTATTCACTGAATACACTCTCATTCACTGAATACACTCTTATTCACTGAATACACTCTCATTCACTGAATATACTATCATTCACTGAATACACTCTCATTCACTGAATATACTATCATTCACTGAATATACTATCATGCACTGAATACACTCATTCACTGAATACACTATCATTCACTTAATACACTCATTCACTGAATACTCATTTATTGAATACACTCTCATCCACTGAATACACAATCATGCACTGAATACCCTCATTCACTGAAGACACTCATGTACTGAATATACACTCATTCGCTGAATACACTATAATTCACTGAATACTCTCATGCACTAAATGCACTCATTCACTGAATACACTCATTTACTGAATACACTCATGCACAGATACACTTTCATTCACTGAATACACTCATTCACTGAATAGAATCTCATTTACTGAATACACTCATGTACTGAATACACCCATTCACTGAATACACTCTCATTCACTGAATACAGTCATTTGAATTCTTCATTGTTTGCCGTGTAATAATAACCTTGATAAAAACAATTTGGAAACATTTGTCGAGGGGAGATTTCCGCTTCTTGCCGCCTGGAAGTCGGAGCGGCGTCCTGCTTCAGATGGCTTGCGCTCAATTCACTTCGAGGCACAAGAAACAAATCCGAACTCGCGCCCGTCAATCTTCGTCATTCCAAACAACTTAGGAAGTGGAGCGCGCCGTTCAAGGCCAAGTTTCACCCAATTCCAAAGATGCCAACATAAAAAGAAGTCTTCCGAAAGCTTTTCGGCCTAGTGCTCGCATTATATATATATATATATATATATATATATATATATATATATATATATATATATATATATATATATATATATATATATATATATAACCACAGTAATAGGACTGACTAATTTTATATGCAAAACCAAGTTTCGACGGAAACATCCGTCATCATCAATCGCTGGTGAACAAGCGAAATACAGAAGTTGCTTAACGTACAAACACACAAATCATTGACGCTAAGGTGGAAGATGCGGGAATGTAGCGGCATTTTTGAGAAACGGAAGTATGAATTTCTTGCTTATTAAGGTATTAGTATTGAATTGGCCGTCGGAAGTATTAAAGTTGGAAATTTATTTTATAAGTGTCGATTCAATTAAGCGTCGATGTATGTAATTGTGAGACTTATAAACTATTTTAGCATTATCAATATTCATTTGATGATTTTCCTTGGACATATGTAGAAATAAACTCGAGGAGAGGGCACCACATCGCATATCGCATTTGTGTTCATTCATTGTCTTGGAAAATCTGCTGCTTTCACCGATATATAATTCATTACATGATTTGCAGGGAATAAAATAAACTCCATGTTCTTTATTGATCGATCTATTTTTGGATATGAGTTTCCTGCCTCTTTCAACACTACTTTCAATCATCAATATATTGATGATTGAAATTAGTGTTGAAAGAGGCAGAAAAACCCAATATATATTTTGCTGCACTGTATATTTACTGCTAACTGCGATCCGTCTAAATATATAAGTCGGGGGGAAGGGGGGAGTTACCTTTTGAGGGAGCGGGGGATAACTGACCGGCATGTCTGCAGAAGAAGATCTCGATCCTCTTTAGATTAGGACAGCTTTGAGCCCGGTCTTTTCCTTACCCAGCCTTTTACGCACCCTCCTGGGGAGGGGGTTAGGTGCAGCATGGTAGGCAAACAATTTGTAGATTGTGTGCCCTTCCGGCCCCAATACCTACAGGGAGATGCACCCATTTTCACTTCCTCCATCTTCACCACTCTTCACATAGCTCTCTCCTTACAAACCTCCTACGGTAGATGCCGTCGCTGGTATTTAGACAAAAAAAAAAGATGAGGGCACTAGAAGGAGAAAATGGTGGAAAGAATACAAGTGTGTTAACCCGCCATCACCACCACCACATCTAAGAGTGAGAGAGGGGCGGGCCTTTTCTGGTCCCGTCCAGGGACGAATGGACGAAAGCTGGTCACCACCACTAGCCTGCGAAAAGACCCGCCAAACCAAGGAAATAGGCAAGTAGAAGCCGATAAAGCCTGGCGAAAAAAAGGTAAATTAAAAATTTCTAGAAGGAATGAAGCCCAGGTAGTCTCAATCTAGTTTGAAACTACCTGGGCCGGAATGGCGTGCCGCTCCTCCAGGTACCCGGTGTAAGAGCCTACGGGGAACCCCTTCGCGGAAACGTGGCTGACATGGAGAAGATCAAAGGGTAATATTGTGGCAAAATTCAGAGTAAATGCTTGTCGAACTTTAACTCACCGTGCTTTCAATATCTGTTATAACTGGACCCGATTCCATTTGGAAATTATTAAACTTAAAACTTTTTTTAAAATAAAAAACTACCCACCCCATATTTTTATAAATTGCATTAGGAACTTTTTAAATAATGTCTTTACATCTATAAATAATTATAATGTTTCCCGGAAAAAATTATACATTTCCTTTCCCTTTATGGGATACCAAACTGATACTTTTAGGAAGGAATTGTCGAATATTTTGAAAAAATTCTATCCGCATTTTAATTTAACGCCAATTTTTGTAAACCCCTTGAAAAATACTTCTTTGTTCACTGTAAAGGACCCCATTCCTGACATTTTGCGTTCCAGAATAGTATATAAATATACTTGTCCTGAATGTTCTTTGGGAACAGAACAGGAATGGATCTCTCCGTTGTCCGATCTCATTCCTATTCATGTAAAATACCTATTGATTATAATCAATTTAAAATATTATCTGCATCAAAATCTAAATCTGACCTACTAATAATTGAGTCCCTTTTAATTAAATACAATCAGCCTCAGTTAAATAAGGACTCTACTTCCACACCGTTATATATTGCCTGATTAATTTCGTTTGATTTTTTTTTTTAACTAGTCACCATTAATTAATTACCACATAAACAACCAACTAGCTAACATTTATTTTTGTTGTTTTTCGACCAACCAACTGCATAGATCAGAGAACCAAGTAATACTAAATCACATCTTTTCTGTTAGTATAATTTTTAAATTCATTCATTCAGCTCACAGCTTTCTCCGAATCAGGTAACAAATTTTAGTGTATTTTTTGAGGTTTTCTTTTCTTCTAATTGTAACCTTATTAATTTCGTTTGAATTTATTTATTTTTTATCTTAATATACACATTTTTGTCCTTTATATTGAATTTTGATTTTTCTTTTTGTTTTGCATCCTAGTACATTTTTAGGCTAAAGCCATTAATTATCATTGTTAAGCAATTGTTCTTATATAAATCTTTAATATTCTAGCCTAGAAGATGGGTCCAGAGCCCGAAACGTTGGCAATATATGTTATATTCAGCACTTGCTCTCCTTTTCCTGCTGCTATATATATATATATATATATATATATATATATATATATATATATATATATATATATATATATGATGAAAGTTAATGCAATATCGCAAGAAAAGATGAGGAATTAAACCACATTATCCGAAGACAATTTAATTCAGAACAGTTTCGGTGTATCTCACACCCTTTTACAACTGACACTGGATAGAAAATATAAGAAAAGTGCTTACAAACATAACACACGGTCAGGTCGTGAAAGATTCCCTCTTTTTTTTCCCTGATTAGCCACAAGTAGGGGATTGTGGAAAAAAGAGGGGATCTTTCACGACCTGACCGTGTGTTATGTTTGTAAGCACTTTTCTTATATTTTCTATCCAGTGTCAGTTGAAAAAGGGTGTGATATACACCGAAACTGTTCTGAATGAAATTGTCTTCGGAGAATGTGGTTTAATTCCTCATATATATATATATATATATATATATATATATATATATATATATATATATATATATATATATATATATATATATATATATATATATATATATATATATATATATATATATATATATATATATATATATCAGTACATTTTCATTTCCATTCATTCAGTGGGAAACACCATTTCCACGTCATTTAAAATACCTTCATAGCTGGAAAAATCCCGCGTTAAGACTACCTGTGAGAATCACTCACAACTCAGCTCACTTGCATTCAAATTGTCCTTCCGACAACATCGAACTGTTGTAGTTTCTGTTATGATACATCAGCCTTGTCTAATTTACTTTAAACCTAGCCGGTCTTTTCAAATATTTCACATTTAAGATCTTTTGTATTATTACAGACCGAAACAGACCTTCGGTCTGTAAGTAAAAGGTTTGCCATTAAGTTTGTAAGTACGAGTGATATTTTATTATTGGCCATTTATTTATTTAATTACTGAGATCGGTTTAAAATTATAATCGCTTTCCGTATGATGAGAATAAATTTCTTCTCAAATGCTTCCGTGATCTTCGTTCAAATTCCATTCTTCATTTATTTGTTATTCATTTAGTGCTTGTTTGGTGTTCTTAATTAAATTTATCGTTTAATTATGAATATTTATTGCCCGTTAACCTTTGCTCTTTACATAAAGGGAGCGCATTAGTAAAAAACTAATATATATATATTCAGATCCACCTTTCGGATTTTGTTTTGGGGCCTAGATGGACTCTCCAAAAGAGGGAAGTGAGGATCTCGCCGCCGCTCTAGCCAACCTGTCTGCATTCTGTTACGCACTAAAGAAGGGCAACGAGGGGATGAGTTAAAGAATTCCTTCTAATACAACGAGATAATAAAAAATCAACATATTATATTAGGTATTCCAGAAAGTAATGGATTTTTTTAAGGTCCAAGGTTAAAAAATAAACAGATGTAAATAATAAATTTATTTTAAATCAAAATAGGTCCCATGGGATTAAATGCACTTTTGCCAACATATTATAATGTCATTTATGCCTTTACTGTAGAACTGGGGGCGGGTAACTTTTTTGAGTGTTACCCCAAAAGAATTTGTAGTAAAATGAATTTACCCCTGACTTTGAAGAACTCTGGGGAACAAACCAATTTACTTATAAAAATCATGGATAATAAAGACACAAGAAAATTTATATTGGGATAATGTTTAATTTTTTATTTCATCTATCATTAGGAAATAAAAGTCCGTCTTTTTGGCATTGAAATAGCACACAAGAAAAAATTGTAGGAAATTATATATTTATAAACAGAAATAAAACAGTCACTTTAGGCATTACATGGCACACAAGCAAAATTATTTAAAATTCGTACAAAAACAAAATAGGAAAATGTTATTGAATCCACTATTATGGGGGAAATGGTACACAAATAAAACTAGTGAAAGAATTATTGAAAACTTGAATATATCAGCTCCCTCAGGCTTTGGAAAAATGATACTGTTTCATCTTTGATACAACAATTTTAATATCAGGGATTTTTTATGTCACTGCTACTTTAATGCTGTCTTCAAGATCCAACCGGTTTCTGTATTTTGTTTTTAGATTTACAAGAGTAGAAAAACCTTGTTCGCAAAAGTAGGTTGTTGCAGAAGGTAGCAGCATTTTAGTTGCTTCCAAATGTGCAGTTTATAAGCTTTTTCAGCTTTTGATATCCAAAAACTTGAGAGGTCATCCTTGGTCTCAAATTCCATGCTCGTTTCACTGTTGAAACGCAGTTCAATAAGCTCTTCTGCCAATCCTTCAGGATCTTCAGGCAAATCAGCCAGTTCACATTTGAAGGGATTTACAACCCAGCTGACAGTATGTGAATCAAGCTCTGGAAAGTAGTCACAGAACCTATTCCTAAGTTTGGTTAGGTGCCTTGTGACTGATTCCTTCATGTCACTAAGACTGCAGTCTTCACATTCTTCCAAAAACTCTGCCAGATTTGTTGGAAAGACAGCAATCTTATTGACATTTACTTTTTGGTTTCAATACCCAAGCTTTGATACAAATGCTGAAATATTTTCCCTTCCTAATATGAGATTGATTTTCTTTCCTTGTAATTCCTTGTTCAGCGCATTTACATACCCAGAAATGTCAGCTAAGTATGCAAAAAGAGCTAGGCAGGTTGATTTTCTGAACTTCTCTGCAAGTGTGTTTTTGATCAATCAGAAATATTCCAAGTTCGGTTTTAAGAGCCCACGTTCTAGAAATTCAGGACATTTCCACGTGAAAGACACCTCACTTCCGTATGGAAAAGAAGGGTTGAATATTCAGCCTCTCCATCCTCACATAAATCACGAAACATCCTCGTGTTTAGTGCATGCCCTTTTATAACATTGACAATCTTAATTACATCATTTAACACAGCTTCCAATGGCGATGTATCATACAATGGATGACCTGAATATTTGGATTCTGTTGTTTGGCCAAAGCTACAAAACCAGTGACGTGACCAGGCATGGCAGGAGCTCCATCAACTGATACTGCGATACAATCTTCCCACTTTAAATCAACACTTTGTTATTTGAAGTATGCATCAACCTTATTGAACACATCAATACCACGAGTTCTCAACTCAAGAGGAGAACATAGCAACATTTCTTCCTTAATTTCATCAGAACCCCTGTATCGAACGTATACCATCAGCTGCGAATTGCTACTGACATCTGTAGTCTCACCAAGTTGAATGGCAAACTCTTTACTGTTTTTTACTGAATAAATCACTTGTTCTCTAATATTTTCTGCCAAGATGGAAATTCTTTCTTTAATAACTCTTGCAGACAAAGGCACTGTATTCGGTTGTTTAGCTACTTTCTGCCCACACATTATTTCTGCCATTTTCACAGCCGCCTGTTTGATTAAGTCTTCACCAATAGTATGTGGTTGTTGTTTCGAGCAACCAACCATTCCACTTCAAAACTAGCTATTGCTGCTGAACGTTGGTCAAACGTTGCACACTTGTTATTTTCCAATATCGGTCTTTTGACTGTTTTTTCCAGATTCTCAAAGTATTCTCGTAGTTTGCAAGATAGATGTGAATGAACCTTGTCCAAGTGTTTCTTCAGTTGATTCTTTATGAAAGACTCGGCAGTCAGTACTTTCATACAAACGACAAATTGAGGTTTCATTTGTCCTTTGCCCTCTATTTCTGTGAAGCCATAATTAAGGAACTCTGCCTGATATGTCCTTTTCCTTGCTGATGCCATCTGAAAATGAAAGACAAATCTATCACTTTTTTAAGGTCTTTTGACTTCTATTTTTGAAAAATAAAAAGTTATTTAGTGACGAATTTAAGAGTTTAAATTAAAACTTTAAAACGACATAACATAAAATCAAACCACAACTCACAACCATAAAAATTCAAACAATAAGACTTAAAAAGAGTGAGCATTACATCTGTAGGGGCTGCATGAAATCTTCTTAAATAGAGTTAAACTCGTTTAAAAACTTACTTTTAATATAAAATAATTCATTAAAATAAAAATA
The DNA here is from genome assembly GCA_963969495.1 of Ceratothoa steindachneri. NCBI lineage: Eukaryota > Metazoa > Arthropoda > Malacostraca > Isopoda > Cymothoidae > Ceratothoa > Ceratothoa steindachneri. The sequence goes on along the minus strand of OZ018323.1, from coordinate 106,744,116 downwards.
AATAAATAAATGAAAAATATAATAGTTACCCCTGAAAAATAACAACTAAATAACTAATGGGATAATTAGGCCCCTAACAAATAAACTAAAATATTCTAAAGTTTAAACTAATCTTATATTAATATATTTAACTTTTGTTTGAATTTTAATCACAAAAGTCTATACGTAACTCACCTTATGTAAATAATTGTTATATCACTTGATCAGCTCTACTAATTCATCAACTACCCTGAAAGAGGCATGTTCAAAACATGGCAAAATGCCACTCAATTAGGAGAAATGTTGCCAGATTTTACCGAAAAATAGAAGAAAGGCTCCTCGATGTATTCTTTTCCTCCAACTTTCATATTCGTTTCCCTCACTTAGCACATCCATTACCCCCTATTTTTTCTAAATTACCCCATTTGGGGTAATTTCCCCCCTGTTCCCCGACCACTGCTGTAGAAGTTTTGACGCCTCGTGTCAAGAAAGGTCTTAAAATCTTTCTCTGTACCTGCTTGGGTTTGAACCCGTTTATTGTTTAGAAAGGCTTCCAGTGCTTAAAAATATGAAAATCTGTAGGAGCGAAATCTGGAGGATATGGTGGATGAGACCCAAGACTTAGATTCCCAAGTCGTTTAATTCCTGAAGCGCGGCGACCTTTGCCACATGTGGACGATCATTGTCGTGGAGGAGTATAGGACCTTTGCCATAGACTAAAGCTGGCTGTTTTTCCCGCAACTTTTTATGCATTACTTCTAATTTCTGACACTACTGTGATTGTTTCGTTTTGGTTCAGGAAGTTATAGTGGATAATCCCAGATGCAGCCCACCATACTGTTACCATGCACTTTTCATTTAGGGAACGCGGGCTTTAGGGTATGATTCGGTTTTGTCGGTCAAGCCATCTGCCCAGACCTAGTTTTCATCACAAGTAGCTATCCGTTTTCAGAAATGGATCATTCCGGTTTCTTAGCAACAAAGTTGAACAAATCTGGTAGCGACGATTTTGTTGGTCATCTCAGTTTGGGCGGTACAAACATATCCACCCATTTTCTTTTTCCAATTTTAAACAAGTAGGATTTGCTTGCCCCATTGTTCTAGCGAGTTGGTTGGTTTGTCATATATTGTGAGAAAATGTCATTACTTTCTTGACAGTAAAGGCATAAATGGCATTGTAATAGATTGACAAAAGTGCATTCAAATACATAAATCCTACTTTGATTAAAAATAAATTAATTATTTACCTATTTGTTTATTTTCAACCTTGACCTTAAAAGAGCGCCATCACTTTCTGGAGTTCCTAATAAAACGGCTCAAAATAAAATCACTCCTCCTCTTCTTCGTTACATGATAAAAACCCTACTAGGAAAACGACACCACTTTACCCTAGTACTGAACATTTATACATCTATTAACTCATTCCAGTTCAGAACAAGGTGTCCACTCCATTGAAATTCCTCTTTTCAACCCGCCACTACTTTTCACTGCTCCTATCGCCCTAACAGTACTCCACCCATTAACACAAAATTACTGCTTACTTGCATCACAAATATCACATTTAAATGCTTACTTTCAAGCATCTATACTAGGTTGTAAAGTAATTAATGCCGTATTTAGAAGAAAAAAAATATTCTTGGTTATTTAAATTGTTCAAAAACTGGCTGTTGAAAGCTGTTAAAATAAGATAACAATATTAATACTTAAGTCTCTGTAAGCTGTAGTAATGCCTAGGGAAAATCCACCAAAATGGTGTTTGAGTGCAGCATGAACTGCCTGAAAGATAACGCTTACGTGTGAATATTGCCTCATCTTTAACGAATATGTTCAATAATTGCAACCTTTAAATGGAGCTCTTGAACACAAACGTCCTTCGCTGGTAAGAAACAATTAGGAAGTTCTTCCTCATCCATCTGATTACCATTTACTTAAGTCATTAGTACAACAAAGGTTACTACTCTGTCATGAAGGAGGCGAAAAAGGATATCAATCGTATATTTCATCAAAAGTCCTTCAAGAAAGAAATCCACGGCTTGGGTAAACGATACGAGGCCATTACCAATGACGATGGAAATTAAGGACAAAAAGTTAGTCACGTGGCGTGTACTATTTTAAACACTAATCATTTGTCCAGTGAGCTTACTTTGATTTTTTGGTATATTAAAAATTATTATACTTTCCTGTTATAAAACCGACATTAATATGGAAGCTGCTTCGCTCTCGACATGTAGTGTGACGTTGATGCACGCCAATTTTGTGAGTAGGGATCATGATGATAATTTAAGCATCAATATACCATAAGTAAATAATTGATTTACCTTTTGTTGCAATGAAACTCCATTTTTGCCACAGCCAGTAAGATATTTACCTGAAACAAAGCAAAAATAGAATATTACTACTATCTCAGAGATGATATTAGGAAAATTGAATGATACTTAATAGCGGATCAATACTACCATTTACTCTCCAGTTATGGCAAAAAGGTTTGATATAGGCAAATTTTGTCCCCTAAACAGCCATATAAACAAGGAATAGTAACAAAATGTCCCCATAAGAGCTTCCGATTTTAACGAAGTTAAGCCACATCGGGTGTGGTTAGTTTCCAGATGGTGTTTCCATTCGCTGGCTGCCATACGCTCTAGATATCCGTGGTTCGGATCCCACGTTAATCAGTAGGCCCCCATCCGTTTATATCAGAATATTTTTAAAATGGAACCTAAACTGCATTAGAAATTCGTAGCGTTCGAAGCAAAGAGTAAGCAGCCGGGCCCTTAGCGTCACAAGTAGTCTCTCATTTTGACTATTCGGTAACTATATAATAAGATACCCCGACCCCGACTTTTTCTTACATTTTTTTTAAAGAAATCAACCGAGAACGACGTTAATTGATTCACGCAGCTAATCGCTGAATTTGGGTGTCAATTATTTAATCGGAGGAGCTAGGCCTGGGGGCCTAGAAGACCCTCACGGGAATGGCCGTACGCTTCCCGGAGGCAGGACTCCGGGTGCTGTTGGCCGGACAATGCGCTGAAGGCGCTGTCGCCTTTGATGACTTATTGGGGGAGGTTGGGCTCGCCATGTGAGTCTTTTCCTCCCTCCGCCTCGAAACCTTAGGCAAGCTTTGGCGGCGGTGGTCCCTCCTTTGGAGGATCCACTGCCTTCCAATCACCTAGCATAGCACTCCGTGAGGAAGCTAATTTAGTGCTGTCCTCCTTTCGGGAGGCAGCTTTAGAAACCCTGGAAGATGGCATCACAGCTAACTTCCGGGGTGTTGCGTCCTCTGAGTCTAACGGCTTGGTGGAGGAGCGCGGCCATTTCTCTTTATGAGAGACGGTCACGCTGGGGGAAGGAAGGGGGGCTTTGATTCTGGCCGGGGTTGGGTGTGAACCCTTTATGCCGCAAACTCTACCAGGGGAGATCTCGGGATGTTTAGAACCGGCAGAAGGGTTCCGAATGGACGCAGAAACGACCGTGCTCGTAGGCCCGGGTGGGCCAGGAGCAGAGGATGTCTTTCTTAACATTGAGGTATAACATGTCCCAGGCAGAGCCGGGCACGCCAGGACCAAGTCCTTAGCCTCGCGAAATGAGACGATCCTGGGCCTGAATGGCCAGGACTTCCTTCTCAAGGAGATACGCACCACATTGATACGAAGAAGCGAGATGCGGCTCTCCGCAATTGACAAACTTGGCCACACAGGATTTCGACTTATCGTGTGCGGCCTTGGAGCAACTTACACAGACTTCGGGTAACCCCGACTTTGCGCGTCTACAGGAGCGATTCTTATTCCTGAAGCAGTGGCAGTAGTCGCAACTCCGCGGCAGTGACACGAATGCCTTCAAAAGGTAGTGATACCAACCGGCAAGCACCGACTCAGGGAGCTTGTCACAGTCGAACGTGATGAAGATCTTAGGGGTGGGTCTCGAAGCACCTCCGTTTTCTCATCACACGTTCGACCTTGAATGCTCCATGTTTGACCAGCTCTAAAGCGACGTTATCTATGGGGTAGTCCACGAGTTTCCTCGCATAAACTACACCTTTCACAAAGTTCATAGTAGAGTGCGGCGTCACACTCATCGGCGTGCCATCAAGGGTCCGAAGAGCACTTATCATGACCTTCTAGGAGGTATTCGACAGAAGGCTAACGTCTGAGAAACGTGTTACCTTCAGCTCTCTACCAATCACGCTAGCTAAAGCTCTCCTCTAATGGATCATGTTGCCCTTAGCCAACATGCTGACACCAGTGGAGCAAATATCGAGTAAGCATTTGAAGCCAGAGGGATCCAAAACGCCAGCTACCCTCTGAATGAGGCTCCGCTCTGCGCACTTTTGGTCTTAGCCTGGATCTCCTCACCCGGGAGAGCACCAGAGGGGGGCGTGCCCATCTTGGATTAGTCGCATACCGAAACAGCAGCGCCCACTTTCATCCCCGTGGCTCCCGCGGAGGAAGAGGAGCCCCGAGTCTTATTTGGCATTTTTTTCTGTGCCTGTCTTTTTTAGAGAGAAGGGCAGGGAATGAACCCGCTTCTCCCCTCCGGCAACAGATCATCTAGGCCAGATAGACCGGCCTCAGCAAGATCCTTCTCTGAAATTGAGAAGGTCTTGGCTGTCACAGGGGCCCCAACCAGGGTAAGAGATTCCTCCTCTACTTGTAAGGCCTCGGAGACCCAAGCTGGTCTAGGATGACCTTGCACAGGGACGGACTCGGGTACAGTGCTTGACACCGAGTCCACGTTAGACCCCATGGAAGGTCCTGCCATCTGGGGCTGGGTCACCTCACGGACCAAGTCCATCTCAGGGGGAGGGGGCTCCATGTGGCCACCTCCCCCCCCCCAAGACATCACAGATCCCATTCGATTTTTTTTTTACCTTCTAATTCCGTCGAACCGACATCCATCGAGGAAGAGAGGGGGGCATGTAACCTACCACCTGCGAACTAGTCGCACACGCCTGCAGGACATTAAGAGGCACGAGCCGACGGGCCCTGCTATCCCTTGCTCCCCTAAAGGGGGTTGGCCCTATCGAGCCGCTCCCACAGGGAGCGGTCAATTATAGGCCACCTGCCTGCTTTCTTGGCAGTCCCCTTGGAGAGCAAAGGAGGGACTGCCACTGGAAAAAAGTGAGTCGCGCCCAAGGGGCGACTCCAGGAAAGAGGGTGAGGGGAGTCCCTAACACCTGTATGCAAAGGAGAGGAATAAACTTCCTCTCCGGTCGGAGACGTTTGGAGGGTCCCCTGTGAAAATACAGTGGGGAGCGCTCCACCTTTTGGGTGAAGCTGCCCGAGGGCGGCTCCGACGATGTTACCGGGGAAGTGGATAGGGGTTGTTGTTTCCTATTTTCTCATCATCGGGCATCGTGACCCTATAGTTTTTTACTGGAAGGAAACACCCATCACACCCACGATGTAGCCCGCTCTGCGAGGGGTGAACACGGGGCCGGCAAAACCAGCTGCCGCCATTTGAGACCACTCCTCCCACCTAGTGACCTGGTAGTCCATCGCCATGGCGGCTGCATCTTAGTCACGGCTTAAAAATTGATACATTGAAAGGAGGAACAAAGGGTATGTGAGGAAGGTGTGGGTGGGGATGAAGCAGGTCGGGAGAGAGGAAACTGGTCGGAATCTAACTGGGAAAATTAGAGGCCAACCAGAAAAAGTTGAGGGAGAGGTTGTATGGAAAGTGAAGAAGCAGGTTAGGAAGACAGGGTCTCAGAAAGAATTAGAGGAAGCTAAGCTGGGGCCGGACGGGGCGCTGAGTCCCGTCAGCACGGCAGCCAGGAAAGCAAATCGACGTGCTCCTTAAGGGGCATCACTCTGGGAGAGTTTGGAGCTGAAAGGAGGGGTATTTTGTACATGTGTGCCCGCATGTGACCAATTGCATCGTCTTTTCGACTGACCTCTTTGTTTCGGGTCATTAATTAATTCATAATGAATAGCGACCATGGAATTGGGAGGGACATAAGTTATTAAGAGGAAAAATGGCACATGTGTAATCCAACCGCGTCATGCTTGCTCTTTGGAGAAAGAGAGAGAAAAAACATATAAAGTGAAAGAAGATGAAAAAGAAATGGAAGATTGTAATAGCAGATTTGTTAACAATGAGCAATGGTCCCTTTGGAGGAGGGAAATTATTATAACTTTCAAAAGCAAGTGCGTAAATGGTAGATAGACACTCAGAAATACGACCTTGAACATAAGAAAAGAAGGACTCTGCAAAAGGTTGATCAATGGCCTAAAATGGCAGCTCCTGTTCCCACCACCCAGTTCAGTCCCTCCTACCATCATAAATCTATCCAATCTATTCCATTCATCTACCACTCGATTTGTAACCCAATTTCTACCACTCTCTTTCCTAAACATAAACTTTTCCAAGTTGAACCCATTCTACAAGTCTTATTCTGCTCACTAAAAATAAGAACCTTACCCATGTCTTCCCTATTAAACCTTTACCCACTTGAAGTCTTCGATCAAGTCTTCTCGAACTCTTCGCCTTTCTAACGTATGTAGATTTATTCTCCTAAGCCTTTCACTATATAATTTAAGCTCCTCAACCCATGAATCATCTTAGTCATCCATTTTTGCAAAGACTCGAGCAAACCAATATCCACCCTATAATATGGTGGCCAAAATTACACTAGTCAAGATGAGGATCAATTAATGCCAGGTACAGTTTCAGAATGACATCAGCACTCCTATTGCTTACACTCCTCCCAATAAACCCCAATACCCTATTAGTTCTTATTCCTAGCATTTATGCACTGCTTTCTATACGGCGGAAGTCTGAACTTACCAGGACACATAAGGCTTTCGCATTCTCACCTTCCTACAACTCTTCCATTCAGTTTATAATTATTCAGTGGATTACACCTACCTATACTAATTACGCTATACTTGTTTATGTTAAATTCCATTTGCCATTTCTCTGCCTGTTGGGATAGTATGGTCAATTCATTTTGTACTACCTCAGCATCAGAGTCAGACCTTATAATCCTACTTAACTTAGTATCATCGGCAAACTTGCTCACATCGCTACTTATACCCAAGTCAAGATCATTAATATAAATGAAGAACAACAATGAAGAACCCCACTGGTACCATGCCCCCACTCAGATTTGATCTCATCAATACTAATTCTTCGCTCTCTGTCACTAAGCCACGACTGAATACACCTCAAAATACTTCCATCAATACCATGCGTTTTAACTATATTCACAAGAACCCTTCGCCACACGCATTCCCACTCACTGACACGCACTCTCTTACTCACCCTTACTTAGACACGGAGTCTAACTCATTTCGCTAACTCACACACACAAACTTATTCACAGGTACTTTCAATGGCTACCTACAAAGGTGGTTAATAGTTCCAAAATTGAACAGTTTAAATAATGAATGAAGATACAACATTTACTAGATCACTGAAATTATTCAAATATTATAAGTAAACCATAAAAAAAAGTTCCCAGCAGCAACGTGCAGTAGATAAAATAATGTTCAGTTTTTAGTTAAATCCTAAGTATTTAACGAAGACAGCGTACAGGAGGCAAAGTGAGTGAAATTGAGAATATAAACGAAACAATCAAGAACGAAACAAATCTAAGGACACAATAAAAAAATAGTAATAAATATACATCTAATCCGAAGTTAGAGCAGGTCCTTCCTGTCTATGATAGTATCATGGAGACATTCGGGCATTGAATTTCGTGATTACGTTGATGAAGAGTGATTCCGCATTTTATTTTATACATACTAGTGATATTCTTAAATTACTTTTGTTTCATGGATATTACTATAATATGGTTGATGCTAGTACATGGTATACTAAACATGAGGCGCAATTTCCTCTCTTAAAGTCTTCTTGGGGCTTCCGAAAGTTGTCGTTTCATTCAAGAAGCAATCCTACCAAAAGTAGAGCTCAGGGCAATCAATCAGAGCCAATACAAGCCAACTCAAAATACTGGGCCGGTCTGTTGTATTGGAAATCTTCAACTAGGAAGACTTGGCATGAGTTCCTTTATATTAGCGGAATGAAGATCGGAATGGAGGCTTTCCGAAACTAATCTTCGTAATGGCCTTTCGATGTTTATCCCGAGAGGACCTGGCTCAGAAAAAGCGTTGTATGCACCCTTCCAAAGATAGGTGTGTGGGGGGGGGGGCGATTGTATCCATGGTTACTTTTAATGTTTAATTATTCCTCTTTTCTTTATTCATTAATTATTTCTTGGCTTGGTGGTGGGGACTGTGTGATCGCGCAATTCTCTTCAACCGCCCCCACCAAGCAACAAAAATAGGGTCTCTTACTGGGCAACAAGATTGTGCGCAACTCTTGTTCCTGATCCCAATCAGCCAGCAATACAAACCAAGGTAGGGAGAGGGGGGGGGGGGCTAGATAAAGAATAATTATCCTACCCCCCCCCCCCCATCCCTAATGCGGAGGGAAAAGACTTCATCTAACGGGGGTTAAGGGTTACTAGAAAACAACCAGGTTATTCAAGAAATGCACCGAACGAGAGATACACAAGTGTTAAATAATTAATTGAAGCGACGAGACGAAAGGCATCCCAAATGAGCTGAATTCTGAAGCTCTGGTCGCCGTTTCTTGAGCCTCGGCCCGGAATAAACCGCCTCGGACGCCTTCCTCGTCTTGAGGCCTGGTAACGAATGTGTAAGAGAGGAAGGAAATCGCAACTGGTATGCTGAGACTTGGCTCGACGAATGGTGTACTTGTAATTTAAATTTAAAACGAAAACCATCGAGGACGACTCCCACATAAAGTTTGTAAGAAGAAATCGGTAAAAAAAGTAGTAGAAATGTATGAAAGATTTATAGAGCAGATCAACCTGCGAGTATTTGTACCGAGAAGGCACGCAATCATACAGATGTTAACTGTAGCATGCTGAGCCATGCTGCAACTAAAACCTCTTGCAGGCTGGGGGAGTGGTGAATGTACAACAGAGAAGTAAGATAGCAACGTCAATTTATCGAGTGTTGATCCAAGGATGGATTGTTTTTAATAATAATAAAAATTATTATTAAGAATTAATAAAAAATAATTTATTATTAATTATTAATAATAATAATAATAATAATAAGTGGTAGTATTAAGTAACTTGCACATCTCTACGACATGCATGCAAATGGATCATTAAATAAATAAAAGTATGAGCGCGAAACATAACTGAATACCTCCGGGATTCTTTTTTTATTCAATAATCATCTCACAAATGAGAATTTCTTCTTGTTCCAATTAGAACAATTTTCAATACATGGATTTCTAGACTCGATCATTGTGTTATGTTCATTTTTGCATGAAAGTGGTTAGGAATACATGTGAATATATGTATATATCGCATGTAAATATATATCATGTGAAGATGTCACGCATATGTATATTTCACGTATGAAAATGCACATACGCATATGTGTTACATGTAAATGTGTCAGATGAACATGTCACTTGAATATGACACATGTGAATATACAGGGTGTGGATGGTATTCGTTCGCATGATGATTGTCTCAAGAATAAATAAATGTTTTTTTATTTTTTGAGATATATTCGTCAAATTTAGGTCCGTTTGTCTTCATGACATGTTCTGTCGATCTCACTCGATGGACCCGCCTGCGGCCTCGATGAAAGACTCCAGGCGACCTCGGAACCGGACACAGGTTTTAGGCCCTGATAATCCTTGCCCTCAGCTCGTCCTTCGTGTTGCAGCTGTATTTGGTGTGTCTCGTTCCACCGCGCCCCATACAAAGAAGTCGAAGGGGTTACAGTCAGGCGAGTTGGGATGCTAAATGTCAAATGCCAGATATAATGTGATGGAATACATTTTCAGACAGCCAGGCCTGGGTCTTCCGGCTGGTGTGGCAAAGCGCAGTCTTGCTGTCACACGTAAGGCCTCGCTGCAGTTACCCAGTCGATCCAGTGCTTCACCGCCTCGCTCAGAACACGGATATCGCCGTTGGTGTTCAACCCGAGGCCCTCAGAGAATATGTGAGACGGCATGACGTGACCATCCCTGCTTACGACACCAAGCCACCTGTTGTTCTGGGAGTTGATCTGGCCTTAGCAGATTTTTTTTTCATCGAAGAATAACCACAGTCTGTTTGGCTCCAACGAGTGTTTCAACTTGTTGATTAGCTTCTTGGTATGCTTGATTCGCTTTTCCTACATCCCCCTCAACAGAAATTGTCCTTTACTTATCTTGTATGAAAACTAGCAAATGTTCTCATGCATCACCAGCTTGATGAACTTTTGAGCCATACATTTATCCCTTGCAATGGCAAACATCGACTTTCTGGGATCATTGTGATGATCTCCTGGATTTCATTGACGAATTCGGGCGTTTGTTTGGTCTTGATTGCGCGTATATTTGTTTGTCACCCGAATGACATATTAAGTAATTGACCATTTTTTGTAGAAATTAAGGAAGATTAATGTTACATTTTATAGGAGATTAGGGAAAAAAGAGATTTATTAATTAATAAGTGGGACATTTTTCTTATTACAAGTGGGATCATAATGAGGACTAAATACTGGGAACTTAGGAACACCCTTTTATTTCAGGTACCTCCATCTGAGACCAAAGGACCGAACCAGCTCTTGTATCTAAATGGAACCTCTTTTCCTCTCTTTAAATCCTATTCATCTAACTCTTTTGTTTATCTGTCTATCCTATTCCTGTTTCTGGGGTGAGTTATTATTGCCCTTGTTTGTTATTCATGCTTGAATTATTTAAAAAATGATTTGAATGACACATTCCTTCATTGGTCACATTTTCTATTCATTTCAATCTCCGTTCAGAATGAAGAAAATGCCTTTACCGATTCCTAGTGTCTTAAGTATGAGTTAAGTACCTTTCAATGCGTTTTTCCTTCCCCTAACTTCTCCACTTTACAAAATTCTCAAGATGGTCTCCGTCATCAAACCACCCCCTCCCCCAGGTTGAGCAATATTCAAAATGACGAAAGCACAACAGCTTCTATGCTATTGCTAACGCCATGACCCGATTCACGGTACGTATTGAGCGAGACGCCGCATGAATGCATTGCAATGTTGAGAATGGATGATCTTCATTCAGGTGACAGCGCCTACATTCCTACCAGGAGCCCAGGACGAGTGCGTGAGGAGACCCTCGGAAATGCAACCATTTCAACATTCTATCCAAAGTTGAATTGTGAAGAGATTCGACGGTTCTGACCGTGCATTCATTAGAATATCTTGAACGAAATATTATTTTTTAATGTGAATGGACCAATTCAGTTATTCCTTTATTCACCTTTATTTATTTTTTTTTAGATTATTTTATCAGATTATCCTTTCAGTTCAAGAATTTTTTCTCAGATTTTGTTTAAAGGCCCGAGAATATTTCCATTCAGATTACTTTTTTCTCAGGTCGGGACGAGCCTAGTGTATGTCGCGCATCTCCAGGTCACTGCCAATCATTACACCAAGGTACTTTTAACCCTGCAAGAAGGTGACGAGTTAGCATTGGCAACCGTGTCGTTGCCCTCACAGTCTCAATGACCGCAGTTACGTGCCCTCACACAATTTCACTTTATTTGCAAACTTTTTGTAGTCGATGCACCCTTTGGTATTCGCTTTAAATTTTATAAAAGGTCCTTTTAAATTAAATGTCCCTTATACAGAGTCCTTTTTTTCTGGGATGGAAGTGAGCTACGTGCAGCAATTTGCGACCCTCCCGGCTTAATGGCATATACCACGCGTCCGACCTGTCGCCGAGACCCCTTGTAGTGTTAAATTGCATTTCCACGGCGTCCACAGAATAAAAGTATTAAAAGCCATTCTTGACAGGCACCATGGTGGTGGCACAATAACATGGATACTCACCCTCGCTTGTCTCAGGAATTTCATCTCGCCCTAAACTTTTATCCGTTACAGGATCACGAACTTCAGTCTCCCGCGAGTAAGATTCTACCCAGGGGAAATAAATCCATATATTTTGGAAATCTAAAGACCTAATTTTCCTACATGACCTTAACGAACAACAATAGAAACTTTCGGCTTCTGATAGAAGAGAGTGAGTAGCTAACATCCCTCCGTAATTCTTCAAATAAGATTCTTCCTATCTCTTTTCTCTTTCCGCCGAGAGCAACGTGTCATGAGAATGCAATTCTTCTCCAAGCAGGGAACACGCCAGACTCCCCCGATTTGATAAGGAATAAAAGGCGCTTCTCAAGAGACAGAGATATCAGTTGTCTAGACCAGGGTTTCCCAACCGGGGGCCATGGCACATCTGAAGGGGGCCACAGGAAAATTTTAAGCTTTAGAGGGGCCACAGATCCATGAAGGGGGCCACATGTCTCAACCTATTGAAACCTGAATTATAGTTAGAGCAGTACCTAATTTTAATTTATGCAGTTGAATTACATTTTAAAAATATTAATACATATATTTTTCGTTTTTTTAAATATTTTATTATCATAATAAGATTTACATTAATCTGTAAACAAATATTTTGCATCTTACAAGTTTATTCTGCGGCGCACTCCATTGTGCGCTTGATCGTTATGCGCCTGACACCGTTGTCGGCTTGATGAAAATACTTCAGGTGGAACTTTAAATCCTTACGGTCTGTTTATCAAGTGGTTCGATGTTATAGTATGAAAGTAGCTTTTATTTGTTTACCCTAATACTGCGAAGTTGTAGTCATTTTACTAGTTTTTAAAATTATAATAGATTGCCACAACACAATAATATAAGAGTGAACATTTTGGTTTGTAAGTAAAGTGTGCCATTGTTAAGCCTACACCAAATTATTTTTTTTTTCACTTCGGTTTCACTTAGGGCTTATTTATGAGATTAGCATTTAATCTTAGATTCTGATGATTGTACTTATCGTTTTGTATCTGCATTAATTTGAGTAATATATAATTTCTGCTGTTTTGCATTTAGGTACAGGTACAGAGTACCAGAATGTACAATCAACAACGAAAATTTCGGACATGTCCAATTAATAGAAACGCTCATAAAAATAGTTGCATTGTTTTGCGGGTTTTTTTTTGGTTTCGAATATTTAACATCAATGGCAAGTATTTAGCACAAAAAAGGAAAGCAAAATTTTAAATGCAGTTATTTTTATGAGCGTCTATTTATTGGACATGTTTGAAATTTTCGTGGCCGACTGTAATAGGAGTTGGTGTTGGGCATAGACTCGGTGCTCTGCACAGGGAATGGAGGTTGTTTCTGGGTCTTTTCTCAGAAATACTCTTCCTTTTTCGCCGCTGAGATAAGCGCCTTTCATTTTCTGTTGCGGTGAACTTCGGCTCTAAAATGTAATATATATATATTATTAATATATTAAATTTCTTCTGCACAGATTACCCATGGCTACGGCGACGAAGAAAAAATGTCGACAATACTCCAGTTAATACTTAGCTTATGGCTTTATACATCCACCAAACAATATAACACAGCCATTGTGTCTTTTATGTATGGCTACACTTTCTAATGATAGTATGCGACCAAGTAAGCTTAAAATACATTTGAAGAATAAGCACAAGGACGAAAAAGACAGAACATTAGATTACTTTAAAAAGCTGTGGGATTATTTCCAAACAAAGAGCACTATTAAAGATATATTTAGCAAAACAGCGACAAAACTAGACAAAGGTTTAATTGCATCTGATGAGATTTCCAAGCTAATAGCAAAATCGGGAAACCCTCATAATATTGGCGAAGAATTGATTTTGCCTTCAGTATATGTGGTTATTTCAACTGTCATCAACAAAATCCCCCCAAAATCACTGAAGTCATTCCGCTGAGCAGCAATACAGTATCAAGACGTATTCACGAAATGGCAAAGAATGTAGAGGAAAAACTCGTTAAACATTTACAAGTAAAGACCTTTGCATTACAAATTAATGAAACGTTATTACGTGATAATAAGCCATTCTCATGACGTGTTAGGTTTTTTGGATAAAGATCAACTCAGAGAAGAAATGCTTTTTCCCGCAACCTTGTGACAGATACTAAAGGTGAAACAATTTTCAAAGAAGTAGTGACCTATTTCAAAGAAAATGATATTCCACTTGGGAATATTATGGCTTGTGCAACTGACGGCGCCGCTGCTATGGTAGGTAGATATAAGGGATTTATTGCACATTTAAAAGAGGCTGAACATAAAGTTTTTTGCATACACTGTGTTGTCCACCGTCAACATCTGATTGCAAAAAACCTAGGAGGACGTCTGAAAGATTCACTTGATAGTGTAATCAAGACAGTCAACCTTACCAAGTCAAATCCACTTCAAGAGCGTCTTTTCCGACAACTCTGTGCTACCAATGAAGAAGGGTTTGAGCGCCTACTTTTGCATACAGAGGTGCGATGGCTTTCTAAGGGCAATTGTCTGAATCGCTTCATTGCACTTTGGGATAGTGTTGTGTTATTTCTGAATGGTAAGCAGATCGGAGTAAGAATCATTGCTGCCAAATGTGACATATTCTACCTTACAGACATATTTGAAAAGCTAAATATCTTGAACAAACAGCTACAAGGTAAAAATGCAAACATTTTAACTTGCAAAGAGTCTATTTGTGCATTATGGGGAAAATTAAGCTGTTCAAGACAAATATGGGACGAAAAGAGTTGATACAGTTTCCAACCCTCCGCACTATTGAGAGTGAGCTGAAAGATAATATTTTAGTATACATTGATCATTTGGCGAAATTGCATAGTGATATGGAAGTTACGTTCGGAGATCTTCTACAACTGGACATTACAGGTTGGGTAGTAGACCCATTTGGAATTAATACAGCTGATGTTTATATCAGATTACAAGAAAGCCTCATTGAGTTACAGAGTGATCAAACTTCTCTGACTAGATTTCAGCATGGTGTCAGGAACTTATGGACAAGTCATGAAATTGCTATCAAATACCCTATGAAATTATATTTTATTGCTTTTCCTACTTCTTATCTGGTTGAGTCGGGTTTTAGTAAAGTGTCACACCTCCTATCAAAAGCTCGCAGCCGCTTAGAAATAGTAAGAAGAGGTGATCTTCGTCTGTCTCTAACAACTATAGACCCTGATATTGAAAAACTTGTGAAACTGCATGAAGCACAAGGATCGCATTGAATGAATAAAGAGTTGATGATATATTTATTTCCTTTTGCTCAGGGATTTTATTTTTTGTAAGACTAATTATTTATTTTAAGAGAGTACTACATTTTTGTTAACCACTGTTTAATTTTTGCTATGTTTATAGTCCTATATATGTGACAAATATAATTGTACCTGAATATAAAACACTGTTTTAATATCTTTTATCCTTTAAAGTAGAGTTGAGCTGCATATTACCTACTGAAAATAATGATTATGGGCCACAGGAAAAAATAAGGTTTCTAAGGGGGCCATAAGCCAAAATCGGTTGGGAACCATTGGTCTAGACAAGTCAGAATACGTCCCATCTCCGCACCTCGAGAAGACTCGAAGTAACAATGCCTGACAAACGAGACGCTCCCATAAATCGTTGGTATCAATGGTAACGGACTGTGTTATGGGGTGGGGTGCGCATGTTAGACAAAGGGTGGAAACAGGTTGGGGAAGAGGAAGTACGAGGGTTGGAAGAGCTCGTCGGTAGATTGTACGAGTGTTTGAGAGAGATATGGAGGACCGAGGAGGAAGTGGATTGATCTTGTGTATGGCAGGTGTACAGGGCGGAGGGTTGTGAGATGGCGTGATTGGGGCCTTCTACTCAGGTATGAACCCTGCTTCCACGAGATCTCCCCCCCCCGCCACCTAGGACCTCCCTCACTATGACGACCTCAGCTTAGCCTAAACTACTTCCTTCATACACTTGTGTTTCCCCGCTTTTCATACATCTCCCACAACTTTCCCTGGTCAGCCTCTAATTTCACAGGGTAGATGCTGACCCTCTTCTCAGCCAACCGTCCCTGATCGGGGCTGGGGGGAAAGGGGACAATGTTCCCTAACCCCTGAGCTCCGGTTCGGGTTGGTGGGTTTTTTAACAACCTGCTTCATCCCCACCCATACCTTCCTCGCATCCCTTTTCCTTCGGGCGACAATAACTCTTGATTGAAGATGCGTAGCCCTTAAACAATCAATCAATCAATCCCTCACTATGATGAACCAATTTGGTGTGGACAAAATAACGAGGTCTTGTGTTTAATATGAGGCAAAAGGTTGGGAAGGAAGGGGTATAATTTGTGTGGCGCTGATGCTCACCAACCCAAATTTTGTAGGGGAGTGGTGATCAGAAATAGTTTCCGAATTACGAACAATATCCAGTTTTTCGAATTTTGGAATGAATGAAATCATCCGAAGGGAGAATAAGAAATTTGGAGAATCGTGTGTCGCATTTTTTTTTCAGAGCCATTCTGGCCACCTCTTTCAAGGCCATGAGGTGTAATTAAAATTTCGACCTCGAATTAGGCTACTTTATAATTCACCAAACAAAACGTAACCCCCCCCCCTCCCCCCCTAAAAAAATTAAGAAACAGAACAAAAGCTAGAAGAATAAGGAAACACGCTTCGGCGTCAGGAGGGGGGGGGGGCTGCCTCCCTCGGCGCGGGAGTATGTGACCAACACCAACATCCCCCCAAAAGTCAGGTAATCCACAGGTAGCGTGCGCCAACATCCTAAATTGGAACATTCAACAAGAATGTGCCGAATAGTCACGGTGCAAACCGACCCCCTCCTGTGGGCGGATCCAGTGTGAGACGAGGTGACTTCAAAAAGGCGTCACACTCAGTGGCGAGCCATTGTGTCCAAAGGGCACTAATCATGGCCCACTCGGAGGGCTTCGACGCATTCGCCAAAAGGTTCCGGTCCGAAAAACGAGTCACCTTCGGCTTTCTACCAATCAAACTAGCTAATGCTCTCCTCTGATTGATTAGGTTGCCTTTAGCCAACATGCTGTTATATGTAGAGCGAATAACCAAAACGCGTTTGAAGCCAGTGGACTCAAAAACACGATTTTTCGATGAATTAGGGACCATTACTTAATCGAAGCTACTCTCAGTTGACTTGCGACTTTGGTCTTCGTCTGTACACACCCTCCTCTCCACCCGAGAGCGCCTCGGGACCTGACGTGCCAATCTTGGCCTGGTCGCTTGCCGAAGCGACACCGAACAAGTCCGTCCCTCGAGCTCCGCGGAGAGAAATGAATCCCAAATTTTCTTTCGCTTTTTACCTTTCTTCTTCTTCTTTAGATAAGAGGGTTGGGAGTGAAACCGCTTCTCTCCACTCCCGGAAGAAGCACCAAGGCCGAACGCGTGGACTTTAGCAAGATAAGATTTTCCCCGAGATGGATCAGGTCTTGGCTATTAATGGAGGCACCAGTCGGGGAAGTAGGTCCTTCCTCTTTTTGTAAGTCCTCGAGGGCCCGAGCCGCCTGATGAGATGTTTGAACATGGGCGGAATAAGGTTGAGTGTTTGGCACTGATCCCATGTTCGCTCCCATGGAAGATCTTGCCATTTGTGGCGGGGTCACCTCAAGGATCATGTCCAGCTCAAGGGAAGGGGAGCTCCATGTGGGAATGACACTGGCGCAAAGTCATCCAGGGCGACTACAAAACCTCATCTCCGATAGAAGCAGGTTGGAGGGGGACCTGAAAAAAACACATGGGTGGGGGTAAGTCCCGCCTCCTTTACTTAGGTGGATCTGCCCGAGGGCGCCTCCATGATGCCAAATGGAAAGCCCCTTTGCCGCATGGTGATGGTGAGAGAGACCGCATCAACCGGTTGAAGTGCTGTCCTTCCCGACACCTACGGATGGCGAGGCCGCGCTTGGAGGCAGCTCTCAATGTGCCTTCGGTCGCTCAGTCTTCCTCTCAAATGTAGCCATGTTAAGGAAAAAAGAACAAAATTATATGGAAAGTAGATATTATGACCTCCCAATGCCTTGGGAAGTTGAGAGAAAAGTCTTCATAGGATCATAAAATTCTAGAATGTGATCATTTATAATTAATCGGCCCAAGGGTTCGAGCTAAGATGCGCCTTGACAACATGGCCCGCCATTCAGGGGAAATTGTCCTCGAGCTTTGACCATAAAGCATGGTGCCGACGTAGTCACCTTATATGTGTATGGGAAGGAGGTGAGCATAGTCGACGGCCCAACACACCCTGTACCTAATATTTGACCTGGCCAGCGGGCTTTCGGCCCTCGCAGCAGGTAGTGATCTCACGGTAGATACTGCCCGTCGACTAAGGACACCTAAGAGGACGAAAGTGCACTGAATAGCCAGAATCTCTGTGGATAGGAGAGCACGTTTGGAAGGGGGTAGGAGGGTATGGAATAGAAATAGGCGGGTCCACTAACGAGTAGGGAGGGTGATCACCTATTATTATTATACACCAGCACTGGGTGGTTCCCGGATGGCGTACAGTAGACCCAGGGACGTCTAGCGAACCGAACTTTGTCCAGGTGAGGGGATAATCGTCAAAAAATAGTAAATAAATAAAAAGTAGCGCTGAGAGGGAGCGAAGGTGGAAGCGCACCAACAACTTCCCCAGGTCCCATCAGAGAGTTCAGGTCAACCGAGTGACCACGGGGCTTTCCTAATTTGAACTCGAAAGAGGGGGGGCGTGCAACTCTTCGGGGTACCAAGTGTAACATGCTACACAGGGTAACCCCCTGTGCCGTTGAGTGTCCGACTCATTTTTACGACCTTAGTTCTGTAGGCTTATAATATGCCTTTCCGGTCCAGGGATTTAGGGTCGATATAATTTCCTATTGCAGTTTTTGTCATCCTTAATCATTTTCAGTCACTCTCGTTGGTTACACAAATGAGTCCCCGTGGGCCCACTTACGGGGCGCGGTTTCATATTTTTAGCATTGTCTCCCTACCGTTTGAGGAGATTCTCGCGGGTTTATCAAAGGTCGTTAAATTATGCTCGTGGGTTTCACTTTCGTCTGTGCAGCGGCGATCAGATGATGCAATTTTACACGTTTATTTTCCGGGACCCATTTCTGAGACCTTAGTTTAGACGTTTAGCCCAGATCTGTCTCTGAGGCCATAATTTAGACTTGCTTTACCGATATGTCTAAGACTCTAGTTTCTAGGCCGTTTTTGAGTTTTATGACGAAAAATGGAAAGAAAATGGAAGGACTTTGAGGATATCACGCGAACGCTGTTGCTTAATTACTCTTGAAAAACCCAATGGGAGTTGTGGGTGGAGATCTCTGTACAGATCAGGTGGGAAAATGTGTTGTGAAAATGATGAATAACAAAAGACCCGACTCTCTATGAGAGGTGAGCCCCACAAACCCAAAGAGGATTCATATAATGCAGCCTAAACTATTAACTTCCAAGAACCAAAAAGCGAGGCAAGATTTTATCTCAGAACAAATGATAGAAGAGAGAACAAGAATTCAACTGTATGGAGGTGAAAATGTCGCGATGTGGTTGGAAACGGCGGCGGAAATGAAACCCCATAACGAAAAAAAGTCACAGGACCGAAATATTTATATTTCAACGCCTGAAATATCTAAATAAATGATCGGCCTGAGTCGTTTTGAAAAATTCCTCTAATATACTTCTTTCTTCCATTTGTGAAATTCTGCTCCAGTTTTTTGGGGCTATTTGGATAGGGTGTAAAAAAAAATAGACATGATGGTATGATAGTCTCATACTCCTGGCTATAAATCTAGTTCATCTCGTTTAAAGTATTTTGCTTTTCTCCATTCGCAAAAGTGCAAAATCATATCCGCTTAATGCAGACATTTCGTGGCAGAGACATTTTACCTTTCACGTTGTCCCACCAAATATTTCTGTTTACGTGAATGGGTGTATCCTTGCCATGTATGGAAGCATCCTTGCTCTGTATGGTTGCCATCCTTGCCGGGAATCATCAGCGGTGTAAATAGAACTTAAATCCAAAAATGACGCTGAATATTTGATAAAGCAGCGTGGATCGAATTAGGATTAACTTAAGTCATTCCGAACCGCAACGAAATTGAAACTAGAATATTACTGAATTTACCGACGCTCAGCTTTCACACAAAAAAGGGAAAATTAATGGAGATATATCGCGGAGAAATTAAACATTATTCATTTGAATACACAGTAAATAAGCAAATTTATCAGTCTGCCTCGAGCAGTAACAGTAGAATATTACAATTTCTCCGAATAGCTAGTTTTATTTGACAGGAAATTTATTAAGAGAGCTTCCAGACCTCATATGTTTAAGAAAGTGGCGCTTCCATGCAAAGGAATTTATTATGAATTGAATTAACCTCAAGTCTATGTGGTTGGTTTGGAACGAAACCATGGAGTTATAATGAGAATAATTAAATTAAAATCCTCAATAACTTTGAAGATCGTTTTGAAGATCTTTTCCAAGAAGATTTACAAGGAAATTCTAGGTTTATATTCTTCAACATTTTGGGATATGATAAAGGATATAGCTGTTACTGAAGATTGTGTGCATGCATCATTAAACCCAGAAATGTCTTCGTCTGGGATTCATTGAGCTTAAATAGTCTTATAGTGATTACTCTTTATTGGAGGTGCTTGGATATGAGCGGAAATTTCTGGCGATTTCGCCCTTAATTGAAACAATTTAGTCTCTCTGGGTAAACAAACTTAGGAATAGTGGCCATTTTGTAGACACTGTCCACTTATTCCAATCGTTTGGACAGAATATAAAATAATTTGGAAGACTAGAGACTTATTTATTATAAGTAAGATCATCCCTTAATTAATGCGGCTTTATTTTTATATTTATCATTATTTTATATGGATAGAAATTATCGATTAAAAAGCCATTTAGGTAGGATTGCTACACGAGACGAAAAGTGGGTTATGTACACTACTATTAAACGTTCTAGGCAATGGATTAGTCCTGGGGGAAAACCAAGATCCCCAACCGAAACAGAGGCCTTATCTCAGCTAATAAGATTCTCTTGTGCTTTTGGTGGGATTTGAATGGCATAATCCATTTATAACTCCTTTTAACCTAAATCAGAATATCACCAAAGAACTTTATTCTCCTCAGTTAAGCCGTTCACATGGAGCCTCAAGTGCTCTTTCATCAAGAACCGTTCACATGGAGCCTCAAGTGCTCTTTCATCAAGAACCGTTCACATGGAGCCTCAAGTGTCCTTTCACCAAGAACCGTTCACATGGAGCCTCAAGTGCTCTTTCATCAAGAACCGTTCACATAGAGCCTCAAGTGTCCTTTCACCAAGAACCGTTCACATGGAGCCTCAAGTGTTCTTTCATCAAGAACCGTTCACATGGAGCCTCAAGTGCCCTTTCATCAAGAACCGTTCACATGGAGCCTCAAGTGCTCTTTCATCAAGAACCATTCACATGAAGCCTCAAGTGTCCTTTCACCAAGAACTGTTCACATGGAGCCTCAAGTGCTCTTTCATCTAGAACCGTTCACATGGAGCCTCAAGTGTCCTTCCACAAAGAACCGTTCACATGAAGCCCCAAGTGTTCTTTCATCAAGAACCGTTCACATGGAGCCTCAAGTGTCCTGTCATCAAGAACCATTCACTTGGAGCCTCAAGTGTTCTTTCATCAAGAACCGTTCACATGGAGCCTCAAGTGTCCTTTCATCAAGAACCGTTCACGTGGAGCCTCAAGTGCTCTTTCATCAAGAACCGTTAACAGGGAGCCTCAAGTGTCCTTTCACCAAGAACCGTTCACTTGGAGCCTCAAGTATTCTTTCATCAAGAACCGTTCACATGGAGCCTCAAGTGCCCTTTCATCAAGAACCGTTCACATGGAGCCTCAAGTGCTCTTTCAACAAGAACCGTTCACATGGAGCCTCAAGTGTCCTTTCACCAAGAACCGTTCACATGGAGCCTAGGGTGCTCTTTCACCAAGAACCGTTCACATGGAGCCTCAAGTGCCCTTTCATCAAGAACCGTTCACATGGAGCCTCAAGTGCTCTTTCATCAAGAACCGTTCACATGGAGCCTCAAGTGTCCTTTCATCAAGAACCGTTCACGTGGAGCCTCAAGTGCCCTTTCATCAAGAACCGTTCACATGGAGCCTCAAGTGTCCTTTCACCAAGAACCGTTCACATGGAGCCTCAAGTGCTCTTTCATCAAGAACCGTTCACATGGAGCCTCAAGTGTCCTTTCACCAAGAACCGTTCACATGGAGCCTCAAGTGCTCTTTCATCAATAACCGTTCACATGGAGCCTCAAGTGTCCTTTCACCAAGAACCGTTCACATGGAGCCTCAAGTGCTCTTTCATCAAGAACCATTCACATGGAGCCTCAAGTGTCCTTTCATCAAGAACCGTTCACGTGGAGCCTCAAGTGCTCTTTCATCAAGAACCGTTCACATGGAGCCTCAAGTGTCCTGTCATCAAGAACCGTTCACTTGGAGCCTCAAGTGTTCTTTCATCAAGAACCGTTCACATGGAGCCTCAAGTGTCCTTTCACCAAGAACCGTTCACATGGAGCATCAAGTGCTCTTTCATCAAGAACCGTTCACATGGAGCCTCAAGTGTCCTTTCATCAAGAACCGTTCACGTGGAGCCTCAAGTGCTCTTTCATCAAGAACCGTTCACATGGAGCCTCAAGTGTCCTTTCATCAAGAACCGTTCACGTGGAGCCTCAAGTGCCCTTTCATCAAGAACCGTTCACATGGAGCCTCAAGTGTCCTTTCACCAAGAACCGTTCACATGGAGCCTCAAGTGCTCTTTCATCAAGAACCGTTCACATGGAGCCTCAAGTGTCCTTTCACCAAGAACCGTTCACATGGAGCCTCAAGTGCTCTTTCATCAAGAACCGTTCACATGGAGCCTCAAGTGTCCTTTCACCAATAACCGTTCACATGGAGCCTCAAGTGCTCTTTCATCAAGAACCATTCACATGGAGCCTCAAGTGTCCTTTCATCAAGAACCGTTCACGTGGAGCCTCAATTGCTCTTTCATCAAGAACCGTTCACATGGAGCCTCAAGTGTCCTTTCATCAAGAACCGTTCACGTGGAGCCTCAAGTGCTCTTTCATCAAGAACCGTTCACATGGAGCCTCAAGTGCTCTTTCATCAAGACAAGGCGCGATCTCATATCGCAAGATGCCATAAAAAAAGCTTAAAATTAATTATCCTCCATACTCGCCCAACTTAGCCCTCATCAGATTACCCACTTTTTAGGATTTTAGCGAATCAACTGAAGAGACTAAAGATGTCGACAACAAAAGAGGTCGAAACAACTTAAAGAACTTTTTAAATCAGTCAAACGATTTTTACCCCCTAAAGTTAGTAGTAGTAGAAAAAAAAGAAGAAATTATATAACTTATTAAATTAATAAACAAGCCGAACCTGCTCCTTCTTACAAGAGCAGTTTGAGCTTCACGATAGACCTGTGTTGTGTCGCCTGCGGCCCATTCGGCTCTGGCAACGGAATTCGTGTCTGCTTTTTGAGGAGAGGGGTCCAGTACTGACTCTTTGACCTTATTCTTTTTAAAATACGGAAAAATCAGCCCTGAGAATGCCCTTCTCCTTCGGATTGGAGGTGGCCCTGGTGAATTTGTATTCTCCCAAAGGTGGGTTAGATTAGGTTAGAAAGCACTCCTTTCATTTTCTACAATGAAGAATGCGCACCTTATATTCTCCAAAATGGAGAAAGTATTCCTCAAAATTTGACAGGGACCACCAATACCTATTTACTTGGGCTAAAAGGAAAATAAAATCTTTTAAGGAATTTCTTTTCTCGTGCAATACCGAAGCTCTAATATTTTGCTTTGGGTCTCTATTGACACAAACTTTTTTAAAAACGAGAAAAAAGCCCCCCAAGTTAAATATAGACTAATAGATAAAACTTATTTAAATATAAATAACTTGAAAAAGTCGTTTGGTTTCTATCCCCAAAATAATGAGAAACGTGAACAAAAAATGACATTGAAGAAAGACAATTTGGAGGAAAAAGCAATGGATGTGGTGAAGGAAGACAAAATGGATTAGTTATGGAAAACAGAATCGACGTATTAAAAACAGGGTAAAAAAAGAGAGAACGAAAACAAAACCGACTTATTAAAGACAAAATCGAACTATCAAAAGAAGACCAAATGAAATAAGAAAAATTAACCAAAATAAATGGCGGCTGGAAATCGGTTTATATTATTCGAAAACGTGAGACTGCTACTCAAGAGCTAAACTAAAGCCAAAATGAATAAAAATTGGGATGAAAGAGGAAGATAAATTAAAGTACTTTCCTTATTTTAGGGCCCAACTAGGTAGTCGCCAGATGGGCTCCTTAAAAAAAAACCCCTCTTATTTTAGGGCAAAACCGAACTAAATTTAGGGCAATTTAGATCTTGAGATAAGGAAGCGGCCTTTAAACAAACCGTTGTTTGACGCGACAAATACACAAATGGATTCAAAGGGGCTTTGGCGGGAAAGATGGGCGCCACCTATTTTCAACTGGAGAGTGAAATTTACATAAAAAATAGAATGATAATCGCTAGCAAGCCCGATGGCACCAAGGGAAGGAGAGGTTCATCGTTGGGGGAATGTGCAGAAAAAGTATAGTAGTACTGTATTTTAACACAAACCAGTAAACAGGGAACCAATTGTGGCCCAAGGTATAGCGATCCGTTCCGCGTTGGGGGTGTGGATATAGAGCCACCTTCAGCAGGTTCCGGGTGGGGGAGTGATGTGATTAATACTAATGAATGACTTGGGGGTCCCCAGGGGAAGACCGGGGAAGACACAAGATTACCCACAGAGGTAGACAACCTTAAGGGATTTCGCGATGGTCGAGCAACCGCGGCGCATCCAATGTCGTGCGTGTGTTCGACCCACGAACTCGTTCGTGCTCTTTGTAAAGAATTGTTCGTACTTCCGAATATTTTTGCTCCTTTAAGAACTGTGTATATAATTGTTCGTACTTTCGAATATTTTTTGCTCCTTTAAGAACTGTGTATAGAATTGTCCGTACTTTCAAATACTTTTTACTCTTTTAAGAACTGGTACGTTCTCTTTGTATAGAATTGTTTGTACTTTCGAATATTTTTTGCTCCTTTAAGAACTGGTTCGTGCTCTTTGTGTGGAATTGTTCGTACTTTTAGAATACTTTCGCTCTTTTAAGAACTTGTTCGAGCTTTTTGTATGGAATTTGTTCGTGCTTTTGAATAGTTTTTAATCTTTGAGAACTTGTCCGTGCTCTTTGTATGGAATTGTTCGTACTTTCGAATACATTTTATTCTTTTAAGAACTTGTTCGTTCTTTCGAGGACAAGGACATTGCGTAAAAGATTGTTGTTACATCCGAGTTTTTGTGCTATGAACCTGTTGGTCCTTTCGTGAGCTCCTTCACGATTTGTTCGTACTCGCAAGGATAAGTACTCTTGTACGAACCTTTCAAGGATTCGTGTTTTTTTTAACCTTTTCCTAGAAGCTTGTAACGTTGCTTCCTGGTCTCAGTATTTAGGTTTCTCAGTGCGCTCGTCATGTTCTTAGTCTTTTTTTGTTTACTATTCCTGTTGTATTTATCCGATTGTTTTTTCTTCAATGGGAATTGCCCTCGATGGTTACATGTTTTCGTTAGTGGGTGCATTTCAGAGGTTCTTTACATCAGTCGGCTTTTGTTCCCAGGGGCGTCAAATGTAACATGGACAAGCATGCTGCAGCTGACATCTAAGGATTTAAGTGCCCTCCCAGCTTCGACGCGGGTGGTGGGATCTAAGTCTATAAATCTTCCACACACTTTTACTTCCTCCATTTTCGCCACCTCCTTAAAATTTTGCTGGCGGAGATGCACTCGTTGGTTTTCGTTGCTTAGGCTTGTGTAACAATACTCATGGCCCGCTAATCTTTCAAACGATATTTGGAGCCTGGTTAATCCAACTCAACCTCTCCCCTTGTATATGATTACGATGTTTCCCGTCCCTCCCCGAAGGGGGCGGCGACCCACGTTCTGACCTCCTGTTTTCATCCATCCCGATTTGAGATTAACATCAATTTATGGGGCACCTCAAAAACAGGGTCTGACAGAGAGAGAGAGAGAAATAGGGGGAGGGATAAAGAGATAGATAAAGAGAGGAAAGGAGGGAGAGAGAAAGAGAGAGAGAGAGAGAGAGAGAGAGAGAGAGAGAGAAAGAGAGAGAGGGGGGGCTGAAAGGAGGGAGGGAGAAAGAAATAGACAGGGGAAGAAAGAGAAAAATAGAGGGAGAAAGAGAAAGAGAGAGAAGGGAGGGAGAGATATATAGAGAGGGAGAGATAGAGAGAGGAAGAGAGATAGAGAAAAAAATATAGATAGAGAGAGGGGAATGAAGAAGAATGGGGAGGAGGGTAACCCTCTTAGAAACTCTCTTAAAAGAACGTAAAGTCGAAATATGTTCCTCCATGGACCGCTCCCCGCGTCCAGGACTCCTAAAAATACAAAGCCATTTTGTACAATTTTACTAAATGAGAAAAATGGAGCGCCTTTTTTTAAGGTCGGAGGAAGTCCATTTAGGAAGCAAATGGAGTCCCTCGAAATTCTATTTTTCACCATTACGTGAATTTATTTCCTCGGTCGTCGCTTCACGGAAATTTCATGTACGTGATGCATAGTTGCATGGCCCTGATGGGTTGTTGACTAATGATAGCTCGTGAAGTTTAAAAGTCTGCAGCTCTTTAATAAAAAAATAAAGAGGAACGGAAGAGTAGCTCGATTGCCTTCACTCACCTCTATAACAAATTTTATTTTATCTAAGGCAAAGTGATTTTCCTTTTAGACCATCCTGAGGCGGTTAAGGCAAAAGTAAACATTTCCTCCTAACCCGCTTAAGGAGGTTCATTTTATTTTAATTCTGAGAACTACTCCACTTCGGTGAGATGATAAACTGGTAGCAACTAGTGAGGGTGTATTCACCACGGCGTGACATTATGTATAACTGCATCCTACAAAGCAAAGGAAATCTATGCGGTCGATTTCTTTCATCTGCACACCCTTTATAATTCAAATTTAATGCGCACTAGCAACGAGGCCGTATTACTTCATAAGTAAGGAGAGATCTGTAAGGAAAATGGTGAAGGTATATGGAGTCAAAATACAAGATATATGACTGGAGGTCCTCTTTTAGACTTTAGACACCTCGGGCAGTGGAACATGCAGTGCGAGGGGCAGGGTATGGGGTAGGGAACTTTAAAGCGACATTCCCTACAAGATGTAATAGCCGGGTAGTGTTAAAAAATGTTCAGGTATGCAATAAAGCTATGGAGCCGCGAAGGTGGCAAAACAAAGGCAAAGGAGAGACGCTGTGAAGGATTCCAAGTTTATGTATTCGACGTTGAACGGAAAATGTCGGTCCTTTGTCGTGTCTTTTCGTCCGTTTCGGTCCTTTCGTCTAGTTTAGCTGGTAAGGGGTGGTTTTCCTCACGGGTTTAGGGTCATCCTGGGGTCCTTAGTGTAATCTGAATTGGGGCTTTGACCACTGCATGACAAATGGGGGTGTTTGAGACCAGTCAGTGGTTCGGCGAAGGGGGTAGATTTGGCTTGGCTGCATTTCAGAGATACCTCGACGAAACATGAAGCACTTACAAGGACAAAATTAAGTATTTTTTACTTTTTTTTAAAAATTAAAAAATGCATTGAAGCCAGGAGGGAATACCCATACCATCTTCTGGCGGGCGTCATAAAATGCAACCATGCCCGGATATGAGACCGCTGGCCAGGGAAGTCGCGCAACCGAAAGTTTTCTCCCTCCGGGTACGATATGCAATGGCCCTGATGCCCGCCGAAGTCACTTTGTAGGAAAGTGGTTGATATTGATAATGATTTAAAAAAAAGGTGAAATCAACGATGACAATTTGGAACAATAAGGTTTTGAAAAAGAGATGTGTAAAGAAAGTGGTGCGAGAATGTGTAAAATTGCCATAGCCTGATTCAACAACTTAGGGACGAGAGGTACAGGGGTGAGGGCCGTAACTCTTCCGACCCTGCCTCCACTTCTAAACAAAGCAGGTCCCTCTTGGGGGGAAAGTCGTAGTGGACCGAACTCGACTGGACTACACAGACGCGGGCACGAGGGAAAGCGGAGAGCGAGGAAAAACAATTAAAATAAGATCTTCCATTAACTGAAAATAAAATCCGCCATTAACTAAAAATAATATCTCCCATTAACTATCCCAAATAAAGAGAGGTTGATATCTCAAAAGGCAAGCCAATTCAAATGCCAAATGCGAGCCCATTTAAGTGTCGAAGGCGAGCCCATTTGAATACTCAATGCAACCCAATTCAATTCCCACCAAAGGAATATCTAAATGATAAAAAAAACACATTTAAATGCCAAATTCCAGCCTTATTTGGATGGCAAATACATCGTTTAAATATCCAGAGCGACTACATATAAATGTCAAAATCATTCTCACCTAAATACCAAAGCCACAATTTAAATGCCTACAGCGACTCAATATAAATATCCAAATAAATCCTATTTAACTACCAAAGTTCAATTGAAATGCCATAAACACCCATTTAAACACCTAAATGTTATAAGCGAGACTATTTAAATGTTAAAAGCTACCTTATTTAAATGTTCAAATTTAAATTTCCAAAGTGGCCCGATTAAATGCTCGATGTAAACCCATTATAATGCCAAAAACGACCCTGCTTAAATTGCCAAAGCGATACCATTTAAATCCCCCAAAGTAACCCTATTTAAATGTCCAAAACGACCCCATTTAATTGCTTAAAGCAATTAAATGCCAAAGCCTCTTTACACTGAGCACAATGCAGCACTGTTTTATCAGTAAAAATTCATGGGTAAGGATAATCGAAGATCGATATGTCCGCTCGAGGCTAGTCCAATTTACTTGTTACCCTTAAAAAAATGTTCATCTAGAGAGTTATTGAACATATTTATCGCCTGGAATCAACAACCCTTTGGGGTTAGCCGCTACCTAGGTTCCTAATTACTTCATCGACAGGGTTTGGAAGAGCATCACTGTATAAGTGGTCAAGTTAGGGCCAGTAAAAATGCACAGAGATTAGAGAACCAGAGACGATTTAGAACAACAGGGAGCGGCAGGGCACGCAACTTGCCAGAAACTACCTCTCATAAGCAGATAGTTTAATATCCATTATTCTTCTTGTAATCATTACACCTCAGTAGACCACTACGGTCTTTAATTTAGAGTTTCGTTGAAGAGGAGGTATAAATGCCACGCTCCGTTCTCATAACCGCGGCCATATGAGACAGAGTTTAATGAACTCTGTAATACAAACGGGCCTCATATTTGACTCCGAAATTGGTGCGGGTGCGAGGTCTTGCGAGGTGGCGGCGGAATTGGGCTGACGCGGAGACATTGTAGGGAAATGGAATTTCAACGAGTTTCGACACAAGATGCAAATTACTCGATTGGACAGGGCAGAATTCGACGCACACCTCCTTAAATCAGATTCACCGCTTCGTTATTTCGTCTCCCCGAGGAAATCTACCCCACTTGCTGAGATGAGATTCAAGAGAGCTGTGTGCCTCCTCCTTGCGTCTCAAGTCGTATTCTCTTTTAGCTCCTCAAATTATCTACCTTCCACAGATTATCACATCGATAACTTCATCGGCCTCTTTCACAACGATTATAAAAAATGACTGCGATGCTCTCGTTGATTTTCGTTTATTAAAAAAATCGTTGCCCTAAGAAACTGGCTGATGGCATCCTATTTAATGAACAACTCGATACCGCACTCAACCACGTATTTTCTTTATTATACCACCCAAATTGCAATCGACTTCACTTGTCACTTGGCTGAAAATGACTTGAACCTAGAACATGAATAAGAAGTGTTTCCCCCGTAAATGTAGAACGTGCACAAGAAGTGTTTTTAGGTTAATGGCGAGGGTGCGTCTTGAAATTTGCCGCCTAACTTCACTATAAAAGAAAATAACACAGAGTTAGTTAATTTATAACAGATCTATTTACCAAAATTACATGCTAAGGACTTGTTAAAGGATTGCTGTACTATTCATTTTATTCAATGAAATCGCCGTCGGCGCCAACTACGGCCTCTGTGCAGCGTCGGAACCTGCTGCAGGCCTTCTCGACGCTCTCCATGTTTAACTGGGGAGAAAACTGTGGTGATCCTGGACCAGAGCTCAACCTTGGTGGTGCATTGAGACGTACTGGTCTCTCTCTCTTAACCACGCCTCACACATAACAGTCTGGAGGGTTTCAGTCCGAAGAGTTGGGAAGAGATCAGATGTTCGGAGTGATGTGTTCAAAGAGCTAAGACTAGATACTCCTGCCCGTGTGGTATCGTGCAGTCCTGCTGTCACACCCACGGCCTTCCAACAGCCACCGCCTGGAGCTAGGGCAACACCAACTCCTCCAGGCACTTGATGTAGCCTTCAGTATTGGCAGTGGTAGTTTCCGAGCAGCCATACCCTCCTGATCCTCTGCACCGTCCTCAGATACACACCCAAACACTCGCATTGGAGCTCCCAGAGGTGACTCTCAAACAGCACAGTTTGCCTTTTCCAAATTTTGGAGGATTGAATTCAGCCATGGTATTATTGCTTCCTTCAGAGACAATGCAAAACTGAGTCTACTATGATAAGAAGAAGAGAGAACCGACGTTAGACAACACGTATGTGCGGAATTCGGAGTCGAAAACGCCGACAAATTACCCATCACACCCTGTAGAACATGAATAAGAAATGATTTTCACGTTGATGTAGAACTGAATAAAAAGTGAGACGTGGTTTTCAAGTTAATGTAGATAAGCTTAAATATTTTGTACGTTAATCTGGGAATGACTAAACTTAAGACCTCTCTGGATAAAACCCACGAGGGGTTTATCGAATTTTGAGAATGGAGTTGTTATGATTAAAAGAGACTCGTCTTTGTACGGTAAAACAGGAGTTTTTGTCCCTCGTGACAGCGGTGGTATGCTTTCATATCCATTCGGGTATTTGGAGGGGTTTCTCGGCCCCTTCTATCTAGACACGGCATTTTTTTTTTTAAGAGCTCATCTGGCGACTGCCTACTTGGGCATTAGCCGCCGTATTCAACATTGCCTAAAATTAGGCATCTTTAAAAGAGGTTCTAAAAAAAACAAATAAGAAAACCATCAATAAAAATAAAACAAAGAAAAAAGGTAATAAGCAGAAAGCAAGCTCTGGCGTAGCTCCGCCTCCCCCCGGCGCAGGAACATGCGACCTACTAAAGTAAGAAAAAACAACAACAACAAAAAAACAACTATTTAAATAAGGGGAGAAGGCCGGGATCCTCCAAAAAGTCTAAAAGTACACAGGTCAGTGTGGACGAACCCGTCCCGAGAACAAGGAACCGGCGGTAGCGACCCCGCCCATCCCGGTACCGGGACAGGTAACGTGTGCGGAGATCACCTAGACTGAGACATTCAACAAGAATGTGCCAAACAGTCTGAGGGACAACGCAGTCTTCACAGTACGGCGGAAGCGAGCGCTCCATCAAATGGCGTTGCGTTCCGCGAGTGTGTCCAATTCAGGGAAGACAGAAAGCGGCCTGAAGCCTTCGCGGCATTGTGGGGTAGGTCGATGGGAACAGCCGCGGCGCAATGGCACGCAACTGTGCGTTCCCTTCGACCGTCTCCCATCTTCTTAGCCAAGCAGCCCGAAAAGCTGCCCGTATTCCTGCCATGTAGTCGGTGTGAGGAAGAGCAAAACGCTGGTCCGGTCGCAGAGTCCTCGCGGACTCTTTGGAGCCCTCATCGGCGTGCTCATTCCCCGCAATTTCCACATGTCTAGGAACCCAGCAGAAGATAATCTAGACATCCGCCAAAACCGTGACGTCACGCATATCACGAACTAGGGGATGCGGAGATTCCAATGCCCCAAAAGCACTCAGGGCGCTTTGTGAGTCGCTATAGATTCCCAGAGGGGATACGGCGTGGAAGCCGACCCCCTCTCGGGGCTTGAAGCCATCCGTATACACCGGGACGGTTCCAGCGTGACACGAGGTGTGCTCCAAAAAGGTCGAACTCAATACTCTCGGCGCTATAGAGGCTTTGGGAGCAGAGGCGTGGCGACAAATAGCCAAATGTGGTACCCTCCAGGGTGGCGTCCTCTGGGCAAAACGAGGGGCGCCAACGACCCGAGAGCTATACCTAGCTCTCGGAGTTTCCTGGTCCTAAACTCAAAGGGCTTAGGGTATGACTGACGTCTCTCGGAGGCATAGGCACCGTCGAAATCAGCTGTGGATGCAGTGAGAGATGTTAGCGATTGAGGGAGGCACCGGGCTCGCGCTTACAGGCGAATAATGCACTCTACATGGCGTAGAGCGAGTGGCATCTCCCCAGCATCGACTAGTAGGCTCTCAATAGGGAAAGTGGGAAAGGCACTGGCTTCCAGGCGAAGGCTGGTGTGGTCGATCGAGTCCACCTTCCGCAATACACGCTCGACTGCGGATGAATAAAACTCGCATCCGTAGTTGAGCTTCGAACGAACGAAGGATCGATAAAAAAGTAAGGCAGTGGCCCTATCAGTGCCCCAAGCGCTGAACGTCACGGAACAGAGAATATCCATGGCTCGGGGACAAGAAACCCTAAGGCTGCGAATATGAGCCTCCCAGGTGAGGTGTCGGTCAAATACAAGACCAAGGAAACGGTGCGATTCAACCACTTCCAGGCGTACCCCATTAAGAAACAAGTCTGGGTTAGGGTGGAGCCGTGGATGGCAGCAGAAGTGCACCACCTTAGTCTTGGCGAAGGAAAACCGAAAGCTGTGCGCTTCGGCATAGCGAGAGACGCGGTTCAATGCCTTTTGGAGTCACGCTCCAGAGTTGGCATCTGGGCCGCGCCAAAAGAGATCAAAAGGACGTCCACGTAGAGCGTAGTGAGAATATCTTCCGGCAGCACCGAGGTGATGCCGTTGATGCTGAGGGCAAAGCGTGTGACACTGAGGACACTCCCCTGCGGGACACCCTCTTCCTGCTCCATTGGGCCGGGGAGGGCTCCCTCCACCCGTACGCGGAATCGACGATCTCGCAAAATTCAGATATGAAGATTGGGAAGCCTCCCCTCGCCCCCATCGTGTGGAGTCTCCATGATACCGTATCGCCATGCGGTATCATAGGCTTTCTCCAGATCGAAAAACACCGTGCGTAGTGCTGTCTACGAAGGAAGGCCTCTCAGACAGCATTTTCCAGTCAGAGCAGAGCATCCGACGTGGAGTGGAACTTGCGGAAGCCGCACTGTACATAAGATAGATGTCCTCTGCTGTCTAGAAAAAACGCTAATCTAACATTTACCAATTTCTCCATTAACTTGCACACGCAAGAGGTTAGAGAGATTGGGCGGAAACAGGCGGGAGTAGAGTGATCTCTCCCCGGTTTGCGAAAGGCGAGCACAGTAGCGATTCGCCAGGAATCTGGGAGGAGACCTTCAAACCCAGATCCTATTGAACAAATATAAAAGAAAGGTCATGCCTCGCTCACCCAGGTTTTGAAGCATGGCGTACGGGACATCGCCCGGACCATGGGCGGTGTCCGCGCACGAAGCAAGAGCGGAACGCAACTCACTCACAGTAAACCTGTCATATGAGGGTTCTCTGCTTCTGGAGGTAAAGTCCAGTCGGCGGCCTTCCGCACCATCACGACATGCATTGAATGCTGGCGGAACAGCATCACGGCTAGAGAATGCGGAGAAAGCGGTCGCGGGGTCCGAGATTGCGGTCCCATTCACATGGAGAACGGGCGGGGGGTCCTGCGAGAACTTGCCGCGAATCGTTTTGACTCGCTTCCACACCTTTGCTAGAGGGGTCTTCCCGTTAAGTGAAGAGACTTATGCCCGCCAAGAAGAGCCGCGGGCGTGCTTCGAAATATACCGGAACCTAGCCCTAGCCTGACGAAATTCCCTGACATGCGCTTATAGCGTATGTAAGCATAACGCTTCTGTTTGAGGGCTGTCTCACACTCGGCTGACCACCACGGCAGTGGTCGGCGTGCAAAATGGCCAGAAGTTCTGGGAATAGTAGTCAGGCCCGCGGTGGTGAGGTTGCGGAGAAGAACTCAACGGCCTCATCTACCGAACTAAACTCCTCGACTGATAAAGAAAATTCAGTCATTTCCTGAAATACAGGCCACCACGCTCGCGCCAAGCACCACCAAGGTGGGCTCTCAGGCGGCAGCGGCCCAGAAAATGATATTTGAATGGGAAAGTGATCACTACCATGGAGGTCATCGACCACGCCCCATTCAAAATCAGACTGTGTATCCGGAGAGCACAGAGATAGATTAGGGCAAGAAAATAAGCGGTTCTCGGGCAGCGCAAGCCAGAGAAAGGGCCTCGGCAACCGTGCCACGACGCGGTGGAAGTCCCCCGCGTCGAAGTCAGCTGACGGTGGAATATTCGCAGAAATAACAGTATACCTCCTATCCAGGTGAAGCTGCACAGCCACTCCCTGACAGGAGGTATCTAAAGTGAAAAGAAAAACGGAGACATCATGCCGGGTGTAAACCGCGCATCCCCCAGTCCGGACCCCATCTCGTGGTGGTGGGGTCGCAAAACCCTTATACCCCGGGAGGGCTGGCAAGGGGCACGCGCCTAGCAGCTCCTCCCATTTGGCCCGGAGTCCGCGGCAATTCCATTGAAGGAATATGCACTCCAGGCCTAGCTCGGAGGAGACGCGGAGGCCCTCTTCGAAGAGAAGACCCTCACGGGAATGGCCGTACGCTTCCCGGAGACAGAACCCCGGGAGCTGTTGGCCGGACAATGCGCTGAAGGCGTTGTCGCCTTCGATGACTTAATGGGGGAGGTTGGGCTCACCATGTGAGTCTTTACCTCCCTCCGCCTCGAAATCTTAGGTGTGCGTTGCGGCTTCGGAGGCGGAAGGGGGGCCTCTTTTCGAGGATCCACCGTCTCCAAGCCACCCAGCCCACCACTAGGCGTGGGTGAAGGAGCCGAACCTTCTTTGTTGCTGTTCTCCTTTCGGAGGGCAGCTTTAGGAGACCAACTACAAAGGTGTTGCCTCATGTGAGTCTCACAACCTGGTGGAAGCGCGTGGCCGTTTCGCTTACGGGAAACGGTCACGCTGGAGGAAGGGGGACGGGAGCCTTGGTTTTAGCCGGGGCTGGGTGTGAACCCTTTGTGCCGCAAACTCTACCAGGGGAGTGCCCGGGTTGAGTAGAACCCGCAGAGGAGCTCAGAATGGGCGCGAAAACAACCGTGCGGCCTGGATAGGCCGGGAGCAGAGGGT
This sequence comes from Ceratothoa steindachneri, assembly GCA_963969495.1. Classification (NCBI taxonomy): domain Eukaryota; kingdom Metazoa; phylum Arthropoda; class Malacostraca; order Isopoda; family Cymothoidae; genus Ceratothoa; species Ceratothoa steindachneri. The sequence continues at coordinate 106,709,034 of OZ018323.1, read as the reverse complement.
GTCTTTCTTAGCATTGAGGCGTAAGACGTCCCAGGCAGAGCTGGGCGAGCCAAGACCAAGTCCTTAGCCTCGCGGAATGAGAGACGATCCTGGGTCTGAACGGCCAGGATTTCTTCCTCAAGGAGATATGCACCACATTGCTTCGAAGAAGCGGGGTGCGGCTCTCCGCAATTGACACACTTGGCCACACACGATTTCGACTTATCGTGTGCGGCCTTGGAGCAATTTTCACAGACTTCGGGTAACCCCGACTTTGCACGTCTACATGAGCGATTCGTATGGCCGAAGCGGTTACAGTAATAGCACCTCCGCAGCAGTGGCACAAATGCCTTTACGCGGTAGCGATACCAACCGGCACGCACAGACTCAGGGATCTTGTCTAAGTCGAACGTGACGAAGAGTGTAGTGATGGGTCTGGAGGGTCCCCTGCGAGAGCACAGGGGAAGGGGACCTCCATTTTTTCTGTGGTGCTACCCGAGGGCGACTACGACGATGGACAAGGGGAAATTGAGGGGAGATTTTTTTTATGTATCATCATTAGGCATGGTGACCCTATTTTTTTACGGGAAGCAATCGCTCATCACCCCTCGTTGTAGCCCGCCCTGCAAGGGGTGCGTACGGGCTTGCAGAACCAGGTGCCACCATTCAAGGACACCCCTCCCGCTTGGTGGCCTGGCAGTCCCTCACCATGGCGGCTCCACCTTGGACACGGCGTAAAATGTATAGTGTTTGAAAATAGAAAGGAAGAGGAGGTGAGGAAGATGTAGGTGGGAATAAAGCAGGTTATTTAAAAACCCACCATCCCAAAATGGATCTCAGGGGTGAGGGATCATTGTCCCCTCCCCCCTTAGCCCCGATCCGGGATAGTTGGCTAAGAAGAAGGTCAGCATCTACCCTGTGAAATTAGAGGCTGACCAGAGAAAGTTGTGAGAGAGGTTGTATGAAAAGCGATGAAACAGGGGGGGAAATACAAGTGTCTGAAGGAAGGAGAAGAGGCTAAACTGGAGTCGGACAGGGTGATGAGTCCCGTCAGCACGGCGGCCAGGATGGCAAATCGCCGCGCCCCTTACGTGGTCTAGACACGGCATGGTTTATATAGAGTTATAGAGGCACGAGGACGAACCTCATTATGCTTACAGAATAAGGCCAATTTCAAGATCCCATGTGTGGTCTTGGTCTGGTATTTGGCGTTAAGGGCGTCTGCTATCATGTTTTAGAGTTGAGGTCTGTTTAATGTTGAAAGTTATTCTATTTCAGTCTTTGTTTAGTTTATCCTTTTTAAATAATCTTGTTTCATCTATCCACTTCTTACTTCATCTGTCTCCTCATTTTCAGGGACTAAAAATGATTCAGTTATACCAATTTCCTCCTCTTATTTTCGTTACAAAAGTTTCTCATTTTTGTTCTTCTTTTGGTTCTTAGGGTTTCAGCTGGGAAAGACGGGGGGGGGAGGCTAAATACAAAGTGCTTTGATAAGAAAAAGAATTGGTGAGTGTTTCTCATATTTGAGTTTTTATTTTAAATTCATTTGGAGTTTTGGTTAAAAACCCGTAATAATAGATTCTTTGTTAGGGAATTCCCCCACTCCCTAATAAAGTAGGAAAAAAATTGTAATTTTCCCTATGTTAATAAACAAAGAAAGGGAAAACAAGAGTTAAAGAGGAGGAAAGTAGGGTTGAAAAGAGGAATAAAGAAGCATGGAAAGAAAGGTATATAAAGGAGGGTTACAGGAACGAATTCCTAGTCTTAGGCCGATCCGAGTGCGTCACACTTGCATTTTTTTCCCTGTAGCGGAGGAATGAATATTTCAAGCACTCGAGGTAGGCTCCCTAAAGGCTCGCGTGGGGCTCAAGGAGATTGGAAGCAAATAATTCACTTTCAGGTCTCCGAACCGGTTAAGTTACCGCCCAAATCCGATGTGCCACGTATTCAAAGACGTTACTTGCCCGGGAGGCTTGGCCTTAATTAAGGCCTTAGTGCTGCGAGTAGGCGGTAAATTAGCTTCCATCCAGCGAGCGCAAAATTATGCCCCTTTCCCAATTCAGGGAAGCCGCCCAGATGCTGACTGGGGTGAGGATGGGGGGGGTAGAAAAGAAGCTACATATGCGTGTGGGGTGAAGTGAAGGAGAGTGGGAGCAGGTAACGACCAATGCACCCAGTGTTAAGTGGAAAGAGACTAGGTGAAATTCCTCCTTTCAAAGCGTCTTTGCTGCAGGACTGGGGGGTAGATTGTAGGGGCGATCTCATCTTGCGCTTTAAATGGTCTCCTTTGGGGGCTACTTGGGTACCTTTCACCCCTCCCTCCCCCAGCCCCCGTCGTTCAACTATCCGATTCACCGCTTCCAATATGCTTCGTGTATTTGGCGGTAGGAAATTCGTACTTAATGTCCTTGCTCTCTCACCAGAGATAGCAAGGATATCACAACCCAAAAATCTGGGGCCGGAAGGGCACATTACATCCTGGAACAAAATTGTGTATCAGATAAAGATAATGCATCTTAAAAAGATATCTTCTTTACTAAGTCAACCTCGAGGTGGTTTATCTTTAGTAGTGATTGATTCTGTTTCATGTCTGAATTCCAGTGACCTTATAATATTACTTAAATTAATAACGTTACTTATACAGGGTGGTTCCCCCCAAAACGGGCCCCAACTTTCAATAAGCTTCATTTCTTAATTAGACAAACAATTAAGAGATGAAGCTTTTTGAAATCTATAAACTGACGCTTCTCAAACACTAGATTCGAAAGTACGAACAAAATGACTCGAAAGTTCAACACGTACATGGAATAACCTGTTTGCGGGGGTGGGGAAATGGGAAGTAACCACCCATTTAGGGACTTTTCCCCATGCCCACTTCGAACCCTGTCCTTTCATATCATTGAGGACGTGTGGCGGAGTGGTAAACACGCGTCTGTATCCTGATGACGGACGTCTCCAAGATTCGAATCGCCGCCCAAAATTCTTCGCTGCAGATCGGTACAAAAAAAAGATGCGCATGTGCGTATCTACGCATTGAGCAAGTGTTAATAATTATGTGCAGGTCTTATGTATTAATAATTATGCCATGTTTGTGTGTTAATGATTATATGTAAGTCTTTTGTTAAATATAGGGCTTGTTTCAATTGTGTAGGGCTTATGTGTACGCATTAAGGAGAGCCGTGTGTAGGTGATATGTAGGGAGGAGCTTGAACACAGTGTGAAGGAACGGAGTGTTTAGTTTGTTGCCTGCGACACCCGGCCATTTTCAACCGATGGCGAGGTCTCCCGAAAGGATAATGAAATTCACATAAAGATAAGCACAACAATCGATCCTCGTCGGAGGGAAAGATACGGACATAATAGTAGTAGAACTGCCCCTCCCCTCCTCCCCATCGAGAAGGAAACGCAAAGAGAGCCATCAGTTCGGTGCCGGGAAGTGCGGATGTGAGAAAGTCTCCAGTAGGTTTTACGGGCGGAAGAGTGATGTGTTGTATGTGCGAATAGAGGAAGAGGAAAGATACAAAGGGGCCGTGATTGACTATGTGCAATGATGGGGCAGTCTGCGCAAACGCACCGAAGGTGTGACTAGCTCTCTACATACGGTGTGTTTTTTTTTGTCTGCTCTCTTGGTGGGAGTGAACCCTGTACCCAGACGTGAAATCCAACGCCTCTATCCAATTACTCTCAATATACGTTCTTGTAAAGCGTTCTTCAAGGCCACGTGCCTTCACACAGCGCTTGTCTACCACCTAAGAGACGGCTTGAAGATAGGTGGGTCTTCACTCCACGCAAGAAGGCACCAATAAGAAGGAGAGAGAGGGATCGGAGTATGTATACCAGGAGGCAGTTCATTCCACGTTCTAGGAGCAAATATCGTGAAAGCGCGATCACCGATGCAACAGGGACGACTACAGAGGAACCAGAACGGGGGTAGGGCCATAGCGTATGGTTCTCAAGAGCTGAAACGGAGTGAGAGAGGAGGGCATGTGAGGGGTGATTGCGTATCGAATGGGGAGTTAACGGAGCAGTGGTGCTGCATGGGAGAAACGACCCGGGCAGAGAAGGAGACGGACTGCAAAATTCAGAGTGAGATGGGAGTGGAAGGAAGCCTGTATGTGAACCAGGGAGAAGAGTGTTGCAGTAGCGAAGGCGGGAGGTGACGAAAGCGTAGATGGTGTGGTGTGTGAATGGTAGGTTTGTATGTACTGTTTTTCTGTGTATTTCTCTGATGTGTGAATATATGTGCATTTATATGCGCGTGTATGAATTTAAATGTATGTTTCAAAAAGAAGGAAAACAAACTCCTTTTCCTTCCATATACTCTACCGAAGGTCACTTCGTCAGTGAAAGTTCTGGCAGTTGGAGGTGTTTGGGTGTGGATACGCGTCACCAGCCAGAACTTCCTGATGCAGTTCTCGAGAGTCAAGCTATATGGAGGGGGTGGGAGGTGCAACCAGGAAACAAAGTGTGGAGGAGGAAAAGACGGGTGGAGACGAAAAATGGCACGGAGTGGATTCCTGGTATGTGAAGGAAAGAGGAAACCTTTGCTGAAGGGTGAAGTTCTTTTAGGGGTTGGTTGTGATGTGTTTACACCCATAACACCTCCGTGAAATATGCTGAATACGTAGTGGCTTGGGAAGATTTAAGTGGACCTTCTTACGTTCATTCAAACATTATTGACTTCGCTTTAATTTTAACCTTTCAGTCTTTCATCTGTTACATCCGTATTTTCTTTACCTCTACATCGGGAGTCGCATTCGCGGTGAAATGTTAGTGTGAGGGAGTTGGAGAGTTGTGCGCTTGTCAGGTCCTTAACCCAAGTAGGCTCCTTTCTACAGGGTGGCTCATAAGTCCCAGGACGCTCCACGTACAACTTTTGTACAATTAATAACATATAACATATTTATACAAAAGTTGTACGTGGAGTGTCTTTGGACTTATGGGGCCACCTGTATACAATTTCACGGCCTTTCACCTCACATTCAACCATTTTACAATCTTTCAAATGAATCATCTGTTTCGTTTTTCTAAAATAAAAAAAATAATTATACAACTTGCTACAACTTGGCGGTGAATGATAATTATTCCTTACGAACAGCTTTAGAAGGACGAATGGGACGATTTCGGCCAATTTCACCTGAATGCATTTTAAGTCAAGAATTTCCAGGTACCAAACATTGATTTATTTTTTAACCGTTTCAAAAGCTATAAAATATATTTTAATATTTTTAATAAAACAAGTCTAGTAAATATTTTTTTTTTAGAATATAATAAATATTTGGTCGTTATAGGAATGTAATATGAGGCCATTTGTTACTATGACCTACCAGACCAGTTAATGAGACTTACCAAAATATTTTCAAGGAAGAAGTACCACACAGTTTCATTTGTCTCAGATGTGAAACAAATCAAAGTAATGAAATGAAACAACTGAACATATAAACTATACAAACTGCATCTAGTACACAACACTGAACGCCTCTCACAAACCAAGTGCATCGTGGGAAACTTAAATGAATGCATCACCCAATTAAGAATCATTCACTATTTTCTGGGGTTGGTCAGGTAACCACAAACCTTCCTTTTTCCAATATTTAGAGGGTAAGGCCATAGGAGATAAGATAAGAGATAGGAATTACCTGGGTGAAAGCAGGACGGGCTGTAGCGAATGGCGACAATGGGTTTCAAATGGTACAATTAAATTATTTTATTAAATAATTACTTATTAGAAAGTTTTAGAGCTAGATAAGCCCTCCGCCCCTCCACACATACACCTCCAAAAGGTATATACTTACATTTCCGTTGCTGTCCCCGTGAGATCGGTTCTAAATCTAAGTTGGATCTAAATGTCAAAGATTATTGACCAATAAAGCTAAATCGTAATCTATGAAACATAAATAAAATATATAAGCATCTATACAAAAATATTACACTATTTATAATTATTTTTATCGGAAACACACCATTATGATAGTCGCTGGGAGACCCCCTACAATTGAGTAGGAGGCCCCGAGCTACATGTTCCTTGTCGCACGAAAAGAATCAAACAGCGCCACTCTCCACGAATCACTTTGGGATCCATGGACAAGTGACCTTGGTTCACCATAGCCAACACTTCCTAGTTTCTCCGACCTTCGAGATCCCGAACGACACAACACACACACAAACAAACACGCAAGTCAGTTGTCTGTGTAATGTACTGAGTGTCCGTGATGGTCACGGCTATTTAGAAAGGCCGCACAAACAATGGCGAATAGAAGAGCCGTCTTTATTAAATAAACAAAAGGTTGTTTGATGGCGACGAATGTTGTCAATCAATGTTTAGCCATTCTCTTATGAAGGTTCCAGACTTGTAATTGCAAGGCCTTGGACTCTTTATATGACCTTGTTCCGAAAAGGTTTGAAAAATCACTTCCCATTCAAGAGACTTCGTTATCTCGGCATTTATCTTGGGGCAGATGACGTCTACGGTGTCTGTATTCATGTAGCACTTTTTTTAAAATTACAGGGCCACTCTTTTTCATACTCGGTGTTCAAGAGATGATCGCGCACGAACCGCCATTCTTGAAATTGTAATGAAATACGGCGTATGCATGATTTATTTACTTATTAAAAAAAGGAGAAACCAAGCTGAAAGTTTGGAAATGTTCACAAGTGAAGTAAAAATTGCGTGGAAGGGACAAAGCTCGAGTAGTACATCAACAATCGAGGAAGAGAGTGGTGGATCAGTCATTCTATTTATGGACTCTTAAGTGGTTGATGAGTTCTAACATCAATATTTTATGGAAGATACCTCATTCCGATGATGAAGTTAGAACCGGGTTTCTAACAGCAGCTACAGATTTGAAGAAACATCCAGAGTCCCAAATACGAATAAAGTATTCAGAATATTCTAGAAAATATTTGGTAATAGAGGAACGGAATATAATGGAGGTTATATCTCGGTAATGATACAAATGTAGCAGTGCTATACAATGCTTGGCGATTTTTATAATCATAAGGAAGGAGTTTTGTCTCTCTTTAAAGAATAGACACCGAAATCAATGTATTAATTTATGAGTATAGTGATTTATCATGCTGAATAGGCACATACAAAGAGTTTTACTGCTTTTACAACACATTTTGATACTTATACGTTATTAGTAAGCTGTAAATGACTTGATAAGTTTTATCCTACTGCCCCAACCTTTTTTTTTCTACTTTAGCGATTCATTGTGGTAACTGCACCTACGAGTAAACAGCCACAAAAAGTACAAAAAGTGCCGAACTTCAGGTTAATATAAAAAAGCAAAACAAAGCGACAAAGGCAACAGGAATTAAAAATATGGTGGGATTTCAACCGACCAGACACACTATATTTAATGAATAAGTGTACTGTTGAAGCATAGCTGCCTGAAGGACATCTTACACGTGGCTATTAAAACTAGTAATCGACAGCCAACGAGGGCATTACTTTGGTTAAAACTAGTGATTTATCCCCTTGGCGTAGTTTCTTCTACTTCACTCGAGCCATCCGTTCCCATCTTGTGGCGACCACAAAATACACCAAGGGAAGGAGAGAGCGAGAGGGGGGAGAGAGAAAGAATAAAAGAGAGGGGAGATAGAAAAGGGAGAGAAGGAAAGGAGAAAGAGAAAAGATAGAAAGAGGAAAGAGAAAGATAAAATGAAAGAGATAGAGAGGAGGAGGAGGAGGAGGAGGAGGAAAGAGGATGCATGATTCTAATAACTAGCAATCTGCTTTCTTTGGCAAAGAGGTCAGACAGAGAAAGGCCAAACTATCAATTAAATTACTTGATTGATTTGCTCCTTCTGACACAATATTTAAGCTGATCGGTGATAAGACCCAGTAGGGCCTACCAGGGTTCATCGGTGTCATTCAACAAGCAACTACACCAGGCACCAACAACTCTTAATAAACTGCCTCACAGGATTGTGTCCAAAATAGCGTTACAAACTTATGTCCATTCAAAGGTTGCCTGAAAACTAATCAAGCAACTACAATATATAACATTCTATAATAGGTTTAGTACGCTAATCTGATGGCAGATTATCTAACAAGCTAGATATGGTGATATATACAATTTCTACCTCAAAACAAAGATCAAGACCACAAGAATCTTCCGTCCGCATATATCCATCCACCTAAGCTGCGTTTGAAAACGTCTGAATATGGACCGGACCACTTTTACGACCCCTGTGGCGTTTCCTTTTATAAAAGTCTAGGAAAGTTGAAGGTTTGAAACCAGCTGAAGTATTAAATAGCAGACTTATGTAAATGCTTAGATTCTTTCCTTTGAATTTTTACAGAAATGTGATACACCAAATTTTTTTCTTCAGTTATGTACACTATGCGATATTAATTCAACATAGGGAAAGTTTTTTCAACATCGTATAATCACAAATCGAGGTAAAAACTATTAACGATAACTTTCAACGGAAATGTAATAAGAAAAAAGAATCTGGACAAACCCCACAACTTTTTTAGCCAACAACAACAAAAACCGGAAAACGCTTCAAGGTGTGCAAACTTAATATACCCTTGACCTTCGTTGTACTCGTACCTGTGTGAAATTTGACCTCAATGGGTTTAACCTTCCGCCTAATTTGCATGTGTCCTCTTTCCGCCTAAAAAGATGACCCATTAAACTTCACATCACCATTTGGCAACATCCAAATCACCATTTTGGAATCATTTCCTACACACCTCCATACATGCGTGTGTATTCATACACAAACAGACGTGGTCGTAAATAGAGGCGATTTTTAAGCACAGCACACAAACATTGCGAAGAAGAATGAGTTGGGTAATCAAATAAGTACACTTAAAATATTTTCAGGATGTACGTGTTTCGTATATGTACATACTAGAGTCTTCTGATTTCCATCTGAAATATACATGTCTCAAAATTAGCATATATAAAAATTAAACGTTAAATGATATTTATAAGATATGTAAATCTTAATTAGAAACTACTACATGTTATTCCAATAGACTTACAAGCAGCACATTTCGCTTCGTGATGAATGTAAAAGCATCACTTGTTTTATTCTCGTTCCGAGTGAAGCTTCGTCTGAGAATAAAAAAAACGATCATCAAAAGCCACCACCATCTTCGTTGATTACAGAAGGTGTTAGAGTCGGGGTCTGGGCGAAGATATATTTCTAGGAATGAAAATTGGCAACGCGTCGAGCCTTGATCGAATTAAGCTGTGAAGTCATGGGATTTAAGATTGAGGGATCAACCAAGAAAGAGTCTGCGACCTACATCAGAGCGTATTTGAGTAAATAAATTTCCTTTTCTGGTTAGCTGAGAGACTCGGGTCGCTGTAAATGAGAGGAGCATGCATGTACATATGTGTACTCCTCCCACCCCCCCCAACCGAGAAAATGACGAACTTTGACGTTATCGATTCCTTTGTGTATACACAACCAGTCTGGTCATTTCGAATTATTCGGAGTTTTGCGCCTATTGTATAATGCATGATGTATACACGTTCGTGAACGTAAACTAATACGTGCAGTCTGGGTAAAATACACATTTTTTTTTATTTCTGTTCAATTGAACGAAGCTGGTGTGGTATGGTGGGTGGTAGTGTTTAAAGATTCTCAAGTGTGTACATAACAATGCAGTGGCAGCAGAAGTGCGTCCAACCCCTCTCTTTAACTGCACCACCCCATTTCACCAAAAGGGAGGGTCGCTTTCCTCTAAAGATCTCATACCCTTCGTTGTGAAATGGAAATATATCCAAAAGAGAGATGCACCAAGCAAAGCAGTCTCCTCTTTGGATCACTCGGATTCTCTTACACACTACAATTCTGATATCTTTTGGCTAATAAGTTAGCGTCGAGATGCCACCGTGGTTTTTGCCCGAGTAACAAAAAGAAAGGACTACCTAAAGCATCGGGAAGACACGCAACTCTCCGGAACCTGAGCTCCAAAGAGTACTTTCAGTTTGTGGCCCTTCAATGAAACAAACCGTAAAACGGCATTACTTCCAACAACGGGCAAAGTTAAACGACACTGAGTATGTTTACTCCACGGCTGGTTACCTAATTTGAGTGAGATGGTAATGAGAACGGATTCCATACGTTTTAGCGACCCTGGTTTAGAATCCACCCAAATCTCCAAGTCCTCACTGACATATGTGGAGAACAGGGCGAATGGGAGATTAAACCCCTATAATACAAGTGTGGCTACAAACATTGTCCCTGTTTTTAATTGCTTATTATTCATTATTACAGTTTCACAAATGAAATAAAAAAGCATTTTGAAATTTTATTGAATTATTTGATATCTTGGATAAGAAATGTGTACTTACAAAAAAATGAGAGGTTTATCTACCACAATCATGGGTTATTTATTTATCGGACATGCAACGTGTTTTCATCGTAGAAAAGATGGTCAAACATGGCCCGCTAGTTGCCACCCAACGGTCTTTCTGACGAAAATACTATTAGCAAAGGACCATAGATCCAAAAACAATTCGCACGATTTTCGCCAAATGGAAACATCACGGCTCAATCAAGAACAGGCAGAAAGGCAATTCTTGGCGCCTCAAAGGTGTGCGAACCGCTGGAAATATTGATTCAGTCGCAAATCACCTTGAAACGAACAACAAGAAATCTGAGACGACTATCAGCTGTGACGGAAATCAAACGGGGAAGAGCATCCGGAAAATTACCACGTTTGATTTGGGAATGAAGTCATTCAAAATGTGTTTACAACAGCTTAGCAAACAAGACAACCAGTGTCTGTTGATGTTTTGTGAACGCATTGAAATAATAATTGAACAAAACCAGATAAGATTAAGTAACATAATATTCGATGATGAAAGCCACATCTATTTAAATGGTGTCATCAACAGACAAAATTACCAGTGTTGGTCACAAAACAAGCCGAAACCTCTGCATTCACCAAAGGTTACTCTCGTGTGTGGTTTGAGTAGCAGCAAGGTTTATAGTCCTTGATGCCCCAGAGACAAGGAGATCACTTTTAGTAACTTCAGAAAGATATGTAAAAATGCTGAACACGGTTTTTGAACAAGAAAACTGCAGTAACAAATGGTTTCAGCAAGACGGAACAAAGGCCCGCATAACTACAATCATTAGAATGTTTAAAAAGATTTTTTGAATAAAGATTCATTGCTTAAACTTTTTTCTCTGGGGATTTGTCAAGGACAAGGTATTCAGGCAAGAGCCAGCCAGCCTCGATCAAAGAATTAAATCAATCGGTGATAGAGAGTGTGCAGTCCATTGAATGCAGCGTTTTGAAAAATATAATAAATAACTTCATTTCCCGTTGTGCGAAATGTAAGAATGTTCACTTTGAACACATGTAATATAATAAAACTTAAAAACATTTTTTCGAATGGTTTTATTTTGTGTGAATCTGAAATATTGACTTAGTAATAAGCGATTAAAAACAGGGACAATTTTTGTGGTCACACTATATATGCAACCTCATTAAGCTAGGTCATTATAATTCAGCCTCAATCGTTTACTCACGGTGTGGTTGGCGCAGATCAACTCTCATTTGCATTGGCAAAATTTTCGAATATCTTGCTCACCAAGTCAGCGCCCCATATCCGGGTTTAGTCATCTTCTACGAGACGCGCTGTAGGAAGCTATAGGTAATTTTCATACCCCATACAAAGGTATTCATGATCCCAATATAATTATGATTTTAGGCACCGCTACAAAGATAGATTAAAATGATCCTTTTAAGAACGCAGATCCCATTTGTTGTCGCCTCGTACTTGAAGGAAAACAGAGCGAGGGAAGAAATGAAAATCGAAGACATTTACTCTTCATCTTAATGGGTATATGCAATCTTAAAAATGCTACCGTTTTAATTAGCAGTTGTAATATCGCCCGTGACAAGAGGACATTGGGAGAATTGATAGCATTTTTTCTATCGTAAGGCTGTAATCGTCTGTTAAATTTCTAAACCTACCAATTCCCCAAATATGACTTTGTGTAATTTTTTTTTCGTGGCGGGGGAGAAGGGGAGCTTCAACCTGAGCCTTTGACAAGGTTATTCGTTTTTCATCATTTCTGTTCCTTTTTCGCGAGGTTTTCGTTTTTCATCATTTCTGTTCCTTTTTCGCGAAGTTTTCGTTTTTCATCATTCCTGTTCCTTCTTTCGCGATGTTTTGTTTTTCATCATTACTGTTCCTTCTTTCGCGAGGTTTTCGTTTTTCATCATTTCTCTTCCATCTTTCGCGAGGTTCTCGTTTTTCATCATTTCTATTCATTTTTCGCGAAGTTATCGTTTTCATCATTTCTGTTCTTTCTTTCATGAGGTTTTCGTTTATCACCATTTCTGTTCTTTCTTTCGCGAGGTTTTCGTTTTTCATTTCTGGTCCTTTTTCGCGAGGTTTTCGTTTTTCATCATTTCTGTTCCTTCTTTACCTAGGTTTACGTTTTCATCATTTCTGTTCCTTTTTCGCGAGGTTTTCGTTTTTCATCATTTCTGTTCTTTCTTTCATGACGTTTTCGTTGTTCATAATTTCTGTTCCTTCTTTACCTAGGTTTTCGTTTTTCATCATTTCTGTTCCTTCTTTCGCGAGGTTTTCGTTTTTCATCATTTCTGTTCTTTCTTTCGCGAGGTTTTCGTTTTTCATCATTTCTGTTTTTTCATGAGGTTTTCGATTTTTCTTTCACGAGGTTTTCGTTTTTCATCATTTCTGTTTTTTCATGAGGTTTTCGATTTTTCTTTCGCGAGGTTTCGTTTTTCATCATTTCTGTTCCTTCTTTACCTAGGTTTTCGTTTTCATCATTTCTGTTCCTTTTTCGCGAAGTTTTCGTTTTTCATCATTTCTGTTCTTTCTTCATGAGGTTTTCGTTTATCACCATTTCTGTTATTTTTTCGCAAGGTTTTCGTTTTTCATCATTTTTGTTCCTTCTTTCACCGAGGTTTTCGTTTTTCAACATTTCAATTCCTTTTTCGCGAGGTTTTCGTTTTTCATCATTTCTGTTCTTTCATGAGGTTTTCGTTTTTCACCATTCGTTTTTTCTTTCGCGAGGTTTTCGTTTTTCATAATTTCTGTTCCTTCTTTACCTATGTTTTCGTTTTTCATCATTTCTGTTCCTTTTTTGCGAGGTTTTCGTTCCTCATCATTTCTGTTCTTTCTTCATGAGGTTTTCGTTTATCACCATTTCTGTTCTTTTTTCCCGAGGTTTTCGTTTTTCCACATTTCTATTCCTTCTTTCGCGAGATTTTCGTTTTTCAACATTTCTATTCCTTTTTCGGGAGGTTTTCACTTTTCATTATTCCTGTTCCCTTTTACACGAGTTTTTCGTTTTTCATTACTTCTGTTCTTTCTTTCATGAGGTTTTCGTTTTTCACTATTTCTGTTCCTTCTTTTGCGAGGTTTTCATTTTTCATCATGTCTATTCCTTTTTCACGAGGTTTTAGTTTTTCATCTTTTCTGTTCCTTTTTCGCGAGGTTTTCGTTTTTCACTATTTGTCTTTTCTTTCGCGAGGTTTTCGTTTTTCATTTCTGTTCCTTCTTTACCTATGTTTTCGTTTTCATCATTCCTGTTCCTTTTTTCACGAGGTTTTCGTTTTCCATCATTTATGTTCTTTCTTTCATGAAGTTTTCGTTTTTCATCATTTCTGTTTTTTTCTTTCGTGAGGTTTTCGTTTTTCACCATTTCTGTTTTTTCTTTCGCGAGGTTTTCGTTTTTCATCATTTCTGTTCCTTTTTAAGCGAGGTTTTCGTTTTTCATCATTTCTGTTCTATCTTTCATGGGGTTTTCGTTTATCATCATTTCTGTTCTTTCTTTCATGAGGTTTTCGTTTTTCACCATTTCTGCTTTTTCTTTCGCGTGGTTTTCGTTTTTCATCATTTTTGTTCCTTCTTTACCTAGGTTTTCGTTTTCATCATTTCTGTTCCTTCTTTACCGATGTTATTCGTTTTTCATCATTTCTCTTCCTTCATTCGCGTGGTTTTCGTCTTTCATCATTTCTGTTCCTTTTTTCCGTATCTGTTCATATATTTCACTCTCCTGAGCTTCACATTTTCAAGAAGCGTGGCACAAATATAATGGATTAAGCATTTGAGCTTTATGGAACTTGGGTGAGCTCACTACTAAAAGGTGCAATGGCTTGTGTGAGTGGAGAGAAGAAAACACAGGTTAGGGACGTGTAATGAACGAGACTGTTCTCCTATCTGCCCACTTGGATATGCTATCCTGGCTAATGCGGTAAGAAAGTATCATTAAATATATTAAATGTTTGGTTTCACGGGAATCTCCCGTAAGAACTGATGGTGATTTAAACAACCAAAAAAATTACATTGTTTCCTCCATCCATTTTTATCAAACATTCAACGTACAACCTCAAAATAATAAGATTAAAAAAAAAATTAAAAAAATTTGACTTAGAGCCAGACATGTAGTCCATTTTCTATTAATGAGAGAGAAAATGGTTTATGGAGGACTTTAATAAATTATAATTAGTCAAATATCTAGGCTATGCCAAATGAAAATCTTGTCTTTAATATAAATAAACAAATAACTTGATGTATTAAGGTCAGACGAGCATCTCAAAAAATTCAGTACTTTTATATTTTTAAAGATTGTTGCTATTACGTTATATTTAATGAAAAGTATTTTCTATCAGTATTACTAATTTATTATAAAGCTGGCAAATTAATGGACAGGATAATATAACCACTATTTTTTTAAACTTTTTGAGGGTTAAATGAATAGTCTGTTCATTTTCGCAAAAATGCTAATATACATCTTTACTATTCTACGATAACATTTAAAATACCTTTCTAAATGAGAATATCTCTTGTTTGTTCTTTGTGCTTTGTGCCTTTATAGCAGGGTCGTAAATCTTAAACCTTGTGTACACATGACCGCGATTCATAAAAACGAACATGACACACGACGAGGAAGTTGTTATTTTACGGCAGAAAAAAAAGGACAAAAATATTACAAAAAATATCACAGTGATTTAAATTCCCACTCATCTAACACATCTCAACCTTGCAAGATATTATTATTATTGCTGTTGTTATTACTTGAAACTAAGAAAGGAAAACCAACGAGGGCATATCCGGGCAGAAAATATTGAAGATATAGAGCAACAAATTCACCTGTGTTGTGGCCGGAAGGGCACGTAATCTTACAAATATCAGCCCACGGCCTTTATTATGTAATGGCGCATGGGATCGGGAAATTTATGGAATCTCCACCCCACCCAACCCACCCACCTTCAAGAGCTCTTGGTCATCCCATTAAATGCGCCACTTTTTCAGGTTTCTCATTATTTTATGGATAGAAATCAAAATTTCTTTGAAGTTATTTCTATTTAAATATTTATTTATGTAATGTGATTTCCACCAGTTTCTACGAGTCCTCTCCATGCTTCTACTAAATTTTCAATGCCATGTTTGTAAAAATCCCTTGACTCTGATTTTTAAAAAGTTCTTTAATTTTTTGTAATGTTTTTGTTTGATTTTTACTCTCGTAAAATAACAAATTCTTTGTCGTGTGTTTCGACCTATTCTATTTTTGACATCTTCATTCTCTTTAGGTGATTCGCTAAACTCCTAAAAAGTGGGTAATCTGATGGGGCTAATTCGGGTGTGTATGGAGGATGCCTCATTAGTTCCAAATTATTTAGCTTTTGTATGTGATATTATGTGAGGCTTTTCCTTGACGAATGAGCACTCTTCTTCTAGCGATTAATGGTGGCTTTTCTTCTTCAAGTGGTGCGTGTGAATGGTGCAGCTGAGGACGGAAAACCTCTTTGGTGCGTGGCTGATTTGGGCTAAGAGGTTCAACGGGGATTATGCCATTCATACCCTACCAGGGAAATGTTCCGTTGATGAGGCCCCTGTTTCGGTTAGGGTATTAGTCTTCCCCCAGGACTAATCCCTTGTCTTGAACGTTTAAGATTGTAGAAACTTTTTAAATCAAATTCAATCGATTTTTACAAAGTTGAAAATGGAGGCTAAATTACTTATTAAATTAATAAATTCTTATTTACATATAAATAATTTCAAAGAAGTGTTTGATTTTTATCCACAAAATAATGATGAAAACTAAAATAAAGCCGCATTACTTAAGAACTGGCCCAATAATATTGGGATGACTAAAAGGGGAATATTTTACAGGTAGAAATGAGAAATATTTATTTTTAATTTAATCTACGATATTTAATAAAGCCTTATCTCTGTAGATTATGTAGAAATATCAACATTATAGAAGTTTAAAGTGTATTAAATGAAGGGGGGGGGAAGATAATCATCCCTTATTACACCTAAACTCCACCCATTGGGAAAGGGGGAGTTCAACTTTGGTTGAGAGCCCCTCGGGTCAGAAGGAAGGCTCCAAATGACAGAGATCAGGGGGGAGGGGATTTGCTGTATAAGGAATATAGGCGAGTTGTGTGCGTTTTTTTAATCACAGCCATGTATACACAGTGGTGAAGTTGGAGAAAGGGTAAATGTAAGGACGTGAAATTGATAACATAAATAATAAATGAACCGAGATTTATGAATTGCAATTTAAGAATGAATATTTTATGTTATTGGGGAAAGAACAAAAGCGTCAGGAGCGCTGTTAAAGCTGTGTTCCGACTTCGTTAATGGGCGCTTAAAAATGCAACACTGGGAGACCCCCCTCCCCCCCACACACACACTCCTGCCCCAAAAGATAAGAAAGAAAATGGCAAAGGCGCTTCTCGGTCACCAAGGTTTGTATATTGGTTCGTGTACAAACAAGTTTAATTTTATTGGTTTGTGTACAAACAAGTCAAACTTCATTGGCTTGTGTACAAACGAGTCAAACTTTATTGGCTTATGTACAAACAAGTCAAACTTTATTGGCTTGTGTACAAACGAGTCAAACTTTATTGGCTTGTGTACAAACAAGTCAAACTTTATTGGCTTGTGTACAAACGAGTCAAACTTTATTGGCTTGTGTACAAACGAGTCAAACTTTATTGGCTTGTGTACAAACAAGTCAAACTTTATTGGCTTGTGTACAAACGAGTTAAACTTTATTGGCTTGTGTACAAACGAGTCAAACTTTATTGGCTTGTGTACAAACGAGTTAAACTTTATTGGCTTGTGTACAAACGAGTCAAACTTTATTGGCTTGTGTACAAACGAGTCAAACTTTATTGGCTTGGTACAAACAAGTCAAACTTTATTGGCTTGTGTACAAACGAGTCAAACTTTATTGGCTTGTGTACAAACGAGTTAAACTTTATTGGCTTGTGTACAAACGAGTCCAACTTTATTGGCTTGTGTACAAACGAGTTAAACATTATTGGCTTGTGTACAAACAAGTCAAACTTTATTGGCTTGTGTACAAACGAGTCAAACTTTATTGGCTTGTGTACAAACGAGTTAAACATTATTGGCTTGTGTACAAACGAGTCAAACTTTATTGGCTTGTGTACAAACAAGCCAAAATTTATTGGCTTGTGTACAAACACGTTAAACGTTCGAGGCTCGTTTGTAAATAAGTTAAATTTGTTTACTGTTTCGTTGCAAGAAATGGGATGAGATGGCGACATTCACTTCATGGTTAAGGAGTATGGTTTAGCGTGGTTAAGCCACATCGACTATGGGTAGCTACCGGATGGAGTACGATTTCGGGTCATCATCTTGGGCGGTTCGAATCCCATCTTAAACTCCAGGTTCCCACTAATATTGGCGCCCGTAGGTGGGAATCGAACCTAAAAACTGCAACAATTAAGGTTTTGACCCCTAACAAGGCGAAGGGGGGGGGGGTGTAGCATGGAAAATCACGATACATCTGATATTTAAAATGGTGCGTGCCCTCCGCACCTCAACGTCCGACCGTGACTGTGGCTATACAAGCCTTCTTGCCGATATTTGGCTCGTTGGCTTCCGCCTCTTAGTTGTAAAAAAGACGCAACATTTCAACCAGTCCTTAGCCCCCCCTCACCTCCTTTTATAAAGGGCTGAAACATTGATTGAAACGATCGCATTTCTGCCCATGATATTGATCCGATTGTGGCGTTGATGTGCACCAATCCGATTTTTATTGAGGGAGGAAAACAAGGATAAAATTGCGGGTATTATCTCCTTTCTGAGATAAAGCGATGCTTAAGAGAAATTTTTCTATTTTCTTTAATAATTATCTATGTTATTCCTTCGGCACAAAAATGATCGCTTTTCTCTTCCACAACCTCATTTTTCTCCCGTTTGCTACACTTCATTGTCCCCGCGGATCTTTCGCTTGGCTTAACGCATTTATCTCGCCGCTCATTCCAATATGTTTCTACCAGAACTGAACTGTATCGCTGGAAGCGAAATTTCCGGTGTTTGGGTGAAGGCAACACGGAATTATCTGTACGGATGAATACAAACGTCATGGTTAATGTCTAGGTGCGGGTAAGACACCATTACAATTTCTTCTTTTTTTTGCAACATGGAAGCCACATAGCAGCAGCTAGAAAATAGAATTAGCTTCTGATTAAGACATACCAGCCTCATAACTCATTGTTTGGCCAATGAAATATTGCATACAAACATCAATTTACAGCCAAACATCATCAATTGCTTTCCAACTAAATTCACGTCAATTCTCAAATTCCCACGGCAAGCTACTGATTGATGAAAAAGGTGAGAAATGGGCAAGAGATTTGATGAGGTGAAAATATAGGGATAAGTTTTGGCCCGATGAAGAGGGCATCTGTTGCTTTCTTCTTTACTTTTACTTTATTTTTGCCTTCAGTGCCAGCAGTGGAGTTCACTGGTGGCTGAGTTGATCGTTTTAACGATCTTATTTTGCCTTTTTTAAACTTTTGTTTATATATACACATATATATTTATCCTTCGTCGTGGCATTCAAGCCTTTCAATTTTGGTTTTTGCGACCTTGTTTGCTTCCTTTTTCTATTTATCTTTATTCTTTTCCTTAAGTTTTGGGCACTTCGCCTCTTTTATTTTTAAGTTTTCTTTCTTTCCACTAATTTTTAGTTGGGCTTTTGTCTCTTTTTTTATTTTAACTATTTCGGTCGTTTCTAGTTTGGTATTTTCTAGTTGTTGTTTTCTTTGTCGTCAATTTTGGTATTCTTTGTTAGGTAAAAATTGCGTTCGTAGCTTCTAGGGCACAATTTCTTCCGCTTGGGAATAGAGTCCTCCTGGTGACGACGATATGCAGTTTATTTTGTTGAATGTCTATATTATTATTCAAAGTCAGGAGTATTTGTTCTTATCATTTTCCCAGGTCTTTCTCCCTAGCCTCTAAGAGTTCCATATTCAATGATTTTGTCCCTGCTCTTGCGGGCCACGTTACGCTACAAACTACAGGGATCAGATGTCCTTCTTCCAAATGCATTTAGCTATGAGTGAACTTTGAAGATGCGAGCACGGGGGAATATCCGTGGGCCCAAGAAGTTATTTGCCTCCAATTTAATACACGTGAAATATTATCGTACACCGAAGCGAAGATGTGAATAAATTAGTTATGTGCCGCAGTCGAAAATACATTAGTTACCGATCGCAGTCGATAATACATTACATAGTTACCGACCGCAGTCAGGCGAGAGTAAGGAAAACACGGATCCAATAACGGCAACGTTTAATGAGTCAGCAAATTGAATCAGCCAGGAGAAAGGAGAAAACAGACACGAAACAATGACAAACACATACATAAACAGACTACAAGGTGCTGCACATGAAACTTTATTCTTTAACGTACATGGAAACGACGTGAAATTTAGAGAAACGAACGGCATCCCTGATTAAACGTTTGCTATTCTACATCAACTCAAGGTACACATGAATAAACGGTTTGGCCAAAATAATAATAATAATAATAATAACAGGAGGGAATAATGAGCAAAGGTATGCGAAAGATGTATAGTACCGTCCAAAACTGCCTAAATCTACCTCTTCTTGAAATTACTAGGTTAATTTCCGTAAAATTTCACATATTCTTGAAATTTGACTCCAATAATGTCCAAGTTTCACTTCATAAAACAACCGCTAAAAAAAGTTGAGAAAATTAATGTGGATTTGAAGAAATAATGTATCTCAAAATTAGAGAACGATAACTTTCAGTTTTCAAGGGAAAAAAATCGTAATTTATGTGTGTCAACCCTGCATAAACGTGTATTGTAGTTTGGTACTAATGGTATGAGTCATCTATCAGGATAGGGAGAGAGGTAAAGGCCGAAAAATCCTTCAGAAAGCAGGTAGTCCAGTGGTAGAGTGAAGGAATGGCAGTGTGTGACATCGTAATTGGTAAATTCCAGGGAATATCGCGACCGAGGTCACTGCACGCACTTCATGTCAGGTTGCCGAGAACGTGATGATGTGGTTGCACGTGTACATGAAAAAGTCTCGCCAGACTATCTCATGTCGATGGAGAGAGATGGCACTGGTGGTATCACAACTCTTTTGCTCTCAATAATTTTGAAAAAAATTAATTAACAAACGTATTAACAAACCTATCATCATCTGACTTTCAAAACTTCCAAAAACTCAGTGAGAAGTAAAATGGTTACCATCCGACGGACCGACATCGTAATTTATAGAGTCGCCTGTACGCGACTAAAAATAATACTGGTAAAGCGCCTAGGTTAGCCTTCGATATTAAGCATGCCCTGTGAAGTGCTGTAAAGAGGGGGGGGGGGTATGACCGATTGGCAATTTAATTTGTTTGGATCAGACGAGAAGTAGCATATAATGCGTCGAGCAGGTGGAAGATTCAATCCTGAATGAACGAAAAGGACGGTTAAATTTAGGGGTGGCAGCGTTATGGTGTGCGGTGTGTTTTTAATCTGTCCTCTTCCATTTACACGGCAAAGTAAAGACCGCGGTTTACAATATTCTTCTTCAGCAACATTTGATCCCCGCTCTTCGAACATCGGGAATGCGTGAGGCTGTTTTCAGGCAGGACAATGGTCCGAGGCAAACAGCAGTTCTTGGATGCTGAGAATTTCGACGGGATGAACTTGGCCTCCTTTTAGAGACATCATTTAAGATACCGAATATGGAAGATACTCGGTGAGAAGGTTTAAGGCTCGAGATAAAATCACGCCCGAAGAATGCGACAAATTGCTAAAGCCCTGTGGCCCAGGATTTGCTCAAGGGATTCAGAACAATGGCCTGTATACTCGTTAGTAATCCATTGTTTATTAAATAATTGTCGTTTTCTGATTATGGTTGCATTTATAATATCGTTCTTTAGTTTGGGGACGCACTCTTTCTTCAAATAGCCATTACTTCCTTCATAACTTTTTCTATCCTCTTCAAAGGAATGAAACTTGGACACATGAAGCAGAGGTAAATTTCAAAGAATATTTTGTGCAATTTTTATGCAAATCAGCCTAATAATTTCAAGAAAATGTAGATTTTAGTATTTTGTACTGTAGATATAATAACTAAAAAAACCCCTCTCGTTTTTGTTAGCTACGTATTTGGTCAATAGTTATATTATTTATATGAAAAACGACGAAAAATTAAGATACAAGGATAATACAAGACGCAGAAAAGGAACAAACGGATTTAGATCCATTTTCTTTTGTTAACTAAGCCCCAAAACGGTCGGAATCAAATGATATGAATACCTTCTGTTTATTAATCAAATAGATCGATAGAAGATAGATAATTAGGTAGTTAACTGGCGGATGGATTGATAGGTGGGTGAGGGGGGACTGAATAATGGATATGTAGGGAGCCGGTAGATAGATATATGAGCGGGGGTCAATAGACAAACGTGCAAATACACAAATAGTTAAGTAAGCGTAAATATCTCGATAGATAGAGAGGTAAGCAAGGGGAGGGTACATAGACAAGCAGGTAGGCGGGGGTCGATAGACAGACATGCATAAATAAATAGAGATGAGTGCGCGAATCGATGGATAGATAACGAAGGAGACATTGAAATTTATTGTCCGGAAAACAAAGAAAAAAGGATCCGTAAACAAAGAAGGACAAAGAAGATTGAACGGATATAAAGAGAATCATGCAGGCGTTCTGTGAAGGCCAGTTTCCTTGAATAGCGCCTCACTTAAATTCCTCCTCTTATTCTTTTATTATTACGAATGAGAATGAGCAGAGAGAACTGGGGGCACTAAGTAAAACAATCCCTTAATCGATAAAATACTCTAAAAAGTGAGGACCAACGTAGCCTTACCATCAATTTGTGTGAAAATAAAGTGGTGAAGTTGGGGTAAGTGAAAATGTTCGATTCATTTAAAGAGATTACTTGTGGCACTGGGGATTGGGAGGGCGGGCGGGCCTCGCGATAGAATTTGTCCCAATTCCCCAAATTCAGACATATCCCCCCGCTGCCGTTGGGGCAGGAAGGCATGCAAACCTCCAATTTCAGTATGGATGCCTGTGCTATTCTTAGTATCCCCTCGCTGGGTAAGATGCTCATGTACAATCAGGGAAACAGTACAGGCTGTAGGTAGTCTACAGTCTACATTATACAGTATGTATCACACAGGCCACTTTATAGAGTATATAGCACACAGCATACGGGGCAGAGTGCATATTATTACCTATATGAGTTTGCTAAGCCATAATAGCGCGCCTCTTGGGAATGATGGGAAAATCAGCCTCCACCGAGATTCAAACCCGTGACCTCATGCGTGCGTTGGTCACTGAACCAGGCGTGAGGTCGCGGGTTCGAATCCCAGTACAGGCGGATTTTTACATTAACTATAATATATACTTCATATTGAACCGTTCATAGTAGGTACTCATTAAGTGCACGCAGAACATAGTAGGCAAGATATATATATATATATATATATATATATACAGTGGCGGCAACAAAAAAAGTGACATGTGACAATTCGGGGAAAATAAAACAGAAAAATGTAACTTACATATTTTATTATGAATATTTCATGAAAGTTATTACTTGGTCATGTTGCCCTTGCACTTGATGACCATCCTGAGTCGATTGGGCATTGATTCAGTGAGGTTTGCGAAGTAGGTGGGGTCGATCGTAACCCAGATCTGCTTCAGTGATTCTATCAGGTCCTTGATGCTGCCGGGTGCTGTCTCTTGAACTTTGGATTTCATCAGATTCCAAGCATTCTCAATAGGATTTAGGTCCAGGAAATTACCAGGCCACTCCAAAACACTAATATTATTATCATTGAAGAACCTTTTTACTAACTGGGACCTGTGAGCAGGGGCACCATCATACATGAAAAATTCACACTGATGAATTTCCCAAAATGGCAGCATGTGCTGCCTCAAAACTTCAAGATAGTTAGTCCCCCTCATGGCTACATTCTTGGCAAGGAAGTACAGACCTCCTCTGCCCTTTTTTCCACTAAAGGCACCCCACACCATCACACTATCAGGGTGCTTCACAGTTTTCACGGTATATTTCGGGTCATCCCGAGACACAGTGCTGGGACGACGCACGATCTTTGACTCTCCTCTGACCAGCCTAAAGGTGCTCTCATCACTGAACATGACCTTCTTCCAATGGGCAGCTGTCCAATGTTTATAGGTCTTGCAAAAATTGAGCCTTTCCATCTTCATAGCCTTGGTAAGAAGTGGCTTCTTGGCAGCGCGGCGAGACGGTAGGCCTAAGTCCTTCTGTAAGCGATGACTGATGGTCCTGAGGGCAACGTTCTCGAGGAGGTCTGGGTGTTTTTTCTTGATTGAAGCGGAGGTTACAGAAGGGTCTGACATCACTTTACGCCTTAGGATATTATCAGTCCTTGGAGATGTCTTCCTAGCTGCACCAATGCCCTCCTTCCTCTTTGGTATGGTACCTGGTGGCAATAACTCAGCTGCACGTTTTAGGCGATGAATCGTATTTTTGACGTTACTAAATCTGCTGCTACATCAATAAAAGACTTTTCCTGCTCTAATAGGGTCAAGGCACGGCTTTTCTCTGTCATAGAAAGCTTTTTCCACCCCATTGTATCCACTTGCACAGAAGTTATAGCACGTCAAATGGAGGCACGAATGCAGATAATCAGCACGCTGGAGTGCCATATACTAAAACGTCGTTGTACGAGCTCAAACGAGACACTGAGTTCCAATAGAGCGCAGTTCTGTTGTCTTAGCCCAGGAGAGTCGTCCACTTGCGGCATAAGCTCCGCACATTTTCATTGGATTGTTGGCAAGTAAAATAGTGAAAGCGATTTTGTGTATCGATTTCTGTTGCCAATATTCAATGTCACTTTTTTTGTTGCCGCCACTGTATATATATATATATATATATATATATATATATATATATATATATATATTACCTATACAGTACATAACATGTAATGCATGCTACACATTACACAGTCAGAGGCGGTTTTATTTGTGTTTAATTGCGAAGACAAAAAAAGAGGAGTAAATGAACGGAAGCTAAAATGAGGCGGGAAACAGACAGAAGTAAATAAAGAGAAAAGGGAGGAGTAACGTGAAAGAAGCAAAACTGACAAAAACTTTAATAAACAAAATGAAAAAAAACAAACAGCCAAAATTCAATCCCTGCTCTAGAATTTAGGGTTGAGGAAGTTCCTATAGCAACCCTTTTCAGCCTCAGTTTTTTTAATGAATTTAAAAAGTTTTTAATTACTATTGTTTGATTTTAGTTTATTACTATTTTTTAATAGCAGAGTTGACGTTACACGGGGCAATTTTTTTATTTCGATTGTATAGAGATATTCTCCGTTCTGTATACGCGGTGAATATATTATGTTAAAGCAATTATCTATAGGCTCCGTGTAAATGTTTTTATTTATTTTGCAATTAACCTAACTTGTATGAAATTCAAACTTTTATCTGACGTTTGGTAGCAAGAAATTAACTCAATGGAGTTTTAAAAACGAGTATTGGACTAAATTTCAATTAACTCCCAATTAGGTTTCTTAAAGAGAACAAATAAAGAAACAAAAACTTCCAATTTTATATAGGTAGGGCTTAGGGGAGGGGGGGGGTATCTGTACTGATACCCTGGATAGACACCCTCCAACAGGGGTGCAATATGCTTTTACAATCTCTAAAATCGCCCATGTACGAAAAAATTATCTTCAAACAGCAACACTAAATTAAACATCGTTATTAACATCATTAACACTGTTTAATAAAGTGGAATCAGCGTGCATCAACGCCGCAAAAACCGCGCCCATTATGCCCCAAGCCGCTCATCATTTGGATTATCCCTTTACAGCGACGGGGTGTAGCTATAGCATCTCGTCCAGGCAGAAGGCCCCTAGCAGGCTCCCAACGCCCCCTCTCTCCCATGCATACACATCATCCACTTCCTCTTAGTTCTGTTCTCTCTACCTCAAGCACTCATTCACAAATTAACTCACCTTTAACACACTTTTCTAATTGGCTCTTAGCCACACTTTGCATTCATTATCTCGTATTTTCTTCTCATGTCTATCTTCATCCATTGTTTGTACATCCCCCTTTCATCCAGAAAATTCTACACACATCATATACATATACCACTTCTCCGTCGGTCCTCACTCTTTTTCTCTTTCTCACACCGAACTCCTCCCAACTTGCCCATTTTGCATTGCTCACTCTCGGACTTTCCTTCCTTACCATAATCAACTCCCATGCACCATCGGTGGACCAACCATTTCCTAGTATAAAATTTCAAATCTAAAATTAATTAAACTAAACAATTTTCATTTTCTAAAATTAATTAAATTACAGGAATATGAGAATCAACCATGGCCTCAACCAGAGAAAAGTTATCCTATTCAGGCTATATTTAGGTTTATGGTCGTATATAATTATATACCCGAAATAAGACTATCTTAATAAAAGACATAAATCCTCAGCCTTTCTCGAAATGGTAGAGTAGGAATCCCAGGAGAGAGTATTAAATATACGGAATATTGTCCATTGGAGAGTTGTTAAATTTTATTTCGAGGCGACATGTACCGGATTTTAAAGCCAGAATATCCGGACTAGTTCACCTCGCCTTTAGGGGTTTCTTGCATCAAGGAATTCATAGATGTTTGTATTTTACATGTTAAGTTAGGGCACTGCGCTTAATTTATGAAAAAAAAACTTAACCTAAATTAGCATGTAAAAGAGAAACCCATAAAACACATGAGGTCAAACCCATAAAAGTCAACTGATCTGAAAATCTTGTAGTAAAGTGGGATTGTTTGGGACTTGTTTTCGGGAACAAACGGGTGGAAATTAGGGAAGAAGTAATTTTCTAAAGCTAAGAGATGAGGAGTGTATCCCCGAAAGAGGACACTACTTGGTGCTTTAGAAAGAAAACTAAAGGAGGGAGAGAAAAAAAGCACCCATGATAAAGAGGAAGAACTTAATCCCAATATATATATATGAGCGTTTTGGGAGGAAGACTTTAGAAACTTTGGACAAGAAATGTCTTCAAAACAATTTAGTAGTCTCTGTCTTTGATCTCTGTTTTTGGTGGAGTTTGTGCCCGGTGAGTAGGGGAGGGGGCGCTTAATTTGACCGGGGAGTAGACATAAGAGAGTGGTAGACCTCAAGGGAGATGTGCAGTGATGGAGTTGCCGTTGGGCGAGTGAAGGAGGCGTCGGGTTTCCGCTCCTAGAGACAGGGTTCGATTCCCGGAGAAAACCAAGGAAACACACACACAAAACTGGAGGTTTATGGAGCTACCACCAATAGGCAGTTCCATCCACATAAGGGATCAAACACACACAAAACCACTCTTTCGTATACGTGACCCATCGAAGGGGCAAATATCTCTATACTCTCCCTCACGTGGAAACGGTGGCTATCCCTTGGGCCAAAATTCGGTGCAATGTGACAAAATACAATATTACCACTCTTTCTGGAACCCAGGACAATGAATCTCCCATTGTGCCAAAGAGCTTGAAGTAACTGTCAGTCTAATTTTATGTGAATTTCATGGTCCAGTAGGTGTCCCTCACCCCTAAAAATGATGAGAGGGTGTAATTAAATAAATACAAGATATGAAATTAACTTTATAACAAACAATGGTGAGCAAAACGGAAAAAAAATGGCGCGAAAAATGAGCCCGCGGTTACCGCAAAAAACGAACGTGTGTCCTGCACACGCGGTGCAAGGACAATATTCCTGAAGCAGATAAGGACAATGTTGCGATGAACTCTAATTTGGTCGATAGGTGAAAATTACAGTCAAATGTAAGGTTACCCAAAGCAATGGTGAAGGATTCTCCGAGCAATGACGTCGCCTCGACTGCAACAAGTTGAAACACGGTGAATTCTTCAAATTGTCACTCACTAAGAACTTATGTCGGATTATATTGAGAAATCAGTTACCAGAGTAATTGAAATGCTACTACCCGTATCAAGTAAGGGTTAAAACCCTCGAAAGGAAAACAAATGCAATGGTTCACAGTCCATATTGTAAAGATTGGGAGAAAATGATAAACTCCAAACTTTGGAAGTTGACGGGATGGGGCATGAATTAATTAACCAGAGGAGAGAGGAAAGGACGCAAAAACTAAACTTAAAATAGAAGTAATTTTTCACGTTTCTAATTTAATTAAAACTTCTCGAGAACAAAAAAATGTTTCAAATAGGAGGTTGCAGGGGGAGGAGGGTTAATGGATAATGAGTGAGGGGGTGATGGCTGAGCTAAATATCTAGAACCCGTTATGGTGAGAATTGTACAGAACCCTTAGACAGTTCAACTTCTGTCCGCAGGTTCGAGAAAAGAACGAACCCGCCTGTTTAGATTTTGATTTTTGACAAAAGCGGAAATTATCTACACGTACCGAGCAGGGTTTTTTTTTATGTCAAATAGAAAAAACAGCGTTCGTGGTGTCCTTTGATGAGTTGCTCGTGGTGTCCTTGATGAGTTGCAAGCGAAAAGAGGCGAGCCAAATATGGTATTAATGTCTGAAACACAAATGCTGAGGAAGAATACAACGGAGACTACAAATCTCTGAAACAATGCCAAGAAAACCAATCTTACGCAATTAATACTAATATAAGTAGTAGGTCTATTTTGAGACTTCAAAAGTACAGGGGTGTTCAGGTAAATCGATACAAATTGTACACAGGAAAATAAAACAAGTTGTGCACCAAAACGAAGCAATATGTTCCCATGGCAATTTGCAGTAAATAGAACGATATAGAGTGTTCGAAATCCTTCGAAATGGCCACCATCTGTCCTCACGACCTTCTCCAGGCGGAATCTGAATTTGATGCATGCCCCAGTGTAGGAGTCCTTGACAATATATGACATTGCCTCCACAATGCTAGATCCTCAGAGAAATAATCTAGGGAGTTGTAGTTGGGGGAGCTGGGAGGCCACAATTCTGGGGATCGGTGGTGCGGGAGGTTGTTGAGCAACCACGCCTGAGTCTTCCCAGCCTCGTGTGTGGGAGAGGAGTCTGCTGGAAGTCGTAACGCCTTCCCGCGGTTACTTGGTCCACGCGCATTAATCTAAACGTCCGCATTGACCTTGAGGCCCCGGGGGAAATGTGAGGGAGCATAATGTGGCCCTTGCTCCTGACCACGCCCAGAATCATCAAAAGGCAGGAAATTTACTGTGCATGACCGTGAGCACTTCTACTTTATTCTCAGCCTCGCATTACTGCCCTATCACTTTATAAACGAGGTTCCTCGGGTTGTTAAACAAATTCACACTCTCTCCTTTCCTCTTCTCCCGACGCGGAGGGCCCCGCATGTATGGCTGCATTCTAAGAAGAAAACGCGTAGGTTGTTACATGCATGGGAGCTAAACTCTTACTGGACGTCTCCAAGGTCAATGAACCTACACCCTGAACCATGCTAATAGCATGGTAGGGAAAGTTAGGATTACTCGGTTCTCTGCGAATCAATTTTGATGAAACCTTTCCCAGCTAGTCTCCACAACATGCAACACTAATGTTATGTTTTCGTTATCCTGTGTTACGTCCTTCAATTTTTATTTCGGATTCGTCCCTTTGGGGGGTGAACCACGCTAAGAGCATCTATCTTCTTTAGGAACAATGGGGCGTCGTAGAAGCCTCAACGATGAAGAAATGTCTTTAGTCATCAAGGAAAGTGCGGAAGACACCTTTGTTCATGTTAGAGCGAAGTTACGTCACCATGTGGACACGGTTAGACGATTTCTGAAGGACCCTGTCCGTGGGTTTCCCAGACAAACAAACAAAGTCATTTTCACCGCCGCTGGTCGTCCCCATGTAACGAAGACTGCCAGGAATCGTATTATAGAGACCATTGATTCCGTCTGAGCTCCCTTGAAACTGCCTCCTTTGACGCCCCTGCAGAAGACTTTGAGGCTTCAATGGACCCGGAAGTACATGACCTCAAACATGAGTTGAGTTTTCTTCACTGACGAGGCGAGGGCGACCCTTAATGGACCTGACAGTTGGGCAAACGCTTGGCTCTATTTCGGGCCAGAAAGCTGAAACGATACCTGAATGTGCTGAAAAAAACAAAAACACAAACAGGAATTTTTTTTTTTAAAGTTGAAACCTATCTACTTTATTCAGATCTATAATCTATACTAAGGTGGTACCATCTAGGTCAGGGTGTGGATTAGCTTGTCAAGTCGAGATTTGAACTGTTCGACTCACGAACTGTTCACCACTTCTGGCGGTAAACGGTTCCACGTTCCAGTGATTTTGTATGAGATGAAGTTTTCGCAAATGCTAGAATGGAATTGCAGTAATTCCAGTTTGTAAGCGTGGTTACGTGTAGCATTTGCGTTCAACGTGAACAGACGCCTGTGATCTACGTTTTCAACTCCTCGCACTATCTTAAAAGTTTCAATCAGCTGGCCTCTTAATCGGCGCGTCTCCAAAGAGAACATTCCCAGTTTTCGTAGCCTATGCTGATAACTTTTATGTCTAAAGGAGGGGGTCAATTTTGTGGCTCTGTCCTGTACCCTATCCAGCCATTCAATATCTTTCCTTAGGGTTGAGGACCAGAATTGTACGGCGTATTCAAGGTGTGACCGGACTAAAGAGTTGTACAAGGCGAGAACAATCTGCTTATTTTGGAAGCGAAAATGCCTCTTTATGTAACCCAGTATCCGCTGGGCCCTCTTTTCCACCTGGAGGCACTGCTTGGAGAAATTTAGATCACTGCTGATTAGCACGCCTAAATCTTTCTCAAGGTCAGTGGTATCTAGTTGTTTGCCTAGTGTCATGGTATGACATTACATTATATCAATACCATATTATATCTATCAGGGAGGTACCAATAACTTGAAAGCGAACTGACAAAAGGGACGGAAAACCACGAGTTAAGACGGGCTGAGTAGCGAGAGAGTTTAACGAGGTCAGGTAAATTATGGACAATGACAAAGCTCAAGGTTATTTAAAGAGGCATGTATAAAAATATAATTTTATTTACACAAAAATAATGAGAGAATTGATGGGTAAAATTATCTCAGAGAATTAACGGGCAAAATCACATCAGTAAATGAAAGGGAGATTGTAGTTATAAATCAGGCTATGAAGTTAGAACTTAAGGTATTTCCAGGGGAGACTATTCAAATGGGGGGGGGGGATTGACTCAATTGGGTTACTAAAAGGGGGAGAGGGGTTGGCTTACGGATGTCTTCTGCACTTGAGGTGAGGCCGCTCGGACTTCTAAGCGGGAGGTTGGAGTGATGACGGTTCTCCCAAAGCAAGGGGGGGGTAACTTCCGGTCCAGGAAAGAGTATTTCGGCTACCCGAAATGAGGAGGGCTTCGACAGGAGTTGATAAAAGAAGTCGGGAAAATCACTCGGGACGATAGTTCAAGGGAATTACCTACTGGCTGGGGCTAATTACAAATACACAAAATAGTCCAGCTGTCACTTTGCTTTGTTGCTAGCACTTGACTTTGAACCATGGGGAAATCTTCTGGGTTCTGGGCGAGACTTCTAAACTCTGTGTCTCCTCATGGGATTCTAACACTATTTATGTCCGAGGCTCTCCCCAAGGGAGGTTAGCGGAAAACAGCTCTACTCTCGAATGGCCTCGAATCTTCTTGCAGAGGCCATTCTAGTCCGCGTAAAGGTGAATCGTGAGGGACGCGGTTCGAGGCTACCGCTTGTGGAAGGATGGGGGGGGGGGGTAGGCTTACCAATTTAGGCCTAACCGGGCCTTCTGCACCGTGTGGAAGTTCCGTCTGCTCAAGATATTCCACGTGGGGTTCCCTCACACCTAGCAAGGAGTAGTTTTCCAGAGGGTTAACATGGCCGATGTACATTACCTTGCACCTGTAAAGGTTAAATGGCATCTGCAACCTTTCTGATCACTCGCCTATCCTGAGAAGGCTATATTGCAGGCGTTCCACTCCTCGCGAGCTCATACTACTTCCTAGCTTGCTATCGTCGGCGAACTTGGCTATAGAGCATATTAGTCCTTCGTCTATATCATTGATGTAGACGATGAACAATAGAGGCCCAAGCACTGAGCCCTGGGGCACCCCGCTACTGACTGGCGTTCATTGCGAGGCTATCTCGTTGATCTTTACTCGTTGCCTCCGTCCCGAGAGCCAGTTTTCTATGAATTCGGCTACCTTGCCGGTAATGCCAAGGGCACGGACTTTATTTATCAACCTGCGGTGTGGTACCTTATCGAAAGCTTTTTGAAATGCAAGTATAAGATATCCACAGTTCGACTACGGTCATAATCACTCAAAATACCGTAGAAAATTCTAGTAGATTAGTGAGACATGAACAGTTCTTGCGAAATCCGTGCCGGGAATCCAAAGATCAGGTTGTGCGACTCTAAGTGCTGCACTATACGGTTTGTTATTATTCCCCCGAGTAGTTTGCCTACGATGGATGTCGGACTAATAGGCCAATAATTACCTGGGCATTCGCAGAAAAAGAGAAGCAAACAGCACCTAGTGTCACAAGGCGGTCTCTTATCCAAGTACTAACAAGGCCCAAGGCTGCTTAACTTCGCTGAGCGGGAAGAGAGGGATAGAGGAAGAGAGAGCGGGGAGGGGTGGAGAGTGAGAGAGAGAGGGAGATAGAGAGGAAGAGAGAGATAGATAGAGAGAGTGAGAGTGAAAGAGAAAGATAGGGAGAGAGAGAGAGTGGAAGTAACAAGGTAAGAAAGTACCCCAAAAGACCTTACGGTCCATTCAAAGAGGGTACCTTTGGACTAGCAGTCGAGCGGGCACATCTCTGCTCAAATGCTTTACGTCCTTAAACGGCCACTTTTGAAGACCCTGTCTAGTATTTACTTTAACTGGTAAACAGATTCACCGTTGACAACTTCCACTAAAAGTGTTTTCCAACTACCGCAGATACTGTACGTGAAAAAATTTCCACACAGATCGCGGTTGTAACATTTCAGTTCAGGTTTAAAGCCGTGATTTCTTGTTCTACTCTCAGCAAGTGTAAAAATATCCCTGTAGTCAACATTGTCGAACCCTCATAGTATTTTGAAAACTTCGATGAGTTGACCACGCAGTCTACGGGTTTCCAGCGAGAACAGATCTAATTCCCTTAATCTATCTTCATAACATTTATGTCTGATAGAGAGAATCAGTTTGGTTGCCCTGGCTTGCACGCGTTCCAATCTCGCGATGTGCTTTCGAAATGAAGGACTCCACAATTGTACGCCATAGTCCAGGTGCGGTCGGACAAGTGAGTTGTACAAACACAGTACAATCTCCTCGTTCCGATATCTAAATTGGAGCTTTATGTAGCCTAGCATCCCTTGGGCTTTTTTTTCTCCGCCTCGATGCACTGTTTCGAGAACTTGAGGTCACTAGTGATTGTTACACCCAAGTCCTTCTCAGAGTCGGTGGATTCAATAGCAGTGCCCTTCAGGATAAACTGAGATTGGGGGTTTCGGTAGCTGATATGCATTACTTTGCATTGGTTCACGTTAAATGGCATTTATCACGTGTCCGACCACTCCCATATCTTCCCAAGATCATCTTGAAAGCGGGCAGTATTTCCTTCCTTTGCGACGTTCATGACAAGCTTGGTATCATCAGCAAATTTAGAAATCTTGGCAACCATGTCACCGTCCATGTCGTTGACGTAGATGATGAATAGTAGTGGTCCCGAGAGAGAACCTTGAAGAACACCACTAGTAACGGGCACCCACTCAGAAGCCTGTCCATTCAACACTACCTGTTGCCGTCTGCCCCTTAGCCAGTTCTCTATCCAGCCGGCTACTTTTCCGTCTATGCCCAGCGCTCGCACTTTCCGGAGAAGGTGGCGGTGTGGTACCTTATCAAAGGCTTTCTGAAAGTCTAAGTAGACCACATCCACCGCCTTGTCCCGATCGTGCTCACTGAAGACGAAGTGGAAGAATTCCACAAGGTTCGTCAGGTATGACCGTTGCCTTCGAAAACCATGCTGGGAACTCGTCAGTAGCAGGTTTGACTCTAAATGCAACGTCATTTGATCCAACATTATGCTTTCCATGAGTTTACCGACTATCGAAGTCAGACTGATAAGTCGGTAGTTCGACGGTTCGCTACGGTCTCCTTTCTTGAAGATAGGAGTCACCTCTGCTTCACGCCAGTCTCTAGGAACGCATTCGGTCCGTATTGACATATTAAAGATTGCGCTCAGGTGTCGTGACACTTGATCGCGCACTTCTTTCAACACTTTAGGTAGAAACCCATCCGGGCCAGGTGTCTTATTCGTCATTAGGTCACTGATCTTCTTTTCTATTTCTCCTTCGGTGAAGTCCATATCCTCCAGCTTTTCTCCCGAGTAGGAACCCGTTGGCTGGGGGATGGGACCACACTCTTCAGTAAACACTGAAGCGAAGTAGTCGTTGAGGAGGTTAGCATTTTCTGTACTTAGTGTTTTAATGTCCCCTCCTCATTCCTTGGGATTCTCTTTACAAAGTTTCGCCACTCGGAGTTCCTCAGACCGCTTAGAGATGGAGAGAGAGAGAGAGAGAGGTAGAGAGAGAAGGAGGGAGGGGGCAAGAGAGAGGGAGAGGGAGGGAGTGTTACGAGGAAAGAAAGTAACCTAGGAGACCTTACGGTCCATTCAAAGAGGGTACCTTTGGACTAGCAATCGAGCGGGCACATCTCTGCTCAAATGCTTCACGTCGTTTCACGGCCATTTTTCAAGACCCTGTCTAGTCTTGATTTGAACTGGTCAACAGATTCACTGTTGACAACTTCCAATGGAAGGGCGTTCCAACTACCGCAGTTACTGTAAGTGAAAAAATTTCCCAAACAAATCGCGATTGTAACGCTTCAGCTCAAGTTTGAAGCCGTGATTGCGCGTTATGTTCTCACTCAGTGTGAAAATATCCCGGTAGTCAACATTGTCGAACCCTCGAAGTATTTTGAAAACTTCGATGAGCTGACCACGCAGTCTACGGGTTTCCAGTGAGAACAGATCTAATTCCCTTAGACTATCCTCATAACATTTATGTCGGATAGAGGGAATCAGCTTGGTTGCCCTGGCTTGTACGCGTTTCAATCTCGCGATGTCCTTTCGAAATGAAGGACTCCAAAATCGTACGGTATAGTCCAGGTGCGGTCGGACGAAGGAGTTTTACAAACACAGTACTATCTCCTTTTTACGGTATCCAAACTGGCGCTTTATGTAGCCTAACATCCTTTGGGCTTTCTTCTCTGCCTCTATGCACTGTTTCGAGAACTTGAGGTCGCTAGTGATAGTTACACCAAGTCCTTCTCAGTGTCGGTGGATTCAATAGCAGTGCCCTTAAGGATGAACTGAGATTTGGGATTTCGGTGGCCGATATGAATTACTTTGCATTTCTCCACGTTAAAAGGCATTTGTCACGTGTCCAACGACTCCTCAATCCTTTAAAGGTCCTCTTGGAGGCGGGCAGTGTTCCCCTCCTTTGCCACATTGATACCAAGCTTGGTGTCGTCGGCAAATTTGGAGGTTTTGGCAACCATGTCTCCGTCCATGTCGTTGACATAGATAATAAAAAGTAGTGGTCCCAGGACGGAACCTTGAGGAACACCGCTAGATACGGGCGCCCATCCAGAGGCCCCTCCATTCACCACTACTCGTTGCCGTCTGTCACTTAGCCAGCTCTCTATCCAACCTGCTACCTTGCCGTCTCTGCCCTGCGCACGCACTTTCCGGAGAAGGCGGCGGTGTGGTACCTTATCAAAGGCCTTTTGGAAGTCAAGGTACACAACATCCACCGCTTTATCCCGATCATGCTCACTGAAGACGAAGTGGAAGAATTCCACAAGGTTCGTCAGCCATGACCGTTGCCTTCGGAAGCCGTGCTGGGAACTCTTCAGTAGCAAGTTTGACCCTAAATAAGACGTTATCTTGTCCACTATCATGCTTTCCATGAGTTTACCGACTATCAAAGTCAAACTGATGAGTCGGTAGTTTGACGGATGGCTGGGGTCTCCTTTCTTGAAGATCAGAGTCACCTCCGCCTCACGCCAGTCTCTAGAAACGCATCTGGTCCGGATTGACATGTTAAAGATAGCGCACATATGTCGTGATACTTCATCGCACACTTCCTTCAACACCTTGGATAGAAACCCGTCCGGTCCAGGGGACTTATTCGTCTTTAGATCACCGATCTTTTTCCTTATTTCTCCTTTGATGAAGTCCATTGCCTCCAGCTTTTCCCCTGAGTAGGAATCCGTGGGCTGGGGGATGGGACCACACTCTTTAGTAAACACTGAAGAGAAGTAGTCATTAAGAAGGTTAGCATTTTCTGCATCTGAGTGAGTTAATGCACCCTCCTCGTCCACTAAGGGCCCAATCCTACGATGGATTGGTTTACGGCTATTTACATAGCCGAAGAACTCCTTGGGATTCTCCTTGCTGAGTCTCGCCACTCGGAGTTCCTCAGTACGCTTAGCCGCCCTTATGCTGGACTTCATTCTTCTGGCTAGCCTCCGGTACTCGTCAAAGGCACCCGAGATCTTCGATCGCAGGTACGCATTTCTCTTCTTCCTAAGCAGTTGGCCGATTTCTCGATTAAACCACTTTGGTTGAACAGAAGACCGACGGAGGCATTTCAGAGGGATGCAACTTGATTGAAGACTCATGAACTTATTTTTGAAATTGTTCCACGAATCCTCAACATCTTCGCATACCGCTAGCCTTACATCACTCAGCCCAGCACGAAGGCTTGCAAAGTCTGCTCTTCTCAAGTCAAGTTTCCTTGATTGACTGGCAACAGACCTTACCTTCGGGATCTTGACGCTAAATCTAACTAGCTGGTGATCACTGCCACCGAGCTCTTCGCCTAAAGAGAGAGGGAGAGAGAGGGGGATGGGGAGGGAGAGAGGTGGAGAGGGGGAGGAGAGAGAGAATTGGAAGCAAAGTGATATTAAAATACGGAAATATAAAAGCAGGTAAGCGCAGGCATAATTTCTTCGAAACTAACCACATATTTATTGCTCTATTTCCCTCACACACACATTCTTGCGGGGGTAACAGATACCTTTGAATCAAATCAGCGCTGCATTTGCCACTCGACCACCAAACCAGTTCTTGCAGAGAACAAAAGAACGTCCAAAGTGAACTTGTAATCTAAGTTAAAAACAGACGACTAATTTGAAAGAGAGAGAGAGAAAAAAATGAAAAGTGAAAACGAAATAATCGCGCCCAGAGTGAACCATCGAAGAGGACTGAAGGGCGAATTGAGGAACAAAGTCTGCATAGCTAATATTGAGTTGGACCCCCTTTCTTGGGGGCACGGGAAGGAGATGCTACCCGGCCTAATGAATGAGTTTCGACGGTAAATCTCGCTACAGCTGTACGTCGAACAAGACCATGATACTGTGTAGACGGATTAAACATGTCAGAATACTGACAAGACCCATTAAGCAAGACCATACTACTTTCTAGATCAACTTAACCAAACAGCAATACTGTAAAAATCCTAGAACAAGACCAGACTACTGACAAGACCCCATTAATCGAGCCTTTTTTATCGAAAAAATAAGTTAGGTGGTCTAATAAAATTTCTTCTTATTAAAAAGTCTTAAATATATTTGTTAGAAATATTATTAAAATCATATTAAATTTTTTTTAAAACTTAAGGAGAGTTGCGGGCTCTCCCTTAGCCCCCAAGAAGCCTCTCCATCTGACCTTAGCGGTGAGGCCAGAGGCTCTTTAGGAAAACCTCAGACACGAGTCGCCATAACTTTCACCTCTGTTAAAAAAATAATACACATAAAAAGGGTGAAACAGTAAATGATTGCTATAGCAATGGGTAACGACCTTCACACTGCCTCTGGCTCACCTGGGGAACCCTCCTCCTCCACGCCAAATTCACTGTAACCAAAAGACCAATCCAACAACCCTAAAAAGGACCAACTGCATCACTTCGTGAAGGGCTTAAATGTTGTCACCCAAACCCAGTACTTGAACTCAGTACCACTCGGATTACCCACATCCCCCTTTTTCCTAATAACAGGAGAGTGTTTTGAAGGGCTGTAGTGGGGTATGTAGATCTCTATGCACAGTTAGTGACAGTTTAATTTACCATGCCCCACATTATTCAAATTCTTCCGATGTTTGTCATCTCCCTAAATTTCCATCTTCCTGTCGTCTCTTCTACAGAGAAGGGGCAATTATTTGGTTCCTGGCGTCAAAGTTTGTTTACTTTCGAAAATTCGAACGTTTGTTTAAATATCATTTTGCGCGCGAAAAATGGAAATTTAAACTAGCCATTTAAATAGCCCATTTCCCCGCCAATCAAATTTACATATTTGCCAATCTTGCTGAAAACTCGATAGGGGTCATTAAAGAATAGACCATTACCCGGTATTTACAGGCTGGACTAACATTATCACTCCTTTTAAAAGGACCTGATTTTCGAAATCGAAATGTGGTTGACTCCAAAAAATGGGTCCGACACAAATCTAAAATAATTTCTTAGGTCTTTTGTTTCTCAGGGGGTGTTGCCTATACATATGCACGCAGCTGTATATATATATATATATATATATATATATATATATATATATATATATATATATATATATATATATATATATATAATATAATATATGTGTGTGTGTGTGTGTGTGTGTGTTTCATGACAGAGGGTTGAAATATAAAAGTGTAAGGAAGTTTTAACCTCATTGATTATCCTGTTCCATTGGCTCAGAAAACAAGTCTGAACAAGTTTCAGCCTGATTGGAACATATTTTGAGGATCCGAGAATTTACATTCTGTCACCTTGTCATCAGTTTAGTCTGGTTGTAGGCTTTACAGCGAGAGGTTAGTGCGTGTGTGTGTGTTCCATAATATTTGTTGTATAAATTACATTGGTGCATAGGTAATACCTATGCATCAGTATATATATATTATATATATATATATATATATATATATATATATATATATATATATATATATATATATTGGATTTCACGATGTTGAAATTAAATTCTCGACAGTTTGTGTTAATTTTTTTTCTAATTTTATCTCTTTTAGTGCTATGGTTTTTTTTCTGGTAATTTTTCAATTTTTTAACGTAAATATTCGACTATTATATAAAGTTTATAGCCAGGGATGAAGTAAAAGTAAAATATGGTTGGGTTTCTATATATATAGTAAGAATATTTAATGGTTAG
This sequence comes from Ceratothoa steindachneri, assembly GCA_963969495.1. NCBI lineage: Eukaryota > Metazoa > Arthropoda > Malacostraca > Isopoda > Cymothoidae > Ceratothoa > Ceratothoa steindachneri. The sequence continues at coordinate 106,670,607 of OZ018323.1, read as the reverse complement.
TAATAATCTGAAAAAAAATTTGGTTGAGAAATATTTGAAAATTAATGCCAGATGAAAGAAAACAGACTTTAGTCACGAATCACCATTGCATATTTGTTTTCTTCACTAATCAAATCAATTTTTCCATTGCAGCTGTGTTTAACACTTGATTATGGCAACTCGAAGTAAGAGCGAAGTCTAGCTCATGGGCCAGCCAAATAAGGATATCCTAGGTAGCCGTCTGCCTTCCAAGCTAAGTGTCATGAAGAAGTACTTCTTTCATCAAAAGCAGGAACAGTTAGGGCGTAGAAAGTCTGTGAATCTCTGTTTGGATGCTATGATGCCCTTTTGAGAGAATGCTAGGATTCCTACTATGAGGAGAGACAATGCCATTCGGAAAATAGAATCTCTCCTCAAGCGTTATGACAAGCTAGTCAAAAATAAGAAACGATCAAAGTAGAGCTGTCATGTTGCTGAAGAAATGTTCATGGAAGAAATTGGAAATGAAATCCTTGATATTGGTCATTCCAAAGCCCTTTGTATGATGAAAAACGAGGAAGACAAGAGTTTCTACATTAGTCAGCAGGATGACCGAGCACAGAGCAGTATGGGATCAGTAGACATGAAGATGGCCAAAATAGAGAATAGTAAAAGGTATTGAGAGGAAAAGCAGGCTGAGAGACAAGACCGGGAGATTCATTCATCAGTCCAAGATATTAACAGAGACTGCAATTTTAGAAGACAGTTCCTTATCGTCAGATGAGCAGTGTGATCCTTCCTTGGATGCATCTACCTCTATTTCATGTTCTAAAAAGAAGCGGTTAAAGAACATAAAGCAAGAGGTGGTTGTTGCTTATTACTAGATGAACATTAGTATCCGTGATGCAGCAATGTCCTACAGTGTAGTCGCTCAATCTCTAGGGCAAAATTTGAATGAGATTTCCATCTGTGCTTCCACAATGTACCATGCTCACCAGTCGATTCGGAAGCAAGTATCAGTGACGTATCAAAGGAAAGAGTTCTGGCCTGGTGAACCATTCGTGTTGCATTGGATGGGAAAGTGCTGCCTACAATCACAGGTAACAGATCTGAGGATCGAATTGCCATTCTAGTTTCCGGGAAAGGTCAAAAGAAGCTGCTTGGGATTCCAAAAATTCCAGCTGGTATAGGAGCGGAGAGCGCACATGTATGCATTGCATGCGTACGGGAACACCACCTGTCAAATAGAATCAAGGAGTTATCATTTGACACTAGAGCATCGAACACTGGCATTCATGTAGGTACCTGCACCAAGATTGAGGACATTCTTGAGAAACAACTTCTATACCTAGCATGCAGATATCATATTTATGAAATTGTTCTAGCCAAAGCCTTCAACCTCTCAATGGGCCCCACCACTGGGCCTAATATTGAAATATTTAAAAGACTCAGTGGAATGCAATTGATAGATCCCTGACAACCAGCTGCACCATTGCCGAACCTCTTCACGGTCTCAGGGACAGAACTATTCTTATTGTGAGGAAATCTTTTGCTGTCTATCAGCAGCGGGATGACTATAAAGAACTTCTTCAGCTGGTTCTTCTCTTTCTTGGGGAAGAGAACACTGCCAATGTGCTTTTGCGGAAGCCAGGAGCATATCACAATGCACGGTGGATGGCGAAAGCATCCACCAGTTCAAGCTGACAGAGTGGGAACTTAAAAGAGTCACAGAAATCTGCATTACCCTGGCCTAGGCAAAGGCTTGGTGTCGTGCACCAAGAGCAGAGCAGTCTCCAAGTGTTGATCTGGAGTTTTTGCAAGACATGGAAACTTTACAAAAAGAAGCAGTGATCATCATTGTTGCCAAGGAAACGCAAACAGCCATGAAACGACACTTGTGCTACCTCTCAGAGGCACTATGGCTTGGCATTCTTTGGTAAAGAACTTAACCAAGAGGAGAAAAGAAGGATGCAAGATAACCTATCAAAGCCAGCAGTGAAGAAAGTAGCAAAGCGTATTGAGGGAAAAAACATCCTTGGCTCTTTAAAGGAAAAACGTTATAGGATTTTGTAACCTCGAGGACGATGGATCTGTTCACCACTCTCGACATTGATGATGCCTTTACTCAAAATCCTCTTGCGTCTTGGGAAAGTGACTCAAAGTACCTTGAAGGTCAAGCCAGGGTTCATGACCTGGCTGTCGTTAATGATTCTGCTGAACGAGGGATAGCTATTATCAAAAAGTCCAATTCCACATTAACAACAAAGGAAGAAGACAAACGGTTCTTATTGAAAGCAGTCTTTAAGCACAGGAAAGAATTTCCAACGAAGCAAAGGGCAAAATTAATGAAGTAACCATATGTGGCTGCTTTTTTGATCATTTTTGTACTTTATGTGTGTTCTCTGGCTAATTATTCTTTTGTTATAGAAAGCCAGGCAATGGCTTCGCCATTCCCCCCTAAGGAGGAACTTGCGCTTCGCTACTAAGATTAAAATTTAAAATTTTAAAAAAAGCAGCCATGGTTAATTTTTTATAAATTTTCTGAACTTCGCCAATTATAATAATTTTAAAAAGGAACTCTAAACTAAATTTCCCCCCTTTCAAAATATCACGTTGCTAAAATATAGAGTTATAGAAGAAGATATATAAAGCAGCAATGATTTATAAAAAAAACCTTTTTTCAGGAAAACCTTAATTTCTCGGGACCCTTAATTTTTGTCGATGAGGGTAGATTTTGGACAGGGGTGATATTTTGGTAAGAGAAACCCAGGCATGTATGAAGAACAAATATATGATATGGTCCGATTTTATGAAACACCCTAATATATGATAGTGAAACCACTGTATAAGTTTAATTTACGAGACTAGTTTCAGTATGTAGTTTATCATGCCCTCTTCAGTCGTATACTGAGAATGCAATTGTTACAAAACGGTGAAAAAAGGTCATTAATCAGGGGGTGTAAGTCTTAAGATTGTTGACTAAGCTGTTTACGGTTCGATTACGGGAATGGGGGATGCTTTCAATTGCCCACCTGACAAATTCAAATTGGGAACTTCAAACCTATATTAGCTAATCTTTCGGAGCTAAACCAAGCCACCGAAGCAACCAAGGTGAGATTCTGGTCGTAAATAATCCTACTCCCTAACATCCCATCCACCTTCATAAGGTACTGGGGTGATGAGGGGGAGTGTAAAAGAAGAGATTTATAACATAACAAAAAAAGGCCACTCATGCCTATCAAAGTCATTCGGGTCATAGTATCCCAAAACAAAAAGCCACCGTCATATTATAATCAGCATCCATTGGATCGCATTCTCTCTCGTCAACCATAGGTATAATATAAACACATATCAGGTTAGAACGAAAGTATTGCCCGATTTTCTAGAATAAAGCTTGAGTATTTATTAAAGTAGTGCTTCTTGTTATCGTTTAGGAATGCTACGATGAGCAATTTATAGCATTTTATTTCGGATAATAAAAATATTTTGTATAATCTTCTTAAGGTATTCACCACTTACTAAGTCCTTGCATCTAAAATTACATTAGACATATTTTACTATGAGTTTCATAAAGGTTCCAATGTAAACACAACGGCATAATTCATTCAGAACACTTATGGGGATGATGCAGTAAATGAAAGAAGTTTCGGAAGGTGGTTTTCCAGTTTCCAAAGTGGGGATTTCAGTCTAAAAGACGAACCAAAAGAAGGTCGTCCAAAAACAAAGTCTGCTGACCAAAGAGTCGCGTGCTCTCACTTATTTTGATTTAGGATCTTACGACCTTCAAAATTTTCAATAATACCCGGACTAATCTTGTGAGGACTTTGGCAATTATATCATTCGAAAGAGAATATAAAACAACATAAGGGTTTCAAACTTCGTTAGAATCGGCCGAATAGTTATGATGTTATTGCCAGAAGAAAATAATTCCAGGGCTAATCTTGGGAGGACTTTGGCAATTCCATTATTCGAAAGAGAATGTAAAACAACGTAAGGCTTTCAAATATGGTTATAATCGGCAGAATAATTATAATGTTATTACAAAATACGGGTACCAACCGACTGACATAGTGAGATGTAGAGTCGCTCGCAACTATACTCGCAAGCGACTAAAATTTTGATCCGAAGAGGTGGAAGCTGTTGTCACATTAAATCCTGTTACAACTTCTAGGGAACTCGCAGAACAATTTAACGTAACACATACGACTGTCCTACGCCAACTAAAAAGGATAGGAAAGGTTCCGGTGGTTTGGAAATATGTCCCGACCGAACTGTCCACGGCGAATCTGCAACTACATGTTGTTCGCTGTGAGTAAGTGCTTTCACGACACCTTCACACAGCATTTGGGGGCAGGGTTGTTACTGGTGATGAGAAATGAATCCTTTATCATAAAGAAGTTAAACTCCGTCGTTCGAAGAAGAAGAATTTATCCTCAACCGAGAGGAAGACTTCCTCCAAAAGAGATCCTGTTGAGCGTATGGTTGGATATTGAAGGAATTGCCCATTACGAACTGTTAGAGAACAAACAAACAAATAATGCTAATCTCTACTACATTCTAATTCGTCGTTATCATCCTCCATCACGATAATGCCCGTCCTCACACAACTCGAATGACCAAAGAGGGCTCGGTTGGGAAATATTGTTTCATCCTCCATATTCTCATGACCTTGCCCCCATCTGATTATCACTTGTTTAGGGGGTTTAAAGAACCATTTGGATGGTATTAGGTTGACATCAAGAGAAGAGGTTGAAAGCCAGCTGTATTCATATTTTGCATCAAAACCCAAAGAATTTCACATGCGTCACATTTATAAGCTTCTTGACAGAAGGAATGAGCTTCTTGGAAGCAATGGAGATTATGTTTATGATTAAATATTTCCATAGTGATATTTTTTTCATTTTTAATATATACCCTAAAATCGGACATTATTTTGTTCCAACCTGATAAATAAAAGCCTGGAAAATAGGGGTTATACTTATCTAGCTTACCTTGAATGATGTCAAGCTAGCACTATTTACAACATCCCCAGGAAATGCATTCAACGACTCAATTACTAAACTAAGTTTTCTCAACTCCAGCTGGATCATTTCACCCCTTAAGCACCAACTCTTTCAAATGAAAACATGTTCAGCGCCTTCAACCTATCAAGGAAGGTATCCTTTTTGCTGCTCTTATCTGTACTGCCACCATAATGTTAATATCCTGCCTGTGACCAGCACTGAATACCATAATCAAGGTGTGGTCTAACCTGCGATTTATATTGCTTAATAATAACTTCCTTACTTTTATAACTCACATTTCAATTGATAATAATTCCCTACTTGCCTTCTTCTTATCTTCTAAACACTGCTTAGAAAACCTCAATAACCGATAGACCCATATCCCTTTCATGTTCAGAGGAGTCCAAACAGCAACCTTCCATTTCTCAACCACATTCACTACTTTGGTTGTTCATGTGAACAAATTTGCATTTCATTGAGGTTGAATGTGATTTGTGTGCCCATGGAACAAGTGTTATATAAATCACTTTGAATTGTGAAATTTCTTTGTACTACTAACTTTGTATCATCAGCAAACATTGGAATTTTACTTTTAACATCTACCACCTCTCTGCCAGGGCTCTTGCTAGCTAGCCAAGTGGATACGGCGTTAGTCTCCCAACGTCGCGGTACCGGGTTCGATCCCGGCATAAGCGGAAACAAACGTCAGTGCACGGAGAGATCTGGCTACCGATTGGTGGACGCGCTGTGCTCAGCCCTGTATTGGGGTGGATGGATCTTACACTTCTTACCACACACATATCCAATTACAACACTACTTTCTTTCCTCTCCCGTGCTTCGAAGCACAACACTTTCCTCTGCCGCGTGGCTACGAAGGTTCTTACCTGAACGCTGGTTTGGTGTCAAAACATACTACTTCGTGGTTCTTCTCCCCAAAGAGGACCGGCCCCTGGTGCCCTCGGGCTCACCATTTCATTATCCGGTCGAGGATCCTCCTGGATAAAGGAAGGTTGGCGAACTATTACTTACTTACTTACCTCTTTGCCATTAATGGATGAAAACCAAGGATAATGATGGCCCCAAATAGATCTCTGGTGTAGCCCATTAATAACATCCATTTATTGCAATTTCTCTCCCTTTAATAATACATACTGTTTTCTTTCTTCAGACACTCTACCAGAAAAATTCCCTGAAATTCAATACATTCTAATTTATGCACTAGTCTCCTACGAGGGACCTTATCAAAAGCCTTACTAAAATCTAACTAAGCTACTTCTATCTCATTTCCTTTCTTCATTTACCCTGTGAAGTAATCTAGACATTCAAGCACATTTGTCAGGCAGGATTTCCCTGACCTGACTGAATCCATTGCGACTATCACTCAACAAACTACCTTTAACTTTCTAAAAAGTCTACTAACCTCTTTGTAACTACCTTCTTAAGTAATTTACATACTATTCAAGTTTGACTTACTACCGTATAGTTATTAGGATCTTCCTTCATTCCCTTTTTGAAGATTGGAACTAGTCGTACATTGGCTCTTTTCCACTCATCTGATATCTCACCGAATCTAAGAGATCTAAGAAATATCTTCTCAAAACAAATGAAACACTTTCCTCTCACTCCTTAAGAAGCCTAGAATTAATATTATCAAGGTCCATAAGTCTGGCAACATCTAATCCACTTTCAAAAAATGAGTTAGGTTCAGAGTGGACATACAGTGTACTAGTAATAAAAAAATGCAATGGCAGTAATGAGGAAAATAATAATAACGATAATATATCATAGCAAAAAAATAAAAAAAATAGATAATTCTAAGCTGGCGGCCATCTGCGCCCACTTCTCAAAAATACAGCCGCATCTTGGAGACAAAATGCGAAGGGGAGAAACAATTAATAATGCGATGAAACACATGACAACATAGCCGTAATTTTAAACGAATAAATGACAGTTAATAGTGACAATAATATAATAAAAAGACTATAAATAATAATAATATTTTTGAGCGTTCTGGCAATTTTAAATTTGAATGTATGTTAATATAGTGCGAGAACCACTCTCAAAACTCTCTTCTTCGCTTAGTCATTTGTCATCCAACAACTCTGGCGGCGTCTTGCCACTTTATCTCATGACCGTGAGAAGTGCAGTGAGATGTGTGGCGGAAAGCGAGTCCTTCGTTCTGACAGCTTATTGGTGTTCCTGTATCCATGTGTAAATACACATGTATGTGTCCTTATGACAGATATACATATATATATATATATATATATATATATATATATATATATATATATATATATATATATATATATATATATATATATATATATGGACAAGGCATTCATACTCACAGATATCAATCATACGTCTTATACACAACATTCTCAAATACATAGTTACACCCACTCGAGTAGAGAAGTGGATCAAATAAGGGTTGAGAACTGACCTGCAAAAATGACCTCTGTCTTTCCTCCCTCGTTTTTGTATTTGTTTTTTCCCCGTTTCGATGAGGGTTTAATTTGATGATTTAGAGTGGCTGTGTGATCCTAAATAATATTCTCTGGAATAATATTAATTATCATTAGCATCAGTAGTAGTGGTGCCACAGTTTGGAAGGAAACCGCTTGATAGCTCAGTCGTCAACACCGAAATTCAATCCTATCTTTATTTTCTCTTTCCATTAACACGGACGACAACACTTTTCATTTCCCAATTTTTCCCTTTAATTTCCTAATTAAAAAAGAACTTTTGCTTCTCTTTTCCTTTTTTTTATAAGTCAAGAAAGGCGGCCAAATCTTTTGGCTTGAAGGTGTCAAAGGTTTTTTAATTGGTCGCCAGATGTGGCGCGCCTCTGAATTTCTACCACTTTCGTCAACAAACTACAGACTTATCTACTCCATCTCCAAAAGAGGGAAGCAAGTTTGTACGATCTTCCAAATTCTCCGAAGATTTGGGGGTAGATAGGTTTAGGGTTGGGGTTTTGTTACATTTAATCTGTTTCTACGCTCATTTGGCATAGCTTTAGATCGGCTGTATTTGAGAATGGGGGTCTGATGGAAGGGCTTTTTGAGTGGGAAAACAAAAGTTCTAAAGGATTTAGGTCAGAGAATATACTAGGACACTTGAAAATGCTGATTTTCTGAGCCTTGGCGTGAGTTAAATCATCGTCCTCCTGAAAACAGATTCTGCTTCATCTTCAGATGTCGAGCCGACTTCAGTTATGCCCCAATTTTTTGTTTGATATTTTTATTAATTCGATATTTAATGATATCTAGTGTTACATGTCTATGCCCAATGAAATGTTCAAGGACTCTAATCCTCTGCCATGGTGACTGTGGAGATGTGCGTACTTAAGTTCGTGAGCCAAACATTGATAGATTTAGAACTGAATACTTCCATTGAATACTTGTGCAAGATGCATTATGCTTAATGTGGTGCTTTGCGAAGTTAGGTGAATTTGTTTTTTTTAAACCACAATTCTAAATATAAAATATGGGCAAAGCCCTGTCTGTGGTAGTTGGTTACTACCCATTGACATGTAGCTGCTCTTTCTTGTTTGTGATATGGATACGGAGACTTTAAATAGTGAGAGGGTTAGAAATCTAATATAAAACCACCTTCGAAGTATCTTCTACCGTGTCGATAGTGGGGTTGATAAGGTGACGTTTTGGGTAATTTTAAGTGTTGTGCCTGGTAGCTCATTGGTTAGAGCATCCGACCGGTAAATGGGGAGACCTGGGTGCGACTCCCGGGCAGGATATTTCAATATTTTCCTGAGCGTTATTCCTGTCTTCTCAGTATGGATTACCTTCATTGGACCGTACTTTGGTCTCCTTGATCTTTGTGTCTTCCCAATGTCCCTTTCTTTTGCACAACTTTACATATATATATATATATATATATATATATATATATATATATATATATATATATATATATATATATATATATATATATATTCTGCAAGTACACAGGTTTTCCAAGGGTAAACAAAGGTGAGATAAAAGAAATGAGCAAAGAGGGACACACTAAAAAATGGCGGTCTCAAAAACAAAAGCATCGCTGACGAGTTATTGGATTTATTATTGGATTACATCTACATACCTACCTTTATGTATTCATATAATTCACAAAGAGATAAAAACAAGTCTAAATAATGTAGGAATGTAGGTATAGCCATCTGTCTATCGCATTGTAGATGAGATTTCCTGATTGGATAATGAAATTCACATAAAGTTCAGAATGACAATCGCTGGCAAGTACGACGGCCCTAGCCGCCGCTGCTCATTGGCAGGGATTTATATATGTGTGTGTGTATATATATATATATATATATGTGTGTGTGTGTATGTGTTTTAGCACCAACCAGCGATCATGCACCCTTCGTGACACTATGTAGATATGAATACCCTAATTTACGATGCTACGACTAAATCGGCCGGATTCCGGAACAGAGGGGGGGGACTGGGTATATTGTATCATGAAGACGGGAAGGGGAATGATAGGCCAAATGCGTGTGTAGCCACTTACCTTAGCAGTAGTAATTTGAGAAGAGTTTAGGGGTAAGAAACAGAATAACCCTACTTTGATCTTTAAAACAAGAGGAAATCAAAAAAAGATACAAAATATAATTTAAATTGTAAAGACCCTCGCTCCAATTAATATTAAAGGACCAAGTTGATTTGAATGCAGCTAATTCCATTTTAATGCGAGTGCTGTAGCATATGTACATCCCCTCACCCACCACCACTAACACGTGGTCGAAGTATCGTGCAAAAGATGAGTCAAGAGATTCGGAGAAATCGAATACAGATGACCAAACCAATAGCTGGTAACGGGGATGGGGGGGCGCTTCGTGTAATAAAACTAGTCCACCCTTCGTGTCCTGTTTTACTACATATAACCTTGTAGTAAGACGATCTTCCTAACAGTAGTTGAATAATCGATACTTTAGACAACATAATATCTCTTATCTTTAATACGAAAACCCCGACTTAATCAAAGCATTCGTGGCATGCATCCCACAATGGCCTCGATGCACGAGAAGATTTGGGATCTAAAATTGGATTCCGCTTTCAATAATCAAACTGGGCTAAAAACCTCAGAGCTCATCTTTCCTTGTTTAGATTTGAATATATTTTATTTAATAAACCCGATACCAATGAGGCCACTCTAAAACGATTATTAAAAAAACAAACAAACTGAGAAGTGGTCAATTAGGTAAAATGAGAGTATGTGGATGATACATAACCCGATTAATGAGGGACCTACTTAGGGCTTATGGGGGCAAAATAAAGATATTCAAACGGAGTGAAGTTCGGTAATATGCTGGTATGCTTGGGAATATTAATTAATACCTACCTTAAAAGCTAAGAAGAAAGGGAAAGAATATAATTTGCTGATCGGGAGAGTTTAAACAGATGCAAAAGGCTTTGACTTAAACCGCTTTTGCTTTGCCTTGAAAGCAAATAGAACGATCATGCTAACTAGCAGACTTCAAGAGCGGCCTACACAAATAGGCCTACTTTGGTGAATTTGTCCTCGGGGGGAGGGGGCAAACGGTTATCCCAATGTGAAAGCCAAGGTAGTAAATCGTATAATAAGCATAATGACACTGCTCGGACCAATTGTGAGCTCGTGCTCGCGCAGGCGATGAGGCAGGGCCTGGAGGGCGATCACGTGTTGGTCCCACTAGCGAGTTGCAACGTAAATGTTATCGAAATATCTATTTATGTATCTATTTACACCTTCTTTAAGGGGAATTTGATAAAAAGCCTTACATAGGTCCAATTCGGTGATGTAATTGGCCTCTTCAAACCGATGGAGGTCATCGAATTAAGTTTCTGAAAATCGACGTACAGCCTACATGACCCGTCTGACTTATTTACCAACACAGTGGGGACAAGGACTCACAACAAGCAACATGTAGTTACAGATTCGCCGTGGACATTTCGTGAGGAACCCATTTCCCAATCACTAGAACCTTCCCAATCCCTTTCAGTTGGCGTAGGACAGTCGCATGGATTAGGCTCAATTGTTTGGTGAGTTGCCGAGACCTTTTATTTATTAGTGGGAAAAAATAACTAGTTTAATAAGATACACGGGTATTTACAGCGTGTGACAGCTGCCTGCCGTGTAGTCGAGCTGCAATGAAATGGTGGAGATTTGAACCTGTCCAATCAAGCGGTTCTCGCTTCTCAGGCGTACCAATCTAACTTCCCTCTGACGGGGCACATCGCCCCCAAAAGGTAGGTTCGAATAGCTTTCAAGCAAACTATTGGAGGTTAGTCCTAAATGAAGTTGAGAAAGAGGAAAGAGAGCAAACTGGTTAATAATTATGAAGAATGGTGCTACCATAGTATGCGATTGACAGTCGTGCTTAATCTTGAGATGCGGTCTACAGTCGTGCTTACTTTATAATATGCGCTTTACAGTTGCGATTATTTCATAGTATGCGGCTTACAGTCATGCTTACTCAATACTATGCTGCTTACGGTGTATCAACGGCCAACTCATATTTTACTGGTTACAACAATAAACAAATATTTTTACTTCTTTTTCAATTTACAATGCGATAAAATAATATATTTTTACCAGTCAAGATAAAAGAAAAACAAACAAACTAAAAGAATCAAAAGAAACTGAAGTACCTTTGAAACTTATAAATTTCTACTAAGTCTTAGTTTTACTATAAATACAACGTGGTTAAGTTGTATATTTGTATATTAAACTTTTAATTATTTCGCTACCAATGATTTTTAAAGGATTTCTATCGCGACATATTATTTATTCTGAATCAAAAATGACCGCGAGGATAATTTATCGAACCCAGTACAAGATGCATAGCAATGCGGAAGTGTTATGTTGCTGAGAAGAGGGTGTGATCGCAAAGGCGAGTTTAGGCAGGTGCCTCGTTGCCCAGTTGCCCCACACCCAATCCAGATCAATAAGAAAAGGCAATGTTGTTGTTTTTTGCATTACACAGACTTGGATAGCCGAATAGCCGCATCAATAACAAGCAGGCTAGCTAGCTCTATGTGAAATCCTAGAACTGGTAATCTTATTCGCTATTGAAATTCCTATGGATGCGGCACAAACATTGAGATGAAAATCATTTAATACTATGATCGACTAGTATAAAAGTGCGGCCAAGTGTGTACAGCAATTGTGTCATCTAGAGGTCAAATGGTTGGTGGCAGCCCTGATTCGCCGATTCAAATCGACGAGGCAAGATTCGCTGGAAGTACCAACGCGGAAGGATGTTAGAGGGTAAATGACTATCCTGCATCTTCCGAAGATGTTTATGCTAATGTGGGAAACAAAAGAAACCATGGCGCAAGGGTAGATGTTCCGTGGGATTTGGGATTGAAGAGAAAATCTGATGGCCGGTATTTTTACGCACTACGTAGTGAGAAGAACGCTACAGTACCAATAATTCAAAGCGAGTGTCAAATTTAGTCTCTCAACTCAGAGCTCCTTCAACTCTACAGTTAATCATCCCCTTCAATATGTTGACCATGCATCAGGCGCCCATACGCAAGGTATTGAGCGTTCGTGTTTGGACTAAAAATAAATATGCGGAGGCAAAAAGAGGAGTTCCAATCCAGTTATTGCAATTCGTCCAGATTTTTTTTTTTTGCCAGATATGAGAACTGTTTACAAATCCGAGTTCTTAACCTTTAATTTTATATTTTTTTGCATTGAAATAAACAAAATATTAAACTACGTAACTCTAAACTTAACTTATGTACTAAATTATTCTAAATAAATTTGCATTGTAAGCGGCGTATTTATTGCCGTAGATATAGCATACTATGTATAGTGTAAAAAGGTAATGTGGACCACAGCAAAATTTGTAGACCGCAAAACAACAGCAGCATAGAATTAACTCCGAATAACCGTGAAAATATTTTAAATAAAATTATAACCGTCTAAACCATTTCATTGACGGGTATATTTTATTTAAAATAATTCCATATATATATATATATATATATATATATATATATATATATATATATATATATATATATATATATATATATATATATATATATATATATATATATGGTCTGCAAAAATTTATAACACACGTGGAGCGCAGCCTTTATTAGTTTAATATTGGCCAACTGCACTCACTCTTTTGAATTTAAATCCTTCGCTCTCGCCCTCTCCCCCCACATACATGCATACACACTTCGATACATCTCTGTCGTGACCAGAGTTGAGTCACGGTCACCCGTTTGATCTTGAGCATCTAAGAATATTGGGTAGAAGTGAGTATATGTCGGGGTCATTCTACATGTATGCAACCACTTATTAGTTTGTTTTGCTGTATGCTTTGAAATGCTCATCCTGCTTTTCAAGTTCAGAGAACCAACACTAGATAGCATTTATCTCCCAAATTCCCTTCTACATTTCGCCGTTCATTCACCCTTTAACTACCTCCATTCTTCCAACCTCTAATAAGCAAAAACACCCCTAATGATCAACCACTGAATTTGAGGGTAGCAAACCTTGCTGATTGAATTTCGACCGAAAAGTTGTATTAATGTTTCATTTGAGCAAAGAATTTGTTCCCAGAACGTTGGTGGTTTATTTAGACGTTCATTTGCAAAGGCCAAGCGAACTTTACATTGAGTTTTCTTAAAGAGTGGGGTCTTTATTGTATAATAAGAAAAGAGATCATAATAACAAAGCGTTCTACTTAATGTATCTTTGCTAACTTCAACTCCGCTTATTCCAGACCTTCCTGCTGCTCTCTAAAAGCAGTATGTGGGTAATCACATACTGTTCTAGCAAGTTTTCGAGCTGAACATTCTGTTAACATCTGTGGGCGACCTAAAAGATCTAAAGGATGAATTGAATTACGACACTGCTAGTTGCGTATTGTGGTACCAAATGAAATAAAATGAACCTTAAACTGTACAGAGATTTTTCTGTACCCAAGGACAGACTTATGAAGGGTTATAATGCGTTCACGATCTTGACTCATTTGTTTGTTTTTCTCTATGATTAAGATGTTGACGGTACGACTATGTTGTAACAAATGATGCGGTAGCTTTACACGATGACGATAACTTAGTTTTTTTTTAAGAGCTAATCTGGCGACTGCCTACTTGGGCATAAGTCACCGTACTCACCACTGCGTAGTACTAGACTACTTTAAAATAACATGCAAAAAAAACACAAATAAAATAACAATAAAAATGAAAAGGAAACAAACAGGAAGGAAGCTCCGGCGTCGGAGGTACGTCCCCCTCGACGCAGGAACATGCGACCTATAAGGAAAACAAAAAAATGAAAATCTAGCCGGCCTCCTCCAAAATGTCATGAAGTCCAAGAGTCGATGTGCAAGAGAAAGTGGTATGGTTGTAGCTAGTAAAGATATGTTCCGTCCCGAGTACAAGGGACATTCAAAAAGAATGTGCCGAACGTTCTGGGGGACGACGCAATCTTCACAATAGGGCGCAGGGAAGCGCTCCATCAAATGGCGGTGCGTCCCGCGAGTGTGTCAAATTTGGAGGCGACAGAAAGCAACCTGAAGCCCTCGCGGCATTGGGAGGTAGGTCCATGGGAACAGTCGCGACGCAATGGCACGCAAATTTAAGTTCCCTTCTACCGTTTTCCATCTTCTTTGCCAAGCAGCCCAGAGAGCTGCCGTATTCCTGCCATGTAGTCGGTGTGAGGAAGAGCGAAACTCTGGTCCGGTTGCCCTAGCATCGTGGATTCTTTGGCGTCCTCATCGGGGCGCTCATTCCCCGCAATTCCTACATGTCCAGGAACCCAGCAGAAGATAATCTCGACATCCGTTCGGTTTGCCAAAACCGTGGCGTCATGGATATCGCGAACCAGGGTATGGGAAGATTCCAATGCCCCGAGAGCACTCAGGGCGCTTTGTGATTCACTATAAATCACAATCCGGTCTCCGAACCGGGCACGTCGCGTAACTCCCGTACCGAGTGGTGTATTGCCACCAGCTCGTCCGTGAAGACAGAGGCAGTGCCTGGCAGAGCCCCGCTGACTTCAAACAGAGGGAAAACGGCGTGGAAGCCGACCCCCTCTTGGGACGTGGAGCAATCCGTATACACTGGCACGGTTCCAGCGTGACACGAGGTGTGCTCCAAAAAGATTGAACGTAATACTCCCGGCGGTGTAGAAGCTTTGGGAGCAGAGGCGTGGCGACAAATAGCCAAAGGTGGTACCCTCCAGGGTGGCGTTCTGGGACAAACCAGGGGCGCCACCAGCCGGTGAGCTATACCTAGCACTCGAATGAGTTTCCTAGACCGAAATCCAAAGGGCTTGGGGTATCATTAACGTCTCTCGGCGGCATAGGCACCGTCGAAATCGGCTGCGGATGCAGTGAGAGCTGTTGACGACTTAGGGAGGCGTCGGGCTCACGCATACAGGCGAATAATGCACTCTACACGGCGTATAGCGAATGGCATCTCCCTAGCATCGACAAGTAGGCTCTCAATGGGGGAAGGCCGCTGTGGTGAACCGAGTCCACCTTCCCCAATACACGCTAAGCTGCGGATGCATAAAACTCATATCCGTAGTCGAGCTTCGAACGAACAAAGGATCGATAAAAAAGTAAGGCAGTAGTCCTATCAGCGCCCCATGCGCTGAACGTCACGGATCGAAGAATATCAATGGCGCGGGTACAAGAGACCCTAAGGCTGGGAATATGAGCCTCCCAGGTGAGGCGTCAGTCAAATACAAGACCAAGGAAACGGTGCGATTCAACCACATCCAGGCGTACCCCATTAAGAAACAAGTCTGGTTCAGGATGGAGCAGTGGGACATCACAGGTCCCATTGGCAGTGGTGTCACGAGTCAGGTTGTATGGGAAGGCACAGGCCTTGATCCCCGCAGGTCTCTGGAGGGAAGCAGCCGATGGGCTCTGTCTTCCCTCTCCCCCATAAGGGGGTTTGACCCACCGAGCCGCTTTAACGCAGAGCAGCTGATTATGGACTGCTTGCTGGCTTTCTTGGCAGTCCCCTGCGAAAGTAAAGGTGGGGCTGCCACTGGTAAACTGCACCCGTAAGCAGTGGAGAGAAGTAAGCCTCCTCTTCGGTCAAAGAGTTTTGGAGGTTCCCCTATGAAAGCACAGGGGGGGGGGGGCTTTTACAGCGGACCTGCCCCAGGGCGGCTCCGACGATGGACGGGAAGAAATTAAGGGGAGAGTTTTTTTTAATTTCATCATTGGGCATGGTGACCCTATAATTTTCACGGGATGCAGACGCTAATCACCCCTCGCAGTAGCCCGATCTGCAAGGGGTGCGTGCGGGGTTGAAGAGCCAGTGGCCGCCATTTTAGGCGGCCACCTCCCTCACCTGGTGACCTGGCAGCCTTTCGGCATGGTGGCTCTACCTTGGGCACGGCGTAAAAAGATAGATAGGGAAATGAGAAGGAATGGGGATGTGAGGAAGGTATGGGTGGGGATGAAGCAGGTTGTTAAACCCATCGTCCCAAACCGGATCTCAGGGGTTAAGGAACATTGTCCCCTCCACCCTCAGCCCCGATTTGGGATAGTTGGCTCCGAAGAAGGTCAGCATCTACCCTGTGCAAATAAAGGCCGACCAGAGAAAGTTGTGGGAGAGGTTGTAGAGAAGTGAGGAAGTAGGGGAGACACACAGGCTGTCCGAAAGAAGGAGAAGAGGCTAAGCTGGGGCCGGATGGGGCGCTGAGTCTCGTCAGCACAATGGCCCGGAAGGCAAATCACCGCGCCCCTTACGGGGACAATAATTTAGAATATTCTACATATTCGCGACCAAAATAAGGATTAGTTTTTAGTGCGACATTTTGCAGATGTTACCTATTTATATTAATGTGTTGTAAACTTTTGCGTTGTCAAATTTCACTATAGTCCTTATAAAGTTTTTCATGTCACCATTTTGCTTTTCTAATTGTATTTTGTATTTATTACATAAAGTTACATTTGCGTTGTAAATATCATTAACCTGCGTTAACTACTAAAAGTAGTATTTAAATTTGCATTTCTAACAGTGCGTTTAAACTTGGCAGTCCCCTGCCAAGTTTAAACGCACTGTTAGAAATTTGCATATATATATATATATATATATATATATATATATATATATATATATATATATATATATATATATATATATATATATATATGCAAATTTTGTTGAAGACCATTGTGTATTTGGCCTTAGTTAATTTCCTTTGGCAACTTTCTCTTCTTCTATCTTTTTAATGAATGTGTTTGGTAAAAACCAAACTAAATTGCTGAGCTTTCGATCTTATTCAACCATCTTCGGAGCGTCTTGATATATTCTTTCCTCCCTTACCATGAAATGTGGAGTCGGAATCAGAGTGAATGAAAGAACGGTCAATGGTTTATTAAGAGATGAATTACAGTGAGGAAAATAGAATTAGCAGAGAAGAGATAGTTAATAGTACAAATAAGAAGATAAAGGTTTCCGGAGACATGGAATTCAATTAGTTAGTGCTATACAGTACAATATTCTACATATTTACATTTTTAATCATAATTATGATACACCGTTATTTCTCACTTATACAATTTTAATTACTTTTTGTTAGTTTGTTCAATATTTATACACTTCTTAACGGTTAGTTGGTTATTAAATACTTTTGTTCAGTTACTGTAATATTTTTGTTTAAGCTAGTTAGTCCAGCTATTAATTTAACTTATTTTGAATTAGATTGTTTCTAGTATCTAAGTGGTTAATTATTTCAGATTGAGTTAGGTTATTTGTTTTATTTCTATTAATATTCGCACACTGATTATTTTCTCACTTTTACCAATTAAATTTTCGTTTCGTCACATAATTATTTTATTCAGTTAATTCAATTATTGGGTTTATTATTATTATTTTAGTTCTTTTGGCCACTTTTGATGTTTTTAAAGGTTGTCATATTTACTGTGTGTACACACTTTGCCCTTCAAAACCAGTGCTACTACTTCCTCGGGTGAGAAGGGTCCCTCATAGGTGAATTTGAACTGTCCTGCGGCTATGCCATGCACTAATAGTTCTTGGTCTTCTTTTGGGGGCGAGCACAGGGGTGAACCAAACACCTTGAGGCCCACGTCCGCATCGTCAAAGAAGTACCCTTGTTCGACGACCTCCTTATTTTCGGTGAGGAGTACCTCCACGTAGTTAGTTTCCAGTTCTTCCTCTTCATCCGTGTTTTTTTGTTCGTTGTTTTCTTCTTCTCCTTTTCTTTCTTTCTTTTCTTCCTCGCTCCCTTCTTCTTTTCTTCTTCTTCCCCTTCCGAAGTTTCTTTTTTTCCATGCTTTTTCTTTTGGGGGTCTTCCGTTGGGCTCTGTTTTGCTTCTTCTTTGGAATGTTGTTCCACTTGAGGCACAATCGATGAACTGAATGTTCAAAAGTTCAGCCGAGGGCGGGTTTTCGGGGACCCAAACCTTTTTCTGGGTCCCGTTCTTCGCGAGGAGACGGTTAAGTTCCTCAGAGAAAGAGCCAGGATTAGCCAGATGAGCGTAGATGACCATAGCCATGACCTCTCTACCCTCCTTTGGCATTACCAGCTTCGGGGTATTGGTTCGCTCGTTATTCTTCCTGGCCGCTGCTTCTGCGTAGTTCATTTTTGTTTTTGCCTCCTTTTCTTTTTGGTTTTGCTCCCTTTTTGCACGGATGGCTTCCTTGTGGATGGGGCACTTCATGGCCAAGGAGGCCCTGTGCTCCCCTCCACAGTTAACATATTTTTGTTTCCTTTCCTTGCATTCTCTCCATCCATGCCCGCTTTTGGCGCAGTTGCAGCACACTACTTCAGTTGCCGTGCGGTCTTTTGTGTGATGCCTCTCGATTGCAAAGCACTTATAGCTTTGGCCTTTCCCAAACTTTTCTACCTTCGTGATGTTGGCCCAGAGTTGCTTAGCGGTGAGTTCTTCTTTAATCTCTTTGCAAGAGTTATCAGTGAAAAGAGGGTCTAAGCGCCGTAAGATTATTGTCCGTTGAACTAGTATCTCCTGGGGGTTACTGGCCTCCAGCTTTATTTTGTTCAGGTGGGTTTTTGCTTCGTCAGAGACCAGCCACTCCACATCCTGCATGGAGTGGCAGATGGTCGCATACGGGTAGGGGTGTCGATGATTCTAATGAGGAGGATGTTAAGGTTACGGTAAATACTTTCGATGACGGCCATCCTCGTAGGTTTTGTCCCCCTCCCCTCCGGATAGTGCGGAGGGGAACCCGCTTGCAGTCTTGAGGGGCCGACCCCATGGGGCCCCTTGGGTAGAGTACTCCTCCCCCTTGGGCTCCTTACTTCTTCTCATTTGTCAAGAATTTCCCGTTATACGAGCGGAAAAAAATGTTGTCTGGGTCTTCTCAATTTAAACCGCCTTTACCACGACCAGACACGATCAAGTAGTCAGCCGGAATGATTTTTTGAGGGAATGAAAAATTCATGAAAAGAAAACGGTTTTTAGGGGATATTTATTCAGCCTAGCTTTATTTCCATCCTTTCTTTTAATTGCGGTGTTGTCAATTAGAATATCTCTTGTTAGGTTAATGTTGTTTGTGCGCGCTCTCCATATGATTTTTAGGCCCTCAGCTTTTCACTATATTTTACTTTACCTTTTGATAGTAAGCATTCATCATGTCTGGTCCTGTCAAAGGAGGAAATGTTAAGGGGAAGTAAAGTCGCAGGCACGCTCATAGCCTACTCCAGTTTTTTTTAACTGACTTCAAGGCGAGGTTTTGTTACCTAGGAAGAATAAGCGAATCCCGCAAGTTGGGGAGTTCCTTGCCCAAAGGGGGACCATGGGATCGGCCCCACAGGAAAACAAAAGGGTCCCCCTTCGAGCGCTAAGAGGGGGGGACCAAACCGACGATGGTGGTGTCATGCAGTTGATTTTTGGAGTCCTAAACATTTCGCTACTACGGTTCATTGAAACGCCCTCTGGGTACGCAGCCATCTGCGATACCATGGTGGACGTAGAAAAGTTGGTCTCCGAAGAAACAAAGAAAAGCCTAAACAGGATCGGTCTGGAAGCCACAATACCATACGAGATATTGGTTCAACGAACTATAATCATGCGACGACTAGACCCATTCTTTACTGACAACTCCACTGAAGAAATAAAAGAAGAATTAAGTGCCAATCATAAATGGGCAAAAATAACAAAAGTGGAGAAATTCGGCAATGCCCAGAACATAGTAAAAGTAGTGTTCGCCAACATTGAAATGGCACGAAGAGCTATGAGCGAAGGACTGAGAGGGTTCTACCTTAGGGTTTCACCTGATCAAATTGAGGGAGAAGAATTCATCCCGATCAACTGCTGCTTCAAGTGTTACCTAGTCGAAAAACATATGAGAGACTGTCTCCTGACAAGTATCGCCTGCTCCAACTGCTCCAGACTCGGGCACAAGTGGAAGGAATGCAGAGCTGAAAAACCGCAATGCATAAACCCCGTAGGGAGAGCACAAAGCTATGACCATGAGATGCCCCGTCGGGAAGAAAGCAATACAGGAGAAAAAGGAAAAACTGAAAAAAGAAAAGGAGGCAAAGTCAATGACATACCTAGAGGCAGTGAAACCAAAGCAACGACTCTACAAATGCCAAAGGAAGGGACAGAAATAGTGACTATGATCATGTGTGCACATCTAGAAAACCTGGCTCACCCCGGACCGTTCGCGGAGGAGTTAAACCATCTTCTGCAGATGAACGGGGTGATAAAGAAACTATGGTTTCCACCGAACCCCGCGTCTAAAGAAATATTAAAAATACAATTCGCCGATGACCCAGAGGAAAATACTGCTAAAGAAATAGCAGAAATTGAAGAAGAAGCACCAAAAGAAGATGAACAACAATCGAATATATCTCTAAGGAAGAATCCGGAAAAGCGAAGGAAAAAAGGAAAAAGAAAAAGAAAACTATCGAAAGAGAAGAAGAAACCACTACTACTGATGAAGAGTTCGAGATAGAAGAAATAACGGAATACAAATATCCAAACAAAAAGGATAGACATAGACAAAAGAAGATTGAAGAAGAAGAGGAAACGCCGGAAGAGATAGAAACAACCGAAGATGAGGAAGAAGAACGCCCGAGGTTACAGGTAGTTCCCCACACGGAGGAGAAGTTCATCCTGGAGGAAGGATGCTTGTACGACGCCAGGGTCCTGAACTTCCAGGTCCTCGGGACACTCACGGGCAAACTTCCAGTTGGAGGCGAGACGAAACTGCGCCAAGGAATCCGTGATGGGAAGTTTAAGGGGACCTTCGATGGACCAGACTCAGTAAATGAGATCGAAGGAACGCTTGCGGACCACACGCTTCGCATCCCGGATTCGTGCTGCCGTGTGCTGAGTAAGAACCCCTTTGAAAAAGTTAGAACCGGACAAAGTAAAATGTCAGTGGGGCAATTAAACTACCTCCAAAACTAACAGAAGTGAAAGAAAATATTAAAAGTTAAAAAAAAATTGCTGCATTTAAAATTATCAAGTAAACAAATTAATAATTTAACTAAGTGTATAACCAAATTAATAAGTGAATAAACAAATAACTAGTGAATAAATAAATTGACAAGTGGTAAGTAAATTGAAGATAAATAAAGTGACTAAGCAAATAACCAAAAGTAACTAATCAACACAAATAATGAAATAGTGAAGTGTTAAATACTGAACAAACTAAGATAAGTAAAATTAATTTGATAGAATAATATAAGATTGTAAAATAAAAGAAAAAAGGAAAAAAGAATATAATCAATCTGTTAACTTAAAGAATGTAGCAAAAAATAAATAAAATAAAATAAAATAATAATACAACAAATTATAATAAACTCCAAACATGAATGTATATGAATTAATTCTGTAGATTGTAAAAATTATGAGTGTCCTCCACCGATCCTGGAGCTTCGTTCTTCTTACTTTTCGATGTAACTTTTCCTTCTCTACTCTCCTTTGGTGTTTGTTTTCTTCACTACTATTAACCTAATTATTTTTTACTCATGTGTTTCTAAAAATACTCATTGTAACTCTTTCTTAATAAATCTTATCTCCTTTTCATTCAGCCTGATTCTGACTCTACCATATTTGATCGGTAAAGGAGGAATGAATACATAAAGATGCTCCGAAGATGATCGAATAAGATCGAAAGCTCAGCAATTTAGTTTGGTTTTTACCAAACACATTCATTAAAAAGAGAGATAAATACTGGACAAATAATCCACCATCTACAAGATAGAATAAAAAAGACAGTTAGAAGAAGAGAAAGTTGCCAAAGGAAATTAATTAAGGCGAAATACACCATGGTCTTCAACAAAATTTGCCTAAATATATATATATATATATATATATATATATATATATATATATATATATATATATATATATATATATATATATATATATATATATATATATATATATATATATATATATATATATATATATATATATATATATATATATATATATATATAATTGCTGAGATATGAAATTCTATAAAATACAGAGAAAATATAACGTTCCTACAAATACTTGGCATAATTGTTACATATAGAATTTAGTAAATTAGAATAGCTTTCATAAACATTTTGGCACGTTTTTGAAAAATATTATTCAATGGAATGTTTATTAATCAAAGAAAAGGTAAAACATAACGAGAAATAATAGTGTGTAAATTATTTAAATCGTCATATCCGTGATCAACAGAATTCCGCAGATTTTTCATTTCAAAATAACAAAGTGTTAAATTTGATCATCTAGAAAGTAAAAATACATATTCTAATGTGTTCAAGAGATAAATCCTTAATGCATGAATAACTTGGGGTGATATCGATAACACTAACTCAATCTTTGAGGCTTAAGGTCGGTACACATATTCTTATTGGTAGTAGATAGTCATATCAAGATCTATAAGGTAGTAGAAAGCAGAGATTCTGACACACTGGTTCCATTGTACACTGTGTACAAATGGTCTTGATTGGTTGCCATATATCACGTTCGGTTGCATGCATTTTCAAAATGCATACATTCTGTATTACATAAATAATTTAAATGATAACACATGTATAAAATTGTTGTAGCTGACAGGTAAATATATATTTGTTTATTTTTTAGCATGGTTTGCAACATTTTAACTCATGTATTTTAACTACAAAAATTGAAGAAGTTAAAACGTTATGGTCAGCGAAGGAGTGTACGCAACAAACAAACTTATTATCCTCGGCAATAAAAACTATTTTTCAGTACCTAGCCACAATCTTTGAAAGCTAAATGATCTAGCCTAAATTGCTGGTGTACGCAACAGGCTTATAAGTTAAGATAATCTCCGCTGACTTCAAGCCAGGCAGTGTGAAAGGTTTACAAGTTACAATGTAATTATATGAAAACAAGGCATGCAGTGCATGCCTTGCATTCATTGAGGAAAATAATCTCCACTGATATATATATATATATATATATATATATATATATATATATATATATATATATATACTATTGACCATAAAGTGGCACGACTCTCAAATTTCTCAATAAAAGTCAAACTAATACATAATATAAGTCAGTTTTACGCGCTGAATCCGAAAATCGTGCTCGTTTTATATAATCAGATCAAGTTTTGGAGATATAAGCACATGCCAAAAATTCGTATATTCCGGTCTATTTGTAGGCGAATGTACACACAATAGTAAATTTTAAACTGATTTATACACAAAAGGTTTACAGAATGATCTAATTGATACCAAGAAGAGTACAACATACAAAAAAGCTACTCATGGATGAATGGTCTCTTTAGGGACTTCCGATTGTGCTTGGCAGACACAAGTCCCTTTTCAGGTACCAGCAGTAGGCAGCCAGAAAGTTGACATAAAGCATGGATACTTTGTGTACCCTTCTTAAAGGCCTAGGATGAGTCCAACAACTTTAAGATCTCCACAGCTCAGCCATTTGTGGTCCTGGTAGTTGAGAGCAGACAACAGACGGTCCATGCTGTAGCAGGTTTCTTTCATTGCAGCTGAGTGTCCGACAGGGATCAATGAAAACCTATTGCCGTTATTAAGAAGAACTGCCTTGAGACTTTGTCAGCTGAGTCAATGAAAAGTCTTCATTCCATAGCATCATACTTCAGGCCCATTAAGTTGAATAGGTCAGCAATGCTGTTACAGTAGACCAGTAAAGAGGCTTCATCAAAGGTGAAAAATTTCCTAAATTCTTTCTCACGGTCCTGATACCAATAGAATGTTGTCCCTTGTGCCAGCATACACTTCTCTCAAAGACGTGAACCCAATAACTGAGCAGATTCTTTGGAAAGGTTCGGGGCTCGTGTGAGTTCGTTGAGTTCTGCTGGCGTAATTGGTGATTGCCCTCTTCTGGCTTCTATGCATCAAACTCAGCTGTATCGGTAGTGACACTAGCCTCGGAATCAGAGCTAGAACCCATGATAAAATTAGGTTCAGGAGCAGGAAGATCGGGGCCATGTGCGACTGGTTTTATAGCAGAAGGAACATTGGGGCATTGAACATGGTGCTTGGTTCTTGCGATCGATGCCTTTCAAATTTGTCATGCAGAAGTAGCAGTCGGTGACGTGATCTTTGACTTCCTTCCACACCATTGGGACACCAAATGGCATACTCTTCCTTTTCTTATTAATCCAATCCCGTAAAATTTAAACACATGTTTTACAACAAATATGTGGAGCACATGGTTTATCCTGGTCCCCTATTTACACCCAAAGTAATCATGACAAGCCTTTTCCACAGAATCCGTGATTTTTGCTTGACGGTCTAGAAGAGCGACATGTCCGCAGATGTAACAAAACCTATTCGGATGATTCTTAAACGTTCGATCCATTGTAATGCAAATCTAGACCTGAAAAGGTGAATAAAATAGGTTTGTATGGTTACTCATTACTAGATGTGACAAAGAAGAAGAAGTAATATACGGTTAGATGATGGCGCTATTTTAAATATACGTTCTAATATAAATCGAGCAAATCTTAGAAACCAGACCTGATCGAAGAAAACTAATTATATTCTTAATTTCAGCATGAAAAAATGACTCTAAATCAGTTGGAAAACCTATGATCTTTGAAAAAGTTTTGTAACGCAGACCAGTCTAATAAATGATTTTTAAAGAATATAATTCGAATTTGAAAGAAAAAAATTATCTTCAATTTTTTCATTCCTTAAAATATTAATGTTATTTTACTTGATTATATTCAATTCCTAAATAAAATTCACATTTATATTTCCATCCTTAAAATCATCTTCATCTGTGATCATTATGGCTCCCGAGTGATCAAAATGGATCATAACTTTTGACAATGAAGCACTGTCATATAAAAATATTTACGAAAAACTTCAAATACTATTCAGTACAGGGGAATTATAACAAGAGATTTGAAGATATACTCTAGGATGGACAACGGACGAGGACGGCCCAGAAAGACTTTAGTCACAGCATAAGCTGATCAGGGTGACATCTTTCTGAAACCGTCGCCTTACTTCGCCAGAGAGAGTGATTAAACAACGCCGACAGAGCAAGCGTCTCCGCCACAACGGTGGGGAAGAGGATTAGACCAGACGCTTTTCGGTCGAGTGTCAGCAAAGAAACCTCCGTTGAGACATTGTAATGAGGCAAAAAGCGAAGGTTGTGCGAGAGTTTAGAGTTCTTTTACTAACGATTCAGTTGGGGATCTTTATAAAATATCAAATAAATCAGACTAGCATGGCCATCATTTAATTTTGCAGTAACATGCTATCTCATCTGGAACCCGTCCTATCGGTGAAATAATTTTATTTTGCCGCAGGACAATGATCCAAGTCCACGTCCAGACTGTGTCGTTGTTATTTGGAGAAGGGAGGATAGCTTACAATCATGGATTGGCCACCCCAGTCTCCTGATTGATATCCTATCGAACTCTGGTGAGATTATCTGGGCATACGAGTGACAGAGTGTTTACTTGAATGCTAGAATGAAATTACACTATGATATTTTTTGGGGGGGAGGGGGGTAAAAAGGATGCCAAGAATATCTATGCTCTACTGTTATGAAATAAAATGGCGGATATTCCGATAAGTCAACAATTTAATGTTACTTTTTAAATATGTATCTTTTGTTATGTTCGTTTGTATTAAAACTCTTCTATAATAACTCGATTGTTTTATTAACTTTCCTTTTCATGTGTGAATTTCCAGGGGGAAGGGGTGGGATATTTAGGGGTGCTAGTATTTATGGCCGGTTGTATATGAATAAGGAATCTATCCTTCTAACGTTAATTAAAAGACCCTTCAACGCGTCTCTTGTTTTACTCGAGAAATAACATTTCTCTCGAGAACAGCGTCAACCTGAAAATTAATTTTCCCTCGCATTCCTCGATGGATGGAACTTATAAAATCCGCCGTTTCCTTTCTTTTCTGCAGGGAAACAATGTTTTCCGTCAAATCTGTGCTCTATTGCAAATGAAGTTAAGTTATAGAGACATGCTATGAATGCCACTTGTGAAGTTATGTTCATTAATAATGCGAAGTTAGCGAAGTCGACTCGGCAAGTAATAAGGATTCTCGCTGGATTTGGTGTTTGATGGTAAAACATCTCAATTGAGAAAGAGGGGGTGAGTCATTTCAATGAATGTAATTTGCATCTTAATTCAAATTATGAATATCAACAAAGATAAGTCCGTATTGACGATTGTATATTTACGTTCACGGTTCGTAAACCTATATACCTATACAAGTTTTACTACAATAAATTAATATAAATACTCGAGTTTTAATTAAATGTATATGTAAATACGCGTTTTAATCATAGAAACGCAAAACCGGGTTTTAATCAAGATGAACCTCAAAACTCTACAGTTAGCTAAATAAATTAATACAAATAGCAGATTTGAAAGCGCATGAATGAATACAAATAGGAACTGATCTAATGGAATCGAGAACGAGATCGGTGCAAGGAAATTAACCAAAGCTCCCCAACTCTTCAAAATAAAAATGGCAATGGGCTGCCTCGAAGCCTAATTTAAGTGATGACCTAGTAGACAAGTGAAACTGACGCTCAAAATAAGCCCTATCAAGAACGCTAGCCAAAAGAATACCCCTATAGTCTTTCACAATATCATATAATAACAGTATGACAATCTGTCCATATGTGTCCATTTGGTCTGGCCATTGGGAAATTAAAAATGTTCAAAACAATAAATTTGTTGTAAATTTATAGGGTACTAATGATGCCCATTTGAGCAATTTAAATGTAAATCCAAGCAATGCATATTGATATTTCTTTTTTGTTTTAACGAATACACGTTCATACAATACAGAGGGTGACCAAATTATTAGAGCCACGTCAATAAAATTGGAAATCTTTCGTTTTCTGACTGTCATATGGACAACTATTCAAAATTCGTGGACAAATCTTTCTATGAGAGTACTCTTTTTCTCTCCGTAATAATTGAATTTCGCCCTTCTTTTTAGGTGATATATCGGTAGATTTACTCATTTTTATAAGAAAACACTGACCATTAATGAATTTCTGTAGGAAAAAGAAATATCAAATTACTAATGTCACAATCACTTTTCAAACAGCTATAAACATATAAAAATATGTAGTTAACCTATCTATAATATCAACTTTCACGGAAAACTGATGACAGCACAAACAAACTTCCACTCTCACTGCCACATACGCACTGAGCTTGGCGGAGCAGCCGCGCTTTGGATACTACTCATTATTCCCTAACCCCTACCCCTCTTTGACTAATAGACATAATATCTTATCGCCACAAATGACTACCATCACTGAAACTGACATTAAATCCATGTATAGTTAACTAAACTCTTTTTTATCTTACATGAGGAAGTCATTTTTCAAATTCATGGTTTTTTTTTACTCGGGCCTCTAATAATTTGGCTACCCTCTGTAACTTTATTGTTCATCTAATAATAATGAAACCAATTAACATATTAATGCTTTAGTGAACTAATCCATCACTCAAAATGTCTATTTACATAGTGCATATCTCTTCAAAATAAATTGCCCCTAAACCAAATAAAATAGGACGGAATACAAATCTGTAAATTTGAAAGAAAAATTAACCAAGAAATTTAAAATTCCGAATCCGGCGCTGAATGTACAAAGGGCAAATTAACTCACACAGAGCGGAAAGATATAACAAGGGAAAAAGCCAGTGGGAAAACAAAGAAGCAACGAAGCGCTGGCGAGATTCTAGTCACTGACTCCGCGTCGCTGAAATCTACTTAGTCTTCCTTGGGCCTTAAAAAGACGCGGTTCAAACCAAACTTATAAGCCTTCTAACCGTCCCGTTATACGCGCACTGAATGCCTTGAGCGAGAAATGCGGACTGGGATTAGCTTCTTCTGCTTTCAAGGAAACTCGATGTGTAAATCTATGCAGTGAACAACGCGTTGCAAACACGATGCAACGCGAAAAGGGGTGGGGCAATTAGATGAGCAGAAAGTATTAAGCGCGGGGAGGTGCAGTATGTTTCTAAAGGTACTGTTCATTGATTTCTTAGTCGTTGAATTAATGAGCTTTATATGCAGACGGCATAAAACGAGGGGGGAGCTTGCGCTTCGCTACTAAGATTAAAATTTAAAATCTAAAAAAAGGCAGCCATGGTTAAATTTTTATACGTATACGTATTTTCAGGATAAATAAGCAACCATATTGTTTCAAATATTTCTATTATCATCCTTTTTTTACAACGAAGACACCGAAAACTCAGTTTTTATTTCAAAAACAAAAACAAATTTCCCATTCCCTAATAGTTAAAAGCCCTGCATTTTTATAATTTGAATATTACCACCTCTGCTGCTTCTCATTTCCCATATAATAAATTTAAAAATATCTGACAACTTCTCTAAAAAAAATTCTTAGGTTTGTATATATATATAATCTTATATCCTTGAGAATGGGTTCCTACCCGAAACGTCGGTACCAAGAAGTTATATGTGTGCGTGTGTGTAACAATACAGATAGAGTTTATTCATTTCATGTCTTATAAAAAATGATAAAGACACTGAAATAGATATACATACATATGTAGATTGATTTATTATAGATAGAATGCGGCGGGGTTTTTTTCATTTAAAAACAGTTTTCACAAATGAAATGTAGTTCTAACTTAAAAATAATGCCGCCATTTTTGACAGCACGGATGCACTAGTTATAAATAATAATGAACCGATGAGCTGTACATAGAATTGTCAGCGATATACGTACATAAAATAAGGACATGTACATAGTTCGAACACATGAAGTGGAAAAAGACATTTGGAGAAGCTACAGAAAAATGTTTTGAGGGGAAAAACCTTGGAAGAGAAAAGTTATTTAATTTCCTCTCAGACAGGAAATTAATTGCATTTTATATTTTAATAAGTACAGGTATTTAAAAATTAAATCTAAAAGGAAAATACGTGGTACAATTTGAGGTTACCGTTTTCCCTCTTTGGTCCCCTTAAATAAAATAAAGAAGTAATGGAAACGAAATGTTAATTAAAAATATTTTTATCGGAATTTCATTTTTGTCTTTCTTTTTGAAAATAGAGAGACGGCAGCTGTCATCTTTTTTTTTAAATTCCAGCAGAACGCATTTTCGATTAAATTTTTAATGTTGTTTTGGGACTATTTCGAATTGACAATTTCATACTAAAAACAAATAATTATTAATAAATATAATCTAGATAATAAAAAGAAGAAAAAATGTAAAATATTTGATCTGACAATTTTAAATTCCAATTAATGATGAATATCGTACGTTCTATTCAGACAGTTTATCTGCACCACTTTGGCCACCATCCATATCTTACACACAACTACAAATGAAAGAAACAGTCCAAAACAGTGTCATCCGCAACAACACTTTTTATAACGTTTAACGCCATCTTTCACCTTTTGTTGGGTCTAAGCAGGCGCGAAAAGATAGTATAATATTTAAAGGAGGTGCTAAAGACGATCGGAGAGAGAGCACTAGTTTCGCTAGGGTATTGGGGTCGCAGGGGTAGTGCCATCGCTCAGGTTTCAGTTGTAGCAGGGGCCGCATCACCACGGGCTACCCCCCTCCCCAATATTCATCATCTCCATCTTGAAACCCAGATTACCCCCATCGAAGACAATTTAAACATAAGAAACACTTTTTCAGCGTTATTCTGCCCCTCACATCCACCAAATACCCTCTCCATTCCCATCACTACCCCATGTAGCAAAAGAGACAAAAAGACCCTACCAACAATGCATTTAACTATCAGGGATCTCCCCCCCCCTCCCTACCGAGCTGGAAACCCATAAAACCAATTCACCTGCAAAACATTTCAAAACCAACCCTCACCATTCCCTAGTCCAGAGGTGGGCAATCTCCAGACCGCGGCCCAGATCTGGCCCGCCACCTTTTCTCCGCTGTCCTTCTTCCGCGACCTCGTCCTCCCTTCTAGCAATTTTCCAAAATACATTGCGCATGTTCAACGCATCGTGGCCATGTTTGGCAGCATCTACTGTTGCGAACAGCTCTTTTCCACAATGAAGTACACGAAGTCCCACCTTCGCTCCCAACTCTCGGATCGCCACCTCAATGACATTCTTCTGTTGTCTACCTCATCCATCGAAACACTTCTTCACTTCTTCATGACAAGCAGCACCAGCCGTCTCACTCATTTGTAGGTTTTCAATAAAATTCTTGTATAATGTATTCTAGTGTATATATATATATATATATATATATATATATATATATATATATATATATATATAGCAGGAATATGAAGACATATGCGATGGTTACGAACATTTAATTTTCCAGACGTTTCAGTCATTAACGATGACCATCATCAGCAAATTCTAAATACAAAGAATTATATTAATATAAGAATAACTAAACACAGTAATAAAAACAAAACATGACAGGAGTCGAAAATGATAACCGAAAGCAAGTAGTTAAAATTAAATATATAATCCTAAACCGTTGAAAGCAAATGGGTGAAAATCTATTAATAAGAATTTGATTAATATCGTAAAAAAATAACTAAATTAAATAATAATCCCACGAGTTTAAAATATGCATAATAAACCTGAATTAAATTCCTATTGAAATACAAAAATTATAAACTATAGCAATAAAGTCGAAAGCAAGGCATGAAGAAATCGATTACCAAGACTGACAAAAGAAAAGGAAGATTAAATAATCCCATGAGCAGCAAATATGAATAATAAATATGAATCAAGCGGAATACAAGAAATTCACTATAAACCACAGCAAGAAAGAATTATAAGGGAAGGGCGAACAATCCAAAATAAGTTCGATCAGGGGGTATGTAATCAAAGCGGATATTAATAAATGGAGCGAAGAAAGTAATTCAATAAAGTTAAAATTTAAGTGATTGAGCGTTAAATTAATATGAGTAGACTAAGGCAGGAAAGTTTAAATATAAAATAATCAATAATGGAAGGGCCAAAGAGGACGACTAAAACATTAAATTAAGGAAAAATCATTTGTAAACTAGATCATTTGGATATAAATGGGACAAACTAAAATAAAAATAAATTTTTTCTCTGCACGACCTGCCAAAGTCGCTATGTAGGCCAAACAAGTGTACAATTAAGATGTAGGATCGCTAAGCATATCGGAGTATCATACAGAACCAACCTTGCCATCTCCAAACCCGAACACTCCTCTATACGAGAACATTCACTAAAACTTAACCACCAGCTTGACCCTGATTCCTTTAGTATACTCTCTTCTGCCTCCTCTTCTCTAAGTTTAAAAATTCTTGAATCTCTTTACATCAAACAAATTAACCCGGAACTCAATGATTATTCATCATCCCTTAAATTATTCCCTATATAGACAAATGTACAACCAACCACATCCCCCTTAATAGTTTTCTTTCTGCCTAATTCTGTCCGTAATATCAGTTGATACCAGGGCGGTCAATAAGTTTTGCAATTCGGATAAAAGGAAACAAGATATGAGGAAAAGTGTTTTATTATTTTTCAATATAACTAACTTCGACTTCAATACACTTGCGCCACTTGTCCCTGAGGCTTCGAATTCCCGACACCCAGAAATCTCCCGACTGTTGTTCAATCCACTCCTGGACGGCGAGCTGGATATCTTCATCGTCCCCAAACCGGCGCCCACGCAGTGCAGCCTTGAGTTGGCGGAATAAAAAGTAGTCGCTAGGGGATCCCAGTGATGGACCCACGTTTCAACACCTGTCACTATGCGTGACTCGAATCCCGCCGGGTATTGGTTGTACAGGAGCAGCAGTTCCTCCGAACTTTGACGACGTTGAAGTCGATCATGGGGCGTGAGGTTTCTAGGGACCTAACGGGCAGAGACCTTGGTCATGACCAAATTGTCGTGGATGATGTTGATAACACTTCCATGTGATATTCAAAGTTCTCGCTCGATTTCTTCGACCTTCACCCGTCGATTTTCGATGATCATCCTCTCCACACGGGCCACATTGTCCTCGTTGATCACGTCTGACGGGCGTCCTGGACGGGGGTCATCTTCAAGGGACTCACGACCATGGTGGAACTCCCTATTCCAGCGAGCAATGGTTGCATAGGAAGGGGTGGTGTCGGTGTACATTGCAACCATGCGTTCATGGATCTCTTTTGCATTCTTGCCTTCCTTGGTCAAAAATTTGTGACTGACGATCTGCGATCAGCTACTGCTTCTTAGATATACGAGGCAGGAGCTTGCGGCTGCAGGATCTGACTTGTCATAACTTGTCTTAACACCCCCACAAACAGCCATCCCCCTTCCTCTGTTTTGCCCTACTGATTCGCCAAACTTATTGACCACCCCTCGTGTGTATATATATATATATATATATATATATATATATATATATATATATATATATATATATATATATATATATATATATATATATATATATATATATATATATATATATATATATATATGTGTGTGTGTGTGTGTGTGCGTGTGAATGAAAAGGTGCTTCCAAGTACTTTAGAACTTTATTCAGTTCATTCTCAAGGATGAACTGAATAAAGTTCGAAAGTACTTGGAAGCACCTTTTCATTTTTCCTGCGGGACATTGCATTCATACGAACTTTGGGGATTTCGTTTGTCAGACCGGCCAGCGGTCTGCTCCCAAAAGTCTCATCTGGGCCTCACTCTGAAAAAGTTGCCCACGCCTGCCAAGATCACCACTCTACCCCTCTTCACCCTACACGAAAATAGAATAAACGCCAACATCCCCTAGTCTGTTCACTGCTGCAACCCCCACCAACCCCAAATCATGCCCCATCTCATCCTATCCCCCCTCCGCCTCCCCATTTCAGACCATCGTTCCATGTAACTTGCGTATGAGACTTGTAGGAAAGACTCCTTGGGACGTCATTGCTGAGCGGAGCCGAGTTTGACCGGCTAAGCCCCAATAAAGCATAAATTAGGTACCACCCGCATAAGAAACGCAATGAGGTAATTCGAAAAATGTAACGTACAATCACGAACTTTAAGAAGGGCATCCGTCCGTAAAGTCTCTGCCAAAACCTTAATGGATGAGTCCTTTACCGAATGAGAGGAACGCTTGGACGTGGCTCGTAAGCGACCCAGAGACAAATGGCCCTAACTCTGTGGACCAGAAAGGGATAATGCATCAAGAGAGAGAGAGAGGGCGGCCAAAGAAGAGAGCAAACAGAAATCTTTGGAAACTACTCCTCAAGAACGGCGACCACCGGTAGGGAAAAGCCGAGGAGAAGAAGAAGAAAAGTCAATATAATTTTATTATTGTAAATCAAATATAATCGCCAGTATGAGGGACGGGAAAATGCACAGTCTTTGGGCCCGTGTCGTAAAAGCCGACTACGTCCGGATAGCAGACGTTGAGCTAGGGAGGCTTCTCCTGTTCTTTGTGGGAATAGGGTTGCCTCTGTTGAGGTTGTTAGCCAGGGGACGAATAGGTGTGTGAGTCAGAGGGACACAGAACCTATTAGCTTGACTAATAGATTCAGTGCCCTAAGAGAGGAAGTAACTGGAAGTGATATGACTGATGGGGGTGGAGGTATTATTTTTTTCATTATTTTTTTTTCAAGGGGCTATCTGGCGACTGCCCACTTGGGCATACGTCGCCGCAAACAAACAACCCAGTTCTAGGCTACTTTAAAATAAAAAAATAACAGAAACAACAATAAAAAGGGGATAACAATCAGGGAGCAAGCCCCGGCGTCATAGGGAGGTCCCCCTTCCCCCGGCGCAGGAGCCTGCGACCTACAAAAAAACAAAAAACAAACAACAATAACAAAAAACAAGTTAAATACAAGGGAGAAGGCCGGCCTCCCCGCAAAAGTCGACAAGTCCACCAGTCATGATGCACGCACTGGTCCCGAGTACAAGGGACAGGCGGTAGCGACCTCGCCCATCCCGGTACCGGGACAGGTAACGTGCGCGAAGGTCACCCAGAGAAGGATGTGCCGAAAGGTCTGGGGGACGACGCAGTCGTCGCAATAGGGCACAGGCGAGCGCTCCATCAAATAGCGATGCGTCACACGAGTGTGTCCGATTCGGAGATGACAGAAAGCGACCTGCAGCCGTCGCGGCATTGGGGATAGGTCCAAGGGAACAGTCGCGGCGCAATGGCACGCAACTTTAAGTTCCCTTCGACCGTCTCCCATCTTCTTTGCCAAGCAGTCCGAAGAGCTGCCCGTATTCCTGCCATGTAGTCGGTGTGAAGAAGAGCGAAACGCTGGTCCGGTCACAGAGTCCTTGCGGACTCTTTAGCACCCTCATCGGCGCGCTCATTCCCCACAATTCCTACATGTCCAGGAACCCAGCAGAAGATAATCTCGACATCTGCCCGGCTCGCCAAAACCGTGGCGTCACGAATATCGCGAACCAGGGGATGCGG
The DNA here is from genome assembly GCA_963969495.1 of Ceratothoa steindachneri. Lineage (NCBI taxonomy): Eukaryota > Metazoa > Arthropoda > Malacostraca > Isopoda > Cymothoidae > Ceratothoa > Ceratothoa steindachneri. The sequence continues at coordinate 106,635,795 of OZ018323.1, read as the reverse complement.
AGATTCCAATGCCCCGAGAGCACTCAGGGCGCTTTGTGAGTCGCTATAGATCACAATCCGGTCTCCAAACCGGGCACGTCGCGTAATCTCCCGTACCGAGTGGTGTATTTCCACCAGCTCGGCCGTGAAGCCAGACGCAGCGCCTGGTAGAGCCTCACTGACTTCAAACAGAGGGGATACGGCGTGGAAGCCGACCCCCTCTTGGGACTTGGAGCCATCCGTATACACTGGCACGGTTCCAGCGTGACACGAGGTGTGCTCCAAAAAGGTCGAACGCAATACTCCCGGCGCCGTACAAGCTTTGGGAGCAGAGGCGTGGCGACAATTAGCCAAATGTGGTACCCTCCAGGGTTGCTTCCTGGGCAGAACCAGGGGCGCCACCAGCACGAGGGCTATATCTACCTCTCGAAGGAGTTTCCTGGCCCAAAAGCCAAAGGGCTTAGGGTATGACTGGTGTCTCTTGGCGGCATAGGCACCATCGAGATCAGCTGCGGATGCAGTGAGAGCTGTTGGCAACTGAGGGAGGCGCCGGGCTCGCGCGTACAGGCGAGTGATGCACTGCGAGTGATGCACTGCACGCGGCACAGAGCGAGTGGTATCTCCCCAGCATCGACCAGCAGGCTCTCAATGGGGAAAAGCGGAAGGCACCGGTCGCAAGGCGAAGGCCGGTGTGGTGGATCGAATCCACCTTCCGCAATAAACGCTCGGCTGCGGATGCATAAAACTCGCATCCGTAGTCGAGCTTCGAACGAACAAAGGATCAGTAAATAAGTAAGGCAGTAGCCCTATCAGCGCCCCAAGCGCTCAACGTCACGGAACAGGGAATGTCCATGGCGCGGGTACAAGAGACCCCAAGGCTGCGAATATGAGCCTCTCAGGTGAGGCGTCGGTCGAATACAAGACCAAGGAAACGGTGCGATTCAACCACATCCAGGCGCACCCCATTAAGAAACAAATCTGGGTCGGGGTGAAGCCGTGGATGGCGGCAGAAGTGCACCACCTTAGTCTTGGCCAAAGAAAACCGAAACCTGTGCGCTTCGGCATAGCGAGAGACGCGGTTCAATGCCTGTTGGGGGGGGGGGGGGAGGTAGAGTGACTAGTAGTTTGAATGAGAATAGGAGTAGGGATGGAGTTAGGTCTGTGGGGGTTAGGAATAGGAGTCTGACTGAAGTGCTTGTGATGGGTGATTCGCGAGTTAGATATTTAGATAGGAAGTTGAATGCGAGTGGATTGAATGGTTTGAGGGTGTGTTTGCCGGGTGCTGGAGTGAGAGATCTGTCTGATAGGTATGAGGAGCCGGTGTCTGGTTGTGCAAGGGATGCGGTTGTGATTACACATGTAGGAGTGAATGATGTGAAGAAAGTGGGTGCATGTGAGTTACGTGAGAGGTACAAGAGGTTGATTGAAAAGGTGAAAGAAAGTAGAATGAAAGGTGTTGTGACAGGTGTGCTTCCAAGAATGGATGTTGGGGTAGAATGGATGTCTCGTGCGATTGGGCTGAATGATTATGTGAGGAGGATGTGTGAGATGGAAGGTGTCATGTTTGTGGATGTGTGGGATAGGTTTGTTGGAATGAAAGATATGTATGCGATGGATGGACTGCATTTGAGTAGGAGGGGGGTAGATGTGTTGTGGGAGGAGTATGATCGTGTTAATAGGTCTTTGCGGGCGGGAAAATAGATACTAATAGTGGTCAGGGAATTATGAGAGGACATTATAGTACTGAAAGTAGAATGGACTTGGCAGATAACAGAAATAGGTTCCAAGGCAATAGAGGTGAGGTCATTCAGGTTGAAAGAGGTGCTCCAGGGATAGGGGGGTTAACTTGTTTCTATACAAATGCTGGTAGTCTTAAAAACAAGAAGGATGAGCTATTTAGTTATATTAGCGATGAGGATATAGATATATTATGTGTTACTGAATCATGGGTTAATGAAATAGAATTTAGTGACACTATAAGTGAATTTGATTTAAAGGGCTATAATATGTACATTAGTCAAAAGACAAGTAGGATTGGTGGAGGAATAATTATCTAAAGAAAAAACAACATTGTTTCAAGTTTAAATACTTCAATAAAGCAGGATGGAGTTGAGTCACTTCGGATAGATATTAGGTTCAGTAAAAATAGAATGGTGCATTTGGTAGCTTTTTACAGACCACCTGGGTAGACTGATGATATAGATGAACTAATGATAAGGGAAATAAGTAAGGGGTGTGAAACAGATGCAGTTATTATTGGGGACTTCAACTTAAACTCTGTGGACTGGGAAAATATGATAGGTAGGGATAGAACAAGTGGCAGGTTCATAGAATGCTTTGAGGATAATTTTTCGAATCAATTTGTTAATGAGCCAACGAGGGAGGACAATATATTAGATTTAGTACTTTCTAACAGTGATCATTTAGTTCAAGAATTGACTGTTGGGAAAGCATTGGGAAATAGTGACCATCAGATAGTTCGTTTTAACTTGGGAATTAAGAAGGGTAAAATAACCGAGAATGCTGTAAAAGTTCCAAATTTTCATAAGGGAGATTATGTAAAACTCCGAAGCTTGCTAAATTTTGTAGACTGAGATGTAGAATTCAGAGGTAAAAATGCTTATGGATGTGGGATACTTTCAAGCATATAATAAATGTAGTCCAAGAACAATGTATCCCAATGAAGGCCATTAGGAACAAAAGTAGGAAACCATTATGGTGGAATCAGGAGATAGCTAGAAAAATTTCAGAGAAGAAAAGGGCATATAAAAAATTACAGGTAGAAAATAATATTCAAAATTTAAGTGATTATAGAATGGCTAGGAATGAGTTAAATAAGATCATAAAGAAGAACAAAAGGGTGTCAGAAATTAAATTAGCTCAGGATAGCAACAAAGATCATAGAAAGTTATTTAGTTACTATAAAATTAATAACAAGTCTGGAAGAGTTAAAATAGGAACTATCAAATATGAAGGGGTTGTGAGAGAAACTGATGAGGAAATAGTTGAGGTACTAAATGGTCATTTTGCATCAGTATTTACAAAGGAGAAACTAAATAGTCTTATGTATAGTACTCATGGGTCAGGGAAAGAGGTGTTTACTACCATTAGTGTGGATTGGAGGATGATAAAAGAACTAATAGGTAAGTTAGATACTACCAAGGCCTCCGGCCCTGATAATATTCATTCTAGGATACTTAAAGAAGGGGTAGAAAGTATCTCAATAGCTCTGGAGAAGTTGTATACTAGGTCACTGGAATATGGAGAAATACCTGATGATTGGAAGAGAGCGAATGTAGTCCCCATTTTCAAGAAGGGTAGTAAAGAGGATCCAAATAACTTTAGAACGGTTAGCCTAACTCCTGTAGTCTGTAAAATTCTTGAGAAAATAGTTAAAAAAGGGATTTGACAACATCTGGAGAGGGAGGGGTTAAGTTAATCAGCGATGCTCAACATGGGTTTAGATCAGGTAGATCATGTTTGACTAATTTACTAGACTTTCTGGAGTTTGTAACAGATCAAGTAGATAAGGGAGAGAATGTAGATATAATTTACTTAGATTTTAGTAAAGCATTTGATAAGGTACCAAATAGGAGACTAGTTCATAAATTAAAAATGATTTGGATATGTGGGGGTGTTTCAAATTGGATAGCTTTGATTGGTGATACCCTTGTTTCTGGACGCAATCCTCTGGATGTAGTTTTCCTGGGAGTTTGGGTGCCTTAAAAAAGAGGCCGTTTGACTCGGATGACCTATGATGAGCCCTTGTGGCTTTTGTCATCTGTTATATAATATTGTGGGGGACTTTGATGGTGCTTTTTGTGGGTGGGTTTTGACGGATGCGGATGACCTTTGAAAGGCCCTTGTGGCTTTTGTCATCCGTGAAATTATGTTATGTTGTCCAGGAAAGCCTCACCCCTCTAAAGTTTTGTCCCTGCAGAACACAAAGAGGAAATGGGCGCTCATGTCAGGTCCAGTTATGCCTGAAGTGAATGACATGCTTTACTCCTACACGTCTTTCGACCGTGTTAGGTCATCTTCAGGAAATGAACAGAAATGGAATTACGTCTTACGTCTTGAAAAAGTTAGAAGTTAAAAGTATATAGTTAGAGTAGAGTGGATAGTAATCATTAGGGTACAGTGGTGAAATGGAATAAGTAAGAGTTAGTGCAGGTTGCTAGATAACCAGCCATAACTTGAGTTCTTGTCTTCAATTTATACATCCTATCATTTATTCAATTGTGTAGGGGCTCTCACGCCTCTATTCTTCTTCTAAGATTATCTTTTGTTCTATTTGAATATTTCGCATTTGTTGATGACTTTTCCTACACTATCTATATATTGGTGCTGGGTTAGCTCCATCTATCGGTTTTCCGCTCCTAAAATTTCCTCTATTGATTGCTCTATGCTCTATTGGGATCTCTATCTTCCCTTTTTCTTCTTCGTCTAGAGGTGTTTCTAGTTTGTCCCATATTCTGACCGCTCTTTTATGTAGGGATCCATTTACTGGCTCCATCTCTATTCCATGGTGCAGATCTCTCTGCCTCTTGCGCTCTCTCCTTCTTGTATTTGTAATTAATAGTACGCCGCTGTTCTGTACTCTCTGTAATTTCACGTTGTTGGTTTTATTTAGATTGCTGAGTGGAATTGCGGGATATAATAATACTGATTTACACAGAAGGTTGAAGATTTTGATTTTATTTTTTGTATTTAGGTTTTTTAACTGGTAAAGTTTCGCTAAGTTAGCTTTTGCTAATCTGATTCTTTCGGTGGTGTGTTTTAGGTACCCGTTGAAGTTATCTTTAGTCCTAGGACCTTGTCTTCCTTTTGGTATCTGTACCACTTTCGTTAATCGTTACTCGTGATGTTTTTCTTCGTCCTATAGGAATAATGGTAAACTTGTTTGCGTTTGTCCTTGTAATCCATTTTTTTCAAAATTATTTATGTTCTCGATTTCTGCAGCAGTGATTCTGGCTGCCGTTGGTGGGTGCTTGTATGGACTATTAACGATTATCGAGATGTCGTCTGCGAATTGAACGTATTTGGTGGTATCGTAGATTGGATTTGGAAGGTCACCTGTATATATGTTATATAACGTCGGACTGAGACATCCTCCTTGGGAACGCCTTGATTGATTTAAAAATCGGGTCCTCGATATCCTTCTATGCTGATAAATGCTGTACGGTCTGGCATGTAGTCACATATGCATTTTGTTAGGATAGGTGGAAGACCTAATCTCTTGACCTTGTATTTTAGGCCTATTCTCCAGACCTTATCAAAAGCCTTCTGCACGTCTCTTAAAACCAGATCTGTGTATTTTCTGTCATATTTGGCTTTGGTTATTGTTTCCACTATTACGGCCAGTGCCGTCTCGGTACTGCTACCTTTCCTGAACCTGAATTAGATCGTTGTCTTCTAGCAGTTGGCTCAATCTCCTGCCGATCAATTTTTCAATGTTTTTAGAAGAGTTATCGGCCTGAAGTTTCCTGGTTGGTCAGGGGACTTGCCTGGTTTGGGCAAAAATACTATTTCCGCTATTTCCAGGGCGTCAGGAAAATACCCGGCGCTTATTGCCGCATTGAAGATTTCTACTATTTTGGCAAGAAATACATCTGGCGCTCTTACCAGGTTTTCGCGGGGTATCCCTGTGTCTTCAGGAGCTCTTTGCTTGGTTTTGTTTAGAGTATTTTTAAATCCCTCAAGTGTTATTGGGTCTACTCCTTGTTCCATCATTACTGTATCAGAAGCAGAGTGATGGGGTGTTACTTCTCCTCTGTTTCCGTCCATCTCTTCAACTATTCTAAGTTCATGGTCGCGGTCAAAATCTTCGTTTTCTTCAGGTGATATGTTGAAAACGTTATACCAATGTTCTCTAATCGCGGCCTCAATTTGTTCTGGTTCTAGCGCATCTACTCCATTGTATTTGATGGCTATTTTTGTTATCGGCTTTTTATTTCCTCTCACCATGCTGATCTTTTGCCAAAACTTTGTAGGATTTAGTTCGAAATCTATCCCGTCTATTTTTTGGTCCCATCTTATGCCTCTCTGTCATAATTATTGTGTTCATTTCCTCTTCATGTGCTTGCTTGTTTCTAAGTCTAGGATCTCTTTGTAACCCTGGGTTGATGCTAGTCAATTGGATGGAAGGCTCATTTTCACCTGCTTGCGTTTGGGTTTCCGGTGTCGGCGTTTAGTATTTGATGTTTAATACGTCCGCCGATGGCGGGTTCTCCGGGAACCACATAGGTTCCAACCCCTCATTACTTAGCATTTTGTTAAGTTCCTTGGAATAGGTTCCAGGGTTTGCAACGTTCAATACGTGAGCATGTAGTATGCACGCCAATATGTTTAAAGATTTTTCTTGTGTGAGCTCTATTATATTTTTTGCAGGTACTATTTGTTCCGCTGTTGCCTTAACTACTTTGGCATATGTTTGTTTTTTCTTCTCCTCCTCAAGCCTTCTCTTCTCTCTCCTCTTTTTCTCGATAATCTCTCTCTTAATAATACAAGCCATCGCCATCGTGCGATGGCTCCCGCCACAATTCGCGCACTTCTTTTGTTGGCTTTTACAATCTTTCCATGTGTGTAAAGTTGAGCTGCATTCTGAGCATTTTGTTTCTTCTTTTGGGGGGCATTTCCTAGACGTATGCTGGTCTAAAGTGAAGCAGCAGAAACAAGTGAGAACATTTATGAACTCATCGCTTTTGATTTGGTCCTGGGTTATCTTTACGTTCAATGCTAACAGGCCGTTCTCCCTCGCCTTACGTGCTATGGTTGCTTCTCTGAACCAAACTTTTAAAACATATGTGTATTCTTCATTGTTAGTCTTGTTCCTGAATTTCACAACTTCCTTGACTTTAGCCATTTCTTGTTTTTTTCGATCTCTTCTTTTATTTCCGTTGCCGTATGCTCCCCTATCCATGGATCTATCTGTCGTCTGTATATAACTTTTTGGGCCTCCACTTGTGGAGGAACTTTAGCTTCTAGTCCGATTTTCTGGAAGCTTGATTTGGCTTTATCACTGAGTGAGTTATCCATATCTTTTTCTGTTTGACAAATGGCCACATAACTGGTTGAGTAGTCTAGGAGTCGGATGAGTACTATTCCTAGTTCCCCATGTATCACGTTGAATACAAGAGTGCGTTCCTGTTTTTGTGCTCCTTTTATGGTCCGCAAAGGGACCCTTTTCGTTATTTCCATTATTCTAATCGAGCTTCTCCCTTTTCTTCATTTGGCGTTCTAAGGTGAAAAAAGCAAGGAAAAGGCGAGAAAACAGTATGTTAGAAGGTGCGGCTGAAATCCAGTTACTCGACTGGTTTATTCCGCTATCGTGTCAGTAAACCCTCCCAACCTGCCTGACGCCTAGCCCTAACAGTGTTTGCTACACTCAAAATGATCTACCGCTCACACGGGTACTAAACTCGTAGCAACAACCGGCTTCAGAAAGAAAAGAGGGACTGACACGGCACTAGCCGTTATTACGAAAAAACTTGCAAACATCAAGGCAAGCAAAAGGCATGCCGACCTGGTGTTTCGCGATGTTAAAAAAGCTTTTGATAAGGTTTGGAAGAGAGGCCTGCAATTTAAGATCCTTCAAGTAGGCCTCAACCCCATTCTTGAGAGGATTCTATGCGATTACATAATGGAGAGAAGAGCATATATACAAATCAGAGAACACAAAGGCCCCGAATTCGAGCTCGAATCAGGGGTCCCACAAGGGGGCTGTCTCAGTCCCCTTTTATACAATATTTATACACGCGACTTACCACAACCTCTCTCCGAAGGTACGATATACGTCCAGTTCGCTGATGACATATCGCAAATTTGTACCGCCGCTTACGTTCACAGGAAATTTATGGCGAGAAACACGGCTAGGGAGATATCTAACATCAACTCTTTCGCGAGGAAATGGAAGATATCAACCAATGCCCAGAAATTCAAAGTAATTCCCATGTTTCGCAAGACCTTCAACGATATACGGGTAGAGGGGGAGAGAATCTCCTACTGCCTAGAAGGGATGGTTCTGGAGCTCAAAATCACTACAGGGGGCTACAAGAGTCATATCGGGCGGACAGTCGCGAATAGCAAGAGAGATTTGAGGGATTTCTATAGGTTCTGTGACCTAAATCCCTCAAATAAACTCAAGATATTCAATGCGTGCATTCGCTCGAGACTCTTGTACCCCCCGGTGTCGTTGAACGCGAGCGCCAAAACCAACATTGCCAAACTTCAAGTCATCCAGAACAAAGCGGTTTTACTTATTACAAACACCCGAAGAAGAGAACATAAACGACAGAGGGAGCTACACGACTCGGTTGGATTATCTCCAATCAACGTGGCGCTCCACGAGAGAGGTAAGAGGATATGGCAAGCCATTGGCGCCCGCTTGACCCCTGAATTCTCTCGTACACACTTAGAAATCGAAGTAGACCGACAAGTAAGACCATTCAAAAGTAGCAAGTTACAGTCAGACGGTGACGTGACTCCGAAATACACTTGACAGAATTGAAAAAAACATACAATGTAAAGCGCAGGTTCCTTTAGCAAATTAAATCTCAAATTAAAAACTATTTGCAAAACGCAAATTAAAAATCCAAATCACTTTTTTAAATTCAATTTAAATTAATTTTAAATGAAAATGATAAAAACTTGTTAAAAAACTCACAGTAAGAATAAAACCCCGCCAAAAATAAAGGCTTGAATGCCCAAAGATCATTAAGATCGAAACCATTAATTAAATTAACTATGATTGATTTAATTAAATAAACTATAAATTTATAATTTATAGTTTATTAAATAATGAAAATACAACCCCAAAACACACAAAACTAACACATTGACAGAGCTACCCTTTCACCAGGGACCTTTTTATTCTGTCTCCTACACATCATCTATTCTTTAAACTCACCCTTCAACCACTTTAATCTCTTACTATTTTCTCTCTAATTCTACCTATATTTCATCTCTTATTATGTCCAATGTCCCATGGGTACTAACCCGTCCCAGGTGTGTGAGGGGAGATATGATTGAGCTTTTTAAAATCTTTTCTGGGGTGGATAAATTGGATTTCAGCAAGTTATTTGAGTTAGAAGGTAGTAATAGAACTAGAGGCCACCACTTAAAGATTAAAAAACAGAGGTGCAGACTGGATGTTAGAAAATATTTTTTCACTAACAGAGTGGTGGATTATTGGAATGGTTTGCCACCTGAGACTGTAGACAGCCCAAACTTGACTGTTTTCAAGCGCAGATTGGATGATTATATGGGGATGGAGGGTTAATTTCTTACTTTTTGATATGTGGATATGTTTCTTGACTCATTCCTGTGGATGCAGTTTCTTTTTATTGTATATTTTGGGGGACTTTGATTTTGTTTTTGACAGACTCCTATGGAGGCTTTAAATTATAAATTGTAGATGCATGATCTGACAAAATCCTATGGATGCTTTATGTGGGTGGATTTGATGGATACGGATGACCTTTGATAGGCCCTTGTGGCTTTTGTCATCCGTGAAATTATGTTATGTTATGTTATGTTATGTTACCCATTGGACGGCTTAGTACCCGGGTTAGTAACCATTGGACGGCTTACTCGGCCGTCCAGTTCACATATGGCTCCTGTCCTTAAGAGTATTTATGGAAGCTCAGCTTCCCTAACCGACACGCCCTAAGGAGAGGTGGGATAGAGAAGCAAGAGAATATGTCGATGGTCAAGTCTTAGTAGAGTGAAGTCTTGTCAATCAGTCTCAAAATTTTCTTTTCCCGGAGGAAACGATGCACTGAGCTTCAATCAGTTATGAGGTTTGAATCGCTGTCCGAAAATCTTCAAAAGAAAATTTACCAAAGTCTGCTATCAAAATTCAAGTGACACTGATCCGCGCCAACCCATCTTTGTGGGAAATATTTGATAATAAAGATGAAAATTAATGTTACTAAAACATCGCCGTCATGGCTATTCTAGTGCCTACATATACGTACATCCATAAACATAAATGTGTATATTCATACGTAGGTCTGTTCGTTCAAGCTGCAGCCTAAAACGCGGAAAACTTTCAGGTACGTAAATAAAGATTAAAAAAAAGAAAGTAAACTTAGAATAAATGTGTTCTTCTTCCTACTTGTTCATGGACGGACGGACAACAGCGGAAAATATGTACACGTTCGATTCTACTCATTTCTTCCTACCTGCAAAATGAGAAAAAATAATTCCATTAAAATCGAATCAAATTAAAAATAAACAATAAGATAAATTATAAAATACGAATAGCAATAACAGGGTATCTACTAAATTTGGAATCAGTGTATATATATATATATATATATATATATATATATATATATATATATATATATATATATATATATATATATAAAATGAAAAACTCACAAAGTATCACGTAAGGGTAGCAAATGAATGCAATGTCCCGCAGGAAAAATAAAAAGGTGTTTCCAAGTACTTTTGAACTTTATTAAGTTCCTTATCAAGGATAATTACAAGAAATAATATTATATTAGAGGTAGAAATACGAAAGAAAAAGTATAAAAGACCGCCTCAAAAACAAGAAATCACCAATGAGGAAGACGGAAGGGGGAACCTAAAGATTTACATTAAGAATTACAAGAAGCAGGTAGTAAGGGCAAACTGAGAAGACGGAAAGGGTAACAGATTAAAAGAAATGGAGATAGCCTAACGAGGGAGATTATAAGACACGAGGAGCGAAAGAGTGGTTAAAATACAATGTACTTAACAGAGCAGTGACAATTTTTAAATAAAAGGGGCCACATAACTAAAGATTGTATATAAAACTAAAGACAAAAGTCAGAACTAATTTCTTTAAGTATTAGTCTTTTAATCATAGTCTTTTAAAGGTTAAAATTATCACATTGGCTTATAAAAGCACATTCAATGATATTTCTTTTTATAGGGTCATTGGAACGATAAATATTTTTTTTCCTGCGGGACATTGCATTCATATATATATATATATATATATATATATATATATATATATATATATATATATATATATATATATATATATATATATATATATATATATATATATATATATATATATATATATATATATACATAAGAAGTTGGAAATTAAACTTTATGTCCAATAAATCGTTGGATGGATTTTTATCCGACTTCGGTGTACAGGAGCCCCTTTCGTCATGCGATTGGTAGTTAGCCAACATTTATAAATGGTCAAAACAAAGGAACATTTAAGAAGGTTTTATATTGCATTTATAGAGGACGGGAACATGTATAGAGATATACACAAACTAATTAAATTCCAAACGTCATCAGTTCAGACAACACGCGAGTATAGTGACACTGTATCTGTGAAAACTATATAACAGCCTAAATAAAGAACACTGTGTGCCCGTGCGGCACTCACGATTGACGGCTCAGCAAACACTCCGTATTGAACGACTACAAAAGAGTTTTCTGTATCATCCTTTTGGTGATCATTATATGGATTATGAAACAGCGCTTGGTATTCTTGAGATTTCGACGCTTCATGAAAGGCGGGGGGGGGCATCTTTCTCTTAAGTTCACCAGGAGGTCTTGGAGTTTGAACGCCATAGGAACCTTCTACCACCATACATACATCAAGTGCACCATCGGAATAGCAGGAGGGGTTCAAGAGCTCTCAGACCTATTAGGAGCAGAACCACAACTCTTCAATTCCTGAGATAGTGAGATTGTAAAACTCACTATAATACAATAACTCTAAAAACTTTTTTTTGTTTAAAATATTAGTATTAAATATAATTATGTAGAAATATTATTAGTATATAGGTTGAATTAAATTAACCAAGTCGCTATGTTCAAAAATAAAGATAATGTTTTTGTAACTTTCTTGGAAATAAACTATTTATTATTATTATTATTAAGTCTCACGTTTGCAAAGGGGTACATTCATCTTGATAAAACATTTGAAAGAACGTATTTATGGAGCTATGAAGAGAAAGTATGTAGAGGACATGCTTCACAGGATAATGGTGAAGTACTTCATCGTAGAAGCACAATACCGATCGTAAAACATTGTAGATGAAGAATAATGTTAAGGGGTTTCCTTTGTAGCTAATGGCAAAGGAATACTTGTTAGAATCAATGGAACAAAATAAGTTATCTGTCTATTTTCAAAAGAAAACTACCATCAGCACGAAAACAAGTTGAGTGGACAATTTCACTTAAAACAAGACAACGATCCTAAACATTTAACTTCTGTAATAAAGTAATAGTTTGAAGATTCTCAAATTAAAATTCTGGCGGGCCAAAGTTTTATAAATTTGTTTAATTAATGTGACCTTCTAGAGGGTGGGTGGGTCAGTATTTACAAAAATGAACTAATTAAGGACCTAGGATGGGTGTTCTGTATTTACATAAAATAAAGTAATTAATATTAACTCTTATAAGGAGAATTAATCTTGCAAACAAGTATAAGTTAACTATTGAATAGGGCCATGTTGTGTGTGTGTGTGGGGAGGGGGGTAATTCATATAGTGTGAATATGGAAATCAAAGATGAATAAGTAGGACCCTTTGTTTGCGTACCTACATAAACTAATAATTAGTATCACCTGGTTCCCCCACGTGATTATAAAAAACACGATTTTCACTCCGATTTTTTTAGTTTTTAAGTGCTTTTGGAATTCCTTTAATGCATATTTCAATCGTTTGGCTATCGCATTTTTATCTTATTGTCTTTGATTATTAATGCGCCCTACTATTTTATATACCTTATTTAATGGTTGCCAAGCTAGTTGCAGCTAAGTATTGACCACAAAAACTTTGAGGTACAGTTGCCCCAATTAATTATGTCACGCTACGCTGAATTTCGTTCAGATAGTGACAATTTAATATATAATTATTTGATTCAATACCAAGTGTTTGGGATATATTTAGTTATAAACTAGAAAGGACTTTTATCAATAAAATAAATTTAATGATTTTTAACGTTAATTGAAGGATTAATGTTGAACCATTTTGACATGGTTTTGTTTCAAAACAGGGCTGCCAAATTTCGAAATGTGGCAGTTTGCCAACTTATTAAGTTGAGGAATAAGTTCTTGCGTTTTTTTATGTTCTGTTGATTTAAGTTTTGTTGCCGTGATTTGTGCACATATTAAGAAACAATAATAAATAATGAGAGCAAAATTTGCAAAGGTTAGGCAACGTCTCTTAACAGCGTAGACTATTAGACTTTTGCTTAGGCTACGTCTTGAAGTTGAGTAATAAGTCATTGCGGTTTATTTAAAAGTTGTGTTAATTTAATTTTTGTTCTGTACCCTCAAAATGGAATGTCAAGTTGAAAGAAAGGCGCATTTTCGACACTTGTTGTTATTCATTTTCAATCGAGACGGGAACAATGCAAACGCAACCAAAGCTCGTTGTGATATTTGTGCTGTGTACGGAGAAAATGCTTTATCAGAAATGACAGCTCAATGGTGGGTTTCACGTTTCAAAAACGATCATTTCCATCTTAATGACGAAGAACGTTTTGGTCGACACATTAAGTTAGATGAAGATCGATTGAACGACCTTCTCCATAAAAATCTTCGTCAATCGACTAGAGAATTGGATGTACAATTGGCGTGTGATCAGAAAACTGTAGTCAATCACCTTCATTCGATGGGGAAAGTTAAAAAAGTCGGTAAAGGGGTTCCGCACGTTTTGTGCGAAAGCAACAAACTTCAACGCTCCACGATCGCCGCAGGTTTGCTTGCTCGTCACAAGACTACTCGTGTATATAAGGACAGATTTCTTCACCGCATCATCACTGGCGACGAAAAGTGGTGTGTTTATGTCAACATGAACCACCGAAAACAATAGCTTAGCCCCAATAAAAAAACACTTCCGCGATTAAAGCAAGGACTTCATCCACGAAAGACGATGTTGTGTCTGTGGTGGGATTGTGAAGGCATCATTATTTATGAGCTCCTTGCGAATAACGAGATTGTCGATGCAGAAATTTACGTTCAACAAATGCATCGACTCGCCGAAGCTATTCGTGAAAAGCGACCTCATCGACGTTATGGAATCCTTCTGCAACACGACAATGCTCGTCCTCACATTGCCAATATGACAAAAGACGCCAACCAAACGCTTAATTGGGAAATCCAGCTGCATCCTCTATATTCGCTGACTTGGCTCCATCGGATTTCCATCTGTTCCTATCGACCTCCAACAATTTGTGCGGCGTTTCGTTCAATACTGATGTGGAATTAAGAACCTGGTTAGACGAATTCTTCGAGTCAAAATCCAGAGATTTTTATTGCAGAGGCATCGAAAAACTAGTTGAACGTTGGGAAGAAGTCGTAAATAACAACGGAGAATACATTATTGATTAAATTGCATACTTTTATCAATTAAAAATGAAGTTTTTCTAAAATTGTTAATGGTAATGAATAAATTTGATAAAACCGAAAGACCTTACGAGTATTCCTCAACCCAATATTTTAGCTTTATAGATTTATTTAATTTTCACAAAAATATTCACATTAACAAATTGGCTGTTTTTATTTTTATTGCTATAATTAATTATAAACCTGTGAGAGGAAAATTAATAGTTGATAACACAGCACAGCAAAGTCTATTCAAAGATATATAAAACATATATAAACAATTGTATCCTAGTTAATACCAGTTTGCCCTCCCCCCTCAGTTTGGTTCTTTGTTATAAAACGGGAGGGGGGTTAATAGAATTGTACGCCTTCCAACTCTAGAGCACCAGGTAGTTTCCTCTTTTCATTACTGGAGTTTTATTGTTAAGATTACAGCCTATTGCACTGTTTTACACATGTGTCTGTGTGAGCGTGCATGAACGCATGTAAGTCAAAAGAGAATAGCTTGGATTTCCCTCCCGTATTGCCCCCCTCCCCTATGGCCCATCGAATACAGAGCGAATGGTTTATGAGTAAATTAGGGGAGGTGAGGGTGTTTGCGTGCTTAGGACCGTCCTGGGCAGCTGGATGAATATTGCCGTTCTCCACCTCCTCAGCGATCGGCATAGTGGAACGGTGGTTTATGGCTTTACAATGGGTAGAGGGTGTTTTGGGCTCGGACACCTTCCCCCTAATCATCGCCCAACTCCCCCCTTGCCGGTTCCTTGAAAACTCTCCTGCAGGAACGCCACTATTCATCACAAGCTGGAGGAAGAAACAACTCGCTCAAACTAAAACTCCTGGACTCTGGGCAAAACCGTTCCGAAACTTGAAGAAGAAGGAACCGTCTACACTTCAAGCTCTGGGACTGAGTCGGAAGGAAAACTTCTGAAGGCACCGCGAACGACGACTCCTCGCAAGTAAGGTTCTCGCCCGGGTTCTTCGACCGAGGTAAGCTTTTATACCCTCTTTCTCGCATAGGTTCTGCGAGTTTCTTCGAATTCCCTCTCTCTTTTGGCCCCCTCTCTCGCCTAAATTCATTTAACCTTCCGTCCTCTATCTCTTAACCTTATATCGATTTCGGAACCATAAAATATCTCTCAAACTACCCTTAAACTAAACTCTAACTAACGAGGGCATTCGGAACTAAACATCGTTTCGAATAAGTTCTCTGGAGAGACAAAAAATAACTTTCCAAATCAAATGGATACTAACGTCTCTCACTTAAGAGCCACCACCTTGCTTAGCCCTGCTCTGCTTTCGGGGTAATAATTCTAACATTATATCTGACACACATTCCTACTTCGCCAGGATTTCACCCTTTTTCAAATACTTTTTGAGGCTGATGCTTTAGTTGGTTATTGTTTTAAAAATAAAACTACCAAATTCAACACAAGTGAGCTCCTCTCTAGATTATTCGGGCTACCTTCTACACAATGCCACCTGTGACTTCATCACTTTCTGTGCGAACATCTTCTTACACAGATTTTCTAGTGATGCCATCGTTGGTTTTGGCGTGATGGAGCCCTAATTCTCAAAATAGCGTGCCCCTACCGGTCTAAAAAATGGGGTCCAGGAATTTGCATATTCCGAGAATTTATCTAAGTTTGGGAATTGGGGGATATTTTGTTTGTAAAAAAACCCAGGAAATTTAATCCCAGAGGAAATTCCCGACGCGCAATGGTGACTAAGTTGGAGGGAAAGGTGGCATTACGTTTTGCTTGATTTTCGCTCTTGGAGAGGAAGGAAACTTGGCGTGAAACTTTTCATTTCCTGGAGACGGAAAGGGGAGGGTATATTCCCAAACCCCTGATTGTATGTCCGGGGGGCGACCCATTATACAGGGTTTGGTATTTTCGGGATTGTGATCTTCGCCCTAGAAGCCCCGGGATGAGGATACATACTATGGTCGGTTTTGTAATATTTTTTTCTCCAGTTTTATTTTGTCAAGCTCTCGGAAGTCGTCTCCTGGCTATGCGGCATAGGCACTTTTCTCACTTATTTTTACTTACCTAATTTCACCATTTCCCCCCCAATTGTGCTTTTAAAAAATGTTTGGATCTTTGTTTTGTTTTAATTAATGATTTTTTTTGGATCTTTTCTCTTATTAAGGCGCGATTTCGTCTTCTGAACCAGATGGCTGAACGGCCGGCTGAAGACGCTGAACTGCGGCCTTTCTCATGAGCGGGAATCGAGGGATCGGATCATTCCTATGTTATAAGTATTTAGGGGTTTGGAGGACGAATAAGAGGAAACTAAAAAAATAAAAGCTAAGGAAAGTAAATAAAAGTAAAATCTAAACATTATTTAATAGATAAAACTTTACAATGTCTTTGTAAATTTGAGCAACTAATTCTTTTTCCTTTATTTCGTGGCTTCCATAAAAACACGCACAAAGAGGAGTCGATCGGAGAACGAGCGGTTCCACATTCTTTTGTATTCCTCATTTTCGCCTTGGCTCAAGGCGACTCTTTTGGTTTGTGTGGGTACCTGTTTCTGGATCTTTAAATTATGCGAGTGGTTACGAGTCAAATGTTTATACCGCATCTTTTGCAAGGTTTGATTATAGATAATAATGTTTCTGCCGATCTATCAGGAACTGCATACATGAAACACTGGCATGTTTCCCTGTAAATCCTTATGAAAACTCAGTGCACTGGTAAAACCCTCCAGACATTGTTCTTTCTCTAACATGTTCGTACGTCGTCATTTTTTAAGGGTGAAAACAATGCTTATGTTTCTAAAAAAAAACCCAAAGGAGATCGTAACACTAAAGATGACACAGAGTAACCGGCCGTTCAGCCATCTGGCTGAGGAGACGAAATTGCGCCACAGCAAGAGAAAATATCCGATTTTCTTAAACTTACTTCTTTCTGCTGATATTCAGTTGCCAGATATCTCAATAGTTTCTTTTAACCATTTTTTAAAAATTATCTTCCACCAGTTAAATTTTATATACAAGAAAACACTATTTCATTAAATTCACTCGGGCAGTCATTCTTTCACCATCATTCATTTCCTTTAATCTTTAAAAAAAAATTCTGTGACGACTTTCCGTTTAAGATATTTGAATAGTCAGCGACACATCTTGAAAATGGCGTTGCCAGCTACTGATTCCTTCTTTAATTTCCTCTTTACCTGCCTATTTCAAATTGGGAATTGAATTTATTCGCGATTACAATTTACGTCATTAAAATATGTGAATATAAAATATACGCGTAAATATATAATATTTTCGATACAAACAGGATCATATATTCTAAGAAGAAAACGGACTTTTGGCTGGGACAGTCTGAAATTCAAATTCTGGCGGTTGTTGCCAATAATACCTTCCAGTTTGTTTGGTTTTCAGTGGTGTAGTCGTTTAGTAATCGATAATTTTAATTATGTAAAACTAGTTTAACGTAAAAAGCATTGAATTATTATATTTCTTACGTACAAATTCGTAATAACAAATTATCCTGATATCACGTTGAGGAACAGGGGAACTAGATCGTCTGGATGATTTATGATGCTGGTTAACCAGTCCCATAAATCTTTCACACGATCTATAACATGTGGTTTACCAAGGTTTGGGGGTCTAGAAGCCCTGGCGACCATTAATCATTGACAAATGAGCGAGCCGAGGTTTTCATGAGCTTCATATCTTTAAATTAGTTGGGTTAAGTTATGAGAAAAGGATTAAACAGGGCGAAAACTAAGCGTCACAGAAACTAATCCCAGAATATGAAGCTCATTTAAACCTCGGCTCCCGCAGTCGTCAATGGCTTGACACTTGCCTGTAAGCCACGTCTGAAAAAAAAACCCGTCTCAGTGCTGCTAAGTGAAGAATGACGTCCACTAGATTTCCATATGAAAAATACCCTCCACCCAAGCTTTTATTTGTGATATATATGATGTAGAGAGCTTGCGTGAGATATATAGATTGTCGTAGACATTATTAATGCATAAGATTTTATTAAAATTATCACATATATAACTGAAGCGAAATATGAGCACAAATATCATCGGAAACATTATTAGAAAATCTGTCAGGCCTCATAAATTCCCGCATGAAGAATGTCGCTTTCAACCTTGCATCATTAGGTTAGAGCGAAGATGGAAGTCTTCCGAAACTCGTTTCGGAATAAAACTATTCCAACCTAATTTTCGTTCTTAATTCTAGAGATTTATGCTCGTTACAGTTAGGTTAGGTAACTTGACCTATCCAAACGACCTTCGATCAGTTCATCGCAAATAACACGGAGGGGAAAGACGCAGTTCAAGGGGGACAATTTATCCTCAGACGAGTTTCGGGTGACTGGTTTCCATCTTCAGTAAAAACAATGACCTTTACAATCGCATCTCTGAAAATCAACCGTTTGCCCTTCGTTAACAATGTTTTAGTCGCGTGGTCGCGACTCTAGAAGTTACAATGTCGGTCGGTCGAATGGTAACCATTTTACTTTTTAATTAGTTTTTTTGGCAATAACCTCGTAACTATTCGGCCAATTCTAACGAAATTTGAACCTGTTATGTTGTTTTGCATTTTGCTTCGAATGATATAATTGCCGAGATCCCCCCAAGGTTAGTTCGGGAATTATGGAAAGTTTTGAAGGTCATATATCGGAATAATTGAGAGCACGCGACTTAGGTTTGTTGACCTTATTTAAATAAAGATGGCCGCCACCACTTTGGTAATTAATCTCAAGAATCAAGTGTCCCCATTGAAATGTGTCTTTATTTACTCATACAAGAAGCTCCGCCGTTTAAGTCGATTAATAACAGGCGAGGAAATCGAGGACGAGAGTCTTGACGGACTTGGTCCCGAATACCCATCGGTGAGTAAAGAGCCCCCTAGACTGTTACACCTGGGGAAGCAGCACGCCTTTCCGGTCTCGGTGCACCCAGTAGTCTCATCAAACTAGATTTAAATTAACTCGGGGGTTTATTCCCCCCCCCCCGTGGCATATTTTCTTTACAAGTCTCTTCTCTTGACCGGCAGCTAATTTTGTAGGCTCGTCGTCGACTAGCTTTCGTTCACTTATCCTAGGTAGGGAGCGGAGGGTCAGACCCTCCTCCTTGGCTCGTGTTTTTTAACCCCCTTATCTATCCGGCAAGGGGATGATGCTGGTGACATCTGGAGAATTGCGTGCCCTCTCTGCCCCAGATAGGATCTCCGTCTATACATCTTGCACACTTCTCCACTTTATTTACACACTTTCTGCGGGAGATGCCCTCGTCAGTAGTTAGCTTTCAAAAGGGGAAAATAAAAATGGCGGGTTCATACCTGACCTGGTCATAGGTAGAGTGGGGTCAGCCGAAATTGTCTCCTATTCTCGTGTTGTAGAAATCTCCGCACGTTTTCAGTTCCCCTAAATTCACCGTTTTCCTGGCGAATCCCTCCTTTCAAAGTCTTAGGAGGGAGAATAACGATGGGTTTTTTCGTTTCCTTTTTAATAAAATCAAAAATAAACCAAGTGAATCTTTTTTGTTTTTTAAACGAAACTAAGCAACAACCACACGTAAAGTTCATACTCAAAGTTCCTTTCATCAGTCGGGGGTCCTTCTTTCTAAATACACCCCCCCCCCGCCTATAGCAGGTTGCCAAGGGAACATTCCCCGTTGGATTACACCCAAGATCAGGGTATATTACGAGAAGGCTAATGACAGGAGAGATTCGAGACTTCTAGCGACCCCAAATCTTCGGGGGTTTTTAGCTACTCTGGTTAACTACTTTTCTCGCATTTTGACTTCTCTTAGCATCCTAGGGCAAAGGTTCCGAAGAGTTGCGCTCCCCCTTAGCTCTCCAAGTAATCTCCTCCTATGAGTCCTGGGGCTTTCTACCTTGTGGTTAAGAGTAGCGGCTTAGAATGGTCAAGATTCTCTCATGGCTCCTGCTCCGTTTGACTCTGTCAGCTTGAAGCGGTGATGCGGAAGGCTTGAAACAGAGGGAGGGAAAGGGAAAGGCTTGAGGCAGGGGAAGGTAGGCTCTTTATTTGCATTAAAATTTTATGACCCGTGAAGAGGCTTCATCTTCGCAACAAACTCCTCCTAACTTACTTTCAAGTCCCACTCAAAGCATTCGGAGTCAACGGAAGTTTTGGTGCTTATGTCGAGAGAAATCATTTGAGTAAAGGAAAGATTAGCGACGGATTGAGGAAAGTCTATTGCGACGAACAACTATTATCGTATTTGAGGTAATTCACCCCATTAGTCATGAAAATAGAATTTACCAGTTGATTTTAGTGGAGATTTTATATATATATATATATGTATATATATATATATATATATATATATATATATATATATATATATATATATATATATATATATATATATATATATATATATAAAGAGAGAGCAAATGCAAGTTCTGCGGGTGATAACAACCACCACAGGGCTTTCGCCATATTTATTTTCTGCCTTTCAAAACAATTTTGAAGACGGAAAGAAAGGTGCAGAAACCTTGCATTGCAGACTATATAACAATATAGTCCAAGAAAGAGAAATTGGACGCGAATGAGCAATGAGACAAGAAACAGGAGGTTTTTAGAGGTAAGAGAAAGGAACATTAGAAGAACACTAGAATCAAAGAGAGCAGAGGGCGGCACAATGAAGGCAATCCTTTACCGATAAGACAGATATATATATATATATATATATATATATATATATATATATATATATATATATATATATATATATATATATGATGCTATAATTAAAAGATTAATACTTAAAGAAATTAGTTCTGACTTTTGTTCTTAGTTTTTTATATACATCTTTAGTTATGTATCTCCATTTTTTTTTTAATTGTCACTGCTCTGTTATGTGCATTGTATTTTCCCCACTTTTCGCCCATCGTGTTTTATAATCTTCCTCGTTAGGCAATCTCCATTTCTTTTAATCTGTTACCCTTTCATCTTCTCAGTCTGACCTTACTACCTGCTTCTTGTAATTCTTAATGTGAATCTTTACCTTCCTCCTTCCGTCTTCCTCATTGGTGATATCTTGTTTTTGAGGCGGTCTTTCATACTTTCCTTTCGTATATATACCTCTAATATAATATTATTTCTTGTAGTTATCCTTGATAAGGAACTTAAAAAAGTTCGAAAGTACTTGGAAACACCTTTTCATTTTTCCTGCGGGACATTGCAATCACGTGATACTTTGTGAGTTTTTCACTTATATATATATATATATATATATATATATATATATATATATATATATATATATATATATATATATATATATGTATTTATTTATTTATATATTTTTCGAAAAAATCCGTGCAGGGAAGCGATTCGAACCAGGCACACTGAGGCAGCGAGCACCGCTTTGATAACAGTTAAAAGTATGCCGTTAGTACACTACGCTACGCAGAGAACCAAAAAATTCTCTGAATAGAATAGCTTTTAAGGAACTCTTTCGCAAGCTCGAACGGAGACTATGAAAGAAATAGAAAATTAATTGGGAATTCAAAGAATAAATGAGGAATAGTTAAACGCGTGGCAGATATACAAATGTATATATCTCTCAAAGTAGCACGAGAGAATGATGAAAATGAATTCATTAAACCACATTGAAAGAGAAAACGGAATAATTTTTCCTTGCAGTAATATTTTTATTACCTTAAATGAATTCATTTTCATCATTCTCTCATGCTACTTTGAGAGATATATACATTTGTATATCTGCCACGCATTTAACTATTCCTCATTTATTCTTTGAATTCGCAATTAATTTTCTATTTCTTTCATAGTCTCCGTTCGAGCTTGCGAAAGTGTTCCTTAAAAGCTATTCTATTCAGAGGATTTTTGTCCTCTGCGTAGCGTAGTGTACTAACGGCATACTTTTAACTGTGATCAAAGTGGTGCTCGCTGCCTCAATGTGCCTGGTTCGGATCGCTTCCCTGCACGGATTTTTCGAAAAAAGGTAATAAAAATATTACTGCAAGGAAAAATTATTCCGTTTTCTCTTCCAACGTGGTTTAATGAATTCATTTTCATCATTCTCTCATGCTACTTGAGATATATATATATATATATATATATATATATATATATATATATATATATATATATACAGTACTGGTACAATTATTATGGATTTTTTAAAAAAACATACATTTGCTACAAAAGTCTCATGTAAAACAATTTTAGTCACTAATAGTTCATTTACTTTACTGCACCAGTACAAAACAAGTATTTTATAGTTATTTTAACTGTGTTTTATAGTCTTATATGGCAGTGTCAGGCAATAGAGAGAAAATGTATGGCAACACTGACACAATCACTGCATCGTCTTGTGAGAGCTCAGTAGTAGTCTTGCATTTGCATGGGATACTATGTGTTTGTTGCACTTGTGACCTTTTATTTGGCTGTGATTACTTTAGTTCTGTGTATTTGTTTATTTATTTTTAAAACCAACACCGTTTTTTCAGCTTTCAGAATAGTTTATGCAATTGAGTCGAGATGGGCAAAGTTAGTGATTTGAGTCCTCGAAAGGTTGGACAGATTAGTGTTTTATTGAAAGAAAGTACATTCAAACAGAAAGAAATAGGTAATAAACTTGGAGTTTCAACTCAAACGGTCAATAATATTAAGAAGAATTTGGAATATGGCCACAGTTTGGAATCAAATAGAGTGAGAAAATGTGGTAGACACAAGAAAACAACACCGAGGACAGACAGGAAAATAATTAAAATGGCAATAAACAACAGAAGAGCATCTTGTAGAATGATTACAAACGAACTGGCAGCAGAAGGCACTACAATTGCCCGAAGAGCAGTAAACAAGAGACTATTGGAAGCTGGACTAAAAGCATATCGTCCCAGAAAAAAAGCCACGACTCACTGACAAGATGAAGCAGGATCATAATGCATTCTGAGCAATGGAAGCAGGTAAGAGTTGAACATACAGTATTTAATTACTCTATTACACTATTACTAGATATTTTATTGCTTCCATTACTTTCTTTAGCTGTTCAACGCGTTATTTG
Source organism: Ceratothoa steindachneri (assembly GCA_963969495.1). Classification (NCBI taxonomy): domain Eukaryota; kingdom Metazoa; phylum Arthropoda; class Malacostraca; order Isopoda; family Cymothoidae; genus Ceratothoa; species Ceratothoa steindachneri. Next base: position 106,612,433 of record OZ018323.1, on the reverse strand, counting down.
GTGCTTCGTATTGTTGCAGGTTGTGTTTTCTGACGAGTCCACCATTGCTGTGCTTGACGAACGTGTGCAGAGTGTAAGAAGGCGAGCAGGTGAGCAATTTAAACCGGAATGTCAAAAGAATACAGTGAAATTCCCCCAGAAGGTCATGGCATGGGGAGCGATTTTTGTGCATGGTACAAGCCGTTTGCAGATTGTTTACGGTACCATGAATCAGTTTAAGTACATAGAAGTACTAGAAAGACATTTTCTACCTCAAACAAGGTAATGGTTTGCGGATATACCTTGGATTTTTCAACAGGACTCTGCCCCGTGTCACATGGCGAGGTCAGTGAAGACCTGGTTTGAAGAAAAAGGTGTAGAAGTGCTTTCATGGGCTGGAAATTCCCCAGATATGAACCCCATTGAGAGTTTGTGGTCTCAATTAAAAAATGAAATATATGAAATTCCCATTACAACCAAAACACAACTCATACAACGTCTTATCCAAGTCTGGTTTCATTCAGAAAGAATTAGAGAATTTTGCAGAACGTTGATCACTGGCATGCCCAGTGATCACCTTTTGCACCTTTTGCACTTGTTAATGCAAAATGTGGACAAACTAAATATTAAAATAGTTGTTTAATATTAACGTGTGAGCTATTAGTGAATAAAATATATACACAGAACAAGCCGCTGTTCTCTTCCTTAACAAGAAGAGCTTGGTTACACGGGCACCCCTGCGGGGGTGTGGCCTACGGCATTATTTGCTAATCTTAACCGCTTTTTTTAATCCCCTTTATAGACTCTTTATTTTAAAACCCTGAAAACCCTTTTCTTCTTCTTCTTCATCATCTTCTTCAGCATCTTCGTCTTTTTCTTCTCTTCTTCTTCTTCTTCTTCTTCTTTTTCTTCATGACCCGAAGTCATTTGTCAACTAAGCAAAATAAACATTTATAAATTTTCAAAAAATCCCCATCTTAAATTATAGAGTTATGGATAAGCCCAAGCGCTTTCGTGTTTACATCATCAGGGGCAAAAGAACATTGGAAATAGAGAAACAGTTAATAAACAGAGAAATGTGACGTCATTCAAACGTACTGACAAAACAAAGACAATCGTTTAGGGGGTGTGTGGGGGAACCAACTGGCGAACAAATAAATAGCCCATCCGCAGAACTACAATATACAAATCAAATAAACAAATTAAATTCATATTGCAAACCAATATTATTCATGATCCAATTATCTAATTTAAAAAGACCCTCACTTAGATTGAAATTAATGTTATTGGAGAATTTGATCATGGCCGATTCACTTAGATTTCTTTCAATAGAATTGGTCACAAAAATAATGGATTTCGCATTAGATCAATCTATTTGATGGTTCAAAGTAGATTGATGAATAAACAGTGCATTTGAAGTTTGCCCCATTAGACAACAGTACTTATGTTGTTTAATTCTCATATGTAGGCTTTTTGTTGACTGGCCTATATAAAAACCAAGACAAGATTTGCACGGAATTTTATAAATGCAGGCCAATTTATTAGGGGGGGAATTTTAATTACTAAGTTTTTTAACGTAGAATTATTAGAGAATACAACATTAAGATTAAAATATTTTAATAATTTCGGAACATGGGACAAGTGTTTATTAAAAGGGAGCGTTAAATATTATTTCGCGTAAATGAGTATTTAATTTTATTTCCCAAAAAGGACTGCTTAGCTCTACGCAGAAAGTCATTTAGAAAATAAGATGGATAATTTAACTTTTACTAAGGATTTTGATTGATTCTAAATCTTCATCGATAAATTTTGGGTCACATACTTTAGAGGCACGCAAATACAAAGAAATAAAAACCGATTTTTTAGTTTTTTGCGGATGATTCGAGTAAAAATGGACGTAAGATGGAACATGAGTTGGCTTCTGGAAAACCGAAAACTTAAAACCTTGCGGGGTACGGGGTACCATGGTGTCTAAAAAAGATAATTCTCCGGCTTCTTCTAACTCATGAGTGAAATTAATTGAAGGAACGAGGTTATTTAGGGCACCAAGAAAATTAGTTACGTTACATTCAATAGGCCAAAACAAAATACATCATCAACATAACGGTACCAAATAGCATTTTCTGGGAGGATGGGGGCTAGCAACTTAGACTCAAAAAATTCCATATACAAACAACAACGGGGAAAGAGGGTTTCCCATAGCCATGCCGAAACGTTCGAGATACCATTTATCAATAAAACTAAACGAAGAGTTTTAAGTTCTCGGTTTTTCGGAAACCAACTCCGTGCACCAAAAACTGATGTACGCCGCTTTCTCCATGACATGGTCACAGAGAGTTCTTTCTAAGTTTTCACTTAGGCCCAGTCGTAAGATCTTGTGCTGCATTCCTCGTTGCCACACCTTATCAAACAATGTCCACGTAACTCCTTTCCCGTTTTTGCTTGGGCTAGCTTTTCCGTGATGACATTAATCGCCATCTCCGTACTTGGCGTCCTCCTAAACCCGAATTGATGTGGGTTGAAGAGGAAGTTCTCCTCCTGGTGAGACACCAGTCTTCTGTTGAGGAGCTTTTTCTTCTTGAAGAGCTTTCCGCCAAATTCTAGAAGTGAAATTGGTCGGTAGCTCTCCTTCAACGTTGGGTCCTTTCCGTGCTTAGGCAAAAAAATCATCTTAGCCGTTTTATAAGCATCTGGAAAGTATCCCTTGTTCAGACAGGTGTTATATATTCTTCTCATCCCTTCGATGATATTGGCTGGTGCCTTTTCAAAGTTTAGCTTTGTAAGCCCCGATTGTCCTGGAGCTTTTTGTCTTGTCGGAATGAGTGGAGCGCGCCGAGTAGTTCTTCTTCGGTAATCTCGGCGTCTCCATCACGTTGTCTATCCACCTGGTGATGACGGTGCGTCTTGTGTATTTGTTCGTTAAGCTCGTCGATGATGTTGTTTTCAAACTCTAGGTCATAGGCCTCGTTTTCCTCCTCAGTTATACTTAAGATCTTTTCCCCAAAACTTCAGAATAGCTTTCAATTCTTCATTCTTCCGTTTCGATGTTTCCATCTTCCTTTTGTAGCTCGATCTCTGTTTCTTCCCAGTCGATCCTTTGAGATTTCGGATCTTTTTCCAAAAATCTTTGAGAGTTGCTTCTTGATCGAGGCTATCCATCGCATCATCCCATTGTATCCATTGCTGTTCGAGGATTAACTGGTTCAGTTCTACTTTGACTTCTTTACTTCGCTGTATTGAGTAAACTGACGCATTCCTGATGTTGATTTCATACAATAACTTCAGCTCACGGTATAAATCCTTCATGTATTCGGTCCATCTGTAGTTAGAGATTGTCCTATACTCGGATTTGGGGATACAAGCCCTATCTGCGCTGATGAGATGGGTATTAAGGTCGTTGAGTGCCTCGTTAATCTCCTCAAGAATTACCTCGTCCAAGTTGGGCGGATCGTAGGGCTCGAGAAGGCGCGCGTACCGTGTCCAGTCTGATCTTTTGTAGTTCTTTCTAACTACAGCTGGAACTTGTTTAGGGTTCCTGCTGATAGTGAGTACGATCCCTATATGGTCACTACATGGTACCTGGACTGGTTCCATGTAGTAATTGAACGGCAGCTGACGATTCGCCGGACAGATGTCTGGTTTTGTGGCACTTCCTGCTCTGACAAAGGTGGGGAAGTCGGGGCCTATTCGCTGGGCAATATTTCTGTCCAGCAATAGGTCCAGGCTTCTTCGTATACCGTTGAAGGTCCTGTAACCGGATTCTCGGCATCTGGCATTCAGATCCCCGATTAATATAGTGGGGGCTCTTCTGCCAAATAGGCCAGTGAGAGTGTGAATTGGTAACACATCTCTCCTTGGCGGTTGATATCCGGTAGCAATGACCAACTTTCCTAGGTCGAGTTCGACCGCTACTGCATCAAGTCCACCACAATTCACCCCTCTTTAGGTTCCCACTCGAGACCTATCCCATCCATCATTCTGGCAGCAAACGAGCGGGGGAACAACAGGAAAATGGACTCGTACCAGAAACTACCTGCACTATCCATTACCTCCTTTACCACTTCATAACTTTCTTTTTCACCCCAAAACACCATAATTACACTTTGGTTTCAGAAAAAAAGAAGACATCACAAGAGGACATAGTAAGGACAACGAAGACTATGGAGACCCTCACAAAGAAGGCCTCCCTGAGGAAGATCCCCCAAAAGGCACCTATGCAAAACCCTCTACCTCGAGCTAAAAGTGGCACGAGTGAAACTTATTGAAGTTTCATCTGGTTTAATCGCCCTATGTGCCGAGACCAAAGACGTAGACCAGCTCCTATCGGAAGAGGGAGCGAGGGTCCTACGGAGCACTGACCTAGAATCAAAAACCCCTACACAAGTGGCAACAAACAGAAGTGTGATCTGCCGCGAAGTGGAGAGCTGGGTGGGTGAGCATACACCCCATGAGCTCAAGGAAGAGATCGCAAAGAGCAATCCCTGGGCCAAAGTTCGCGAACATACCTACGTTTTTAAAATAACATTCGCTACCACAGAAATGGCAAAACAAATCGACTCAGAATGGAATACTGGTATTCAATATGGGAATACCAGGCGAAAATATACAGCAGGAAAAATTTAATAGCATACAAATGTGCTTCGTATGCTACAAACTCGAAGAACACACGGCAACGACATGCCCAGACAAAAACAAACTGTGGTGCAGTGAATGCGCCACAGAAGGGCACCGATTTGACAAATGCGAGAGAACCAAGAAGAGATGCCTAAATTCCAAAGGGAAACACAGGACCATGGCCCTGAACTGCCCTAAGCGCCGCGAAATTATTAAAAGAAAGGAAGAAGAGAGGAAAGCCAAAGAAACTACATACGCGAACGCCGCCAAGAAAAATGCGGAAATAAATCCTGCATCTGCACTTGCACAGTTGAATATGACGAGAGATTTGAGTGCAAAGATATTAATCTGCATTACCCACACAAATGTGGCAAATAGAGTAAAGCCTGGCTGCTATAATCAGATACTGAACGCTCTCCTAGAGGTGAATAATCTCCCTCCAGTAATTATGCCTGAAGACCCCGAATGCTCCAAGGCATTCAAGGACTCAGTCATAAAGAATAATACCGTTAAGTCTAGACAGGAGGAGATTATTGAAGCTCCTTCATCGGAGGAATCCGAAGAGGAAAAGGCTGGAAGTGAAGAGGGATCCTCCTCTTTTGACAAAGAAGAGGGCCCCTGCACCCGTACACGAGCTACGAAGAGCAGGTCCAAACCCCTGGAGGCCCACTAGAAAAAAGGAAAACCCTGGGCCAGGTAAAACCGCACAGCCAGCCACCAAGAAGAAGAAGAATAAGAAGAAACATAGGTAAAACAATTCACCATGTTACATAACGCACTAAAGATACTGGAAATTAATACCGACGGCTGGACGACGAAAGGAATTCTTTACGGAAATGTATTCAGGGAAATTAATGTGGACATCATCTTAATTTCGGAACACGGGATCGACACGCGTAGTGCAGAAATGAAAATCTGGAACTACGATGTGTTGATCACAAATTATTCGCAGGAGCGGTTCGCCGGAGCCGCTATTGCAATAAAGAAAGAGATTAAATACAAGCAAATAAGAAATCTAGAAAAATCCTACCTCGCGATTGAGGTCGAACTCGACCTAGAAAGTTGGTCATTGCTACCGGATATCAACCGCCAAGGAGAGATGTGTTACCAATTCACACTCTCACTGACATATTTTGCAGAAGAGCCCCGACTATATTAACCGGGGATCTGAATGCCAGATGCCGAGAATCCGGTTACAGGACCTTCAAAGGTATATGAAGAAGCCTGGACCTATTGCTGGACAGAAATATTGCCCAGCGAATAGGCCCCGACTTCCCCACCTATGTCAGAGCAGGAAATGCCACAAAACCAGACATCTGTCTGGCGAACCGTCAGCTATCGTTCAATTACTACATGAAACCAGTCCAGGTACCATGAGGTGACCATATAGGGATCGTACTCATTATCAACAGGAACCTTATACAAGTTCCAGCTGTAGTCAGAAAGAACTGCAAAAGATCAGACTGGACACGGTACGCGCACCTTCTCGAAGCCTACGATCCACCCAACTTGGACGAGGCAATTCTTGAGGAGATTGACGAGGCACTCGACGACCTCAATAACCATCTCATCAACGCAGATAGGGCTTGTATCCTCAAATCCGAGTATAGGACCATCTCTACCTACAGATGGACCGAATATATGAAGGAATTATACCGTGAGCTGAAGTTATTGTATGAATCCAACATCGTAAATGCATCAGTTCACTCAATACAGCGAAGTAAAGTAGTCAAAGAAGAACTGAACCAGTTGATCCTCGAACAACAATGTAGATGTGATAGAACGGTCTGAGGCCGCTTTAATTCAGCCTCTATCACATGTTAACCATGCTTACCCACGTGAATCTTGTCTGCGAGAGGAAGCAGAAGCGCGTTATCTCCCACCATAGCCAATGTTTAATCAAGGAGGTTCACTCCCCCGTTTAGCCTCCATACGTCGATCTCGCCAGATTGAATTAGGCTTATTGGCAGATAAGGTATTTTCCCAGGCGACACCGGGACATTCTCCCGAAGTCCCCCCCTCAATTATCCCCTACGCCATGGAGATGGCTCCGGGTATTTATACCATAGCTTTTCCCAATTGAAGCAGATCCCGATTATCTTCGCGAGGCATCCCGCCGATCCGTTCTCCCTTGTGCACCTAGGAACCTCTACCTCGAGAACCCCCTTATTGTTCAGAAGAGGACAATATCCCTTGAGTGCCAAGATTCGTGCCTTCGAGATGCCAAGTCAACAAGGCCCCCCTGTTGTTCAGAAAGAGAACAACGTTAGAACAGCCATTGTTCTTTGAGCCCGTTTGACAAGAGACGGTTCTCACCCCCACCCCCCATGTTGTTCAAAAAGAGAAAACGTTAGAACAGCCATTGTTCTTCAAGCCCGTTCGTCAAGAAACGGTTCTCGTTCCCGAGACATCACGTCTGGATAATTTGATTCCCCCCTTTTTAACGTTCTTCAAGATAACTCTTTGTTTCAACAATAACCTCCATTGTTCATCTATAACATCTCCGATTTGCTGTTACAAAGATCGCTCATACTTCCGAGCCCCACTTCGCTCTCACTCCTCGAAGACAGTCCTTCCCCTTCGTTAAGGACAACCCCCCGAAGAACCCTTCTGCTGGAAATCGCCAGTGGACCGAAGATTCCTTCACATCGTCTTCCTCTGCACAACAACTTTGTAATTACGTAAGCTGAGCATTACCTTTAATCATTTAACCTTTTGTCAACGCAACCCTGTGCTTTAAATGGTTTATCGAACCATTCCCCTCTTTATTTTTTGTTTGTTTACCTTTTTAAATCTCTCCAAATCTTAATCCTCAGATTAGTCAGATATTCCCACGACCCTTTTTCATTCCCCGTTTATGTAAACATTTTCTTGGTGTGTTTTTGATAGTTTAATTAATAAAACTCTATTTTATTAATGGTAGCCATATTATTTATCCTTATGCTCCGTTTCACTTCTTAAGCATATTGAAGATAAATAAGCCGCTCCAGCCCCCCCCCCCTCCCTTTTGGACTAACCTCGGTCAATCAGATTACCACGCACTCGAAATATTAGTATAATTCCCTCAACGAATAGTTATATATCGTATATCGTCGAGAGCCTATTCTACGACAGTAGAAGATGGGATGATGCGATCGACAGCCTCGATTACGAAGCAACTCTCAAAGATTTTTGGAAAAAGATTCAAAATCTCAAAGGATCGACTGGAAAGAAGCAGAAGATCAAGATACAAAAGGAAGATGGAAACATCGAAACGGAAGAAGGAGGAATTGAAAGCTATTCCGAAGTTATTGGGAAAAGATTTTCAGTATAACTGAAGAGGAAAACGAAGACTATGACCTAGAGTTTGAAAGCAACATCATCGACAAGCTTAACGAACAAATACACAAGACGCACCATCACCACCAGGTGGATAGACAGCGCGACGGAGACGCCGAGATTACCCAAGAAGAACTACTCGGCGCGCTCCGCTCATTCCGACAAAAATCCCCAGGACAATCGGGGCTTACAAAGCTTAACTTTGAAAAGGCACCAGCCAATGTTATTGAATGGATGAGATGAATATATAACACCTGTCTGAACACGGGATACTTTCCAGATGCTTATAAAATGGCTTAGATGATTTTCTTGCCTAAGCACGGAAAGAACCCGACGTTGAAGAAGAGCTATTGGCCAATTTCACTTCTAGAATTTGGCGGGAAGCTCTTCGAGAAGATTCCCAACAAAAGACTGTTGTCTCACCTGGAGGGGAACTCCCTCTTCAACCCACATTAAGTCGGGTTTAGGAGGAAGCGAAGTACAGAGATGGCGATTAATGTCATCACGGAAAAGCTAGCCCAAGCAAAACGGGAAGAGTTACAAGTACGTGGACATTGTTTGTCGGGATGCATCAAAGGCGTTTGATAAGGTGTGGCAACGGGGAATGCAGTACAAGATCTTACGATTGGGCCTAAGTGAAAACTTAGAAAGAACTCTCTGTGACTATGTCATGGAGAGAGCGGCGTACATCAGCTTAGGGTGCACGGACGGACCAAAGTTTCCACTCACTGCGGGCCTCCCGCAGGGGGGAGGGGTGCCTGTCCCCCACTCTCTACTTGATTTACACCGCGGATGTTCCAGCCTCTGTAAGCCCCACTTGCCTCAGCATTCAATTCGCCGATGATTTCACCCAGATAATCACTTTCCATGTTTCTTCTGTTAGTTTCTTTTTCCTATTTTCTTGTTACTTGTTATTCTTTCGTTTTCATTTATTTCTTTTGTTTCTTGTTGTTTTCTAGTGGTATTTCAGATCGTGCTTTCTTTTCCCTTTGTGTGTTTTTCTAAGATTTTCAGTTCTTATTATGTTGCATCGTGATTTGCGGATTTTTATGTGTCCATCAATATAGTGCCGTTTCTATCGTGTCGGAATCGTGTTCAGAGTCATATTTCCATTCATAAATGCCGCTTTCTCATTCCGTCCAGCGATTCTTCACTATCCTAAGCTCTGGGAATTTTGTTATGGCGGCTCTTCAACGCGTGGTTCTGGTAGTTTCCTTTGTTGTTGTTGTTGTTTTTTTAGTTTTTCAATAAGGTGTTTTGAGTATAGTCTGTTTGTAATGGTACTTCTTCGCCTAGGACTATTTCCTCGTTATCGAGTGTTTGATTTTCTTGTGCGTTTCTTTGCTCCATTTTGTTGTTTATTGTTGGTGCGGTTCCGGTCAGAATGCCTGAATATGTGTCTCGATGGCGGGTTGTCTGGAAACCAGAGATCTCTGGCCATACCGTTTTCCCTTAATAGTGAGTTTAACTCTTTCGTGAAGTATCTTGGATTGGCTGCATTTGCTGCGTGGCCATTGCCATTATCTGCACTTTTTGGTCTGCTTTTATTATATTCTAAGACACTTGTATGTGCGGGGCAGACCGAGCTTGTTTTATCTGTTATCTAGGTCTCCTTTATTTTATTTTCTTCCAAGATCTGTTTGGTCTTTGTTTTAATTATTTGGAGGACGGGGAGGGGGGTCACGGGGCACCCCATTGCCAGGGGTAAATGATGTCCGTCGCAGTCGATTCATTTCTAGATTTCATTTTTGCATTCGTATTGTGTCTCACGAATGGGAAGAATTCCGTGCAAGTTTGCACTTGTATGAAATCTTCCTTAGGAAATTCGCGCAGCCTGATTCTGAAATTGAAGGCCAGCAGGCCAGTCTCCAGGTCCTTTTTGCCATTTCGGTCGTGCTGACTGTTATTTTTATGGAGCTTGTATGGCTTCAAAATTTTATTAGGGTCTTCACCGTTGCCCAATTGTGACTCCTGTCGATTTCTTCAATTATTTCTTCGCGAGGGTATCCTCCAACTATCGGGTACAGTTGTGCCCGCAGAGCAGCCTTGGGAGTACAAGTGACTCCAGGTTTATTTAATTTAGTTGACTAATATATTTCGAAGTAATAACGGCTTCCCTGTCTTCTTCTTTATGGTAGATTGCGACATACCCTCTGCCCCAGACTAACCACCAAACTTGACCCCTTTGCCCTTCGCCACAATGTTAGTTCAATTTCCCTCTTCTACTTTAGTCTTTACTCCAGTGAGCTGGGTTGGGTGCTTGTGTTCCCCCACCACGAAATGCTAGGCAGTGGACTGATTCGCCTGCATACTGGATGTCCCTTGGCAACTCAACACGGAAGAGCCCTTTTGATGCCACTTTCTTTCTTTGCATCTTCGAAGCTTTGCAATTCTCGACCTTTTCATGTCTTTCCCAATTATTTTGATCTCGCACTTTTTTTTAAAAAATCCAACTCTTTCACTTCTCTAAAAAATATAGGAACACTCTCCCATCTCTTTGTTTCCCGTTTCCTAACTATACCAATTTTAACTTGGGCGGGACGGTGGTGCGGACTTTGGTGCCCGCCTGGTTGGGTGCCTTTTTGAAGTTTGTTTACCTTCCAAGGCTTTACGGTAGTTTTCTTCGATGAAAACCTAAATCTGAGAATACTACGATACCAAAATAATCTTTTTTTCTAGAACTCTCGCTAGTATGGTGGATAAAGGCGTTTACTTCCAGGCCAAAATACTGGGTTCGATCCCAGTGAGACCGAACACAAAATATTTGGTATACGTAGGGAGCCAGTCGCTTATTGGCGACGCAGTGAGTCTGGTCCACTCCATCCACACGCGTCACCATACTCATAACTAATCAAAAGGCCGCTTTCGCTTACTCCTTCTTTTATTAACACACACAACACATCATTCCCAGTTTGGAAGCTGCCGAAAGAGTTTTCATTCCATATTCCCCAGGCGTGGTACGGGTGGCCCACCTTTGAGGCAAGAAGAGCACCCTGCTCGCTGATTTTTGTCAGTTGTATCAGACATGTACCTCTACCCCACCGAGAACAGACTCATGATGCCCACGCACTTGCCAGCCCGTGTCATTCTGATCTTTATATGAATTTCATTATCCGTTCGGGGGACCTTGTCCACGAATAAAAATGGATGGATAAGACGATTAACTAATTAAACCTATATTTAAAAGTAAATAAATCCTGACACCATTCGATATTTGGTTCATTAATAATTCATCTAATTGAGTTGTCGCATCGGAGCGGCGATCAAGGGAATGGAGCAGCCTCGATGTCCACCGAAGGTCAATTCGGAGACGGCCCACGATTGTCTTGGATATTCGATCAGTTTAGGATAGGAAGAACACGAGGGGGAATTTATTGGGCAATATATCCGCGATTCGTTTTATGGTGGCTCATTAATCTTACCACTAAATCATTGTCGGCTATTAAAAATTCCCCTCTCGCTGACCGCACAGCTCTTTTCAAACTTTTCTCTTTATACCGAGAACTCCATCACCCCAAACGACGTGAGCATGCAACACATATAGACCGCATCGATCACCCATTAGGGGCTAATGTTTGGATGTGTTCGTCTGAGTAACACCCATATATATATATATATATATATATATATATATATATATATATATATATATATATATATATATATATATATATATATATATATATATATATATGAAAAACTCACAAAGTATCACGTGGGGGTAGCAAATGAATGCAATAGGTGTTTCCAAGTACTTTCGAACTTTATTAAATTCCTTATCAAGGATAACTACAAGAAATAGTATTATATTAGAGATATATATACGAAATAAAAGTATGAAAGACCGCCTCAAAAACAAGAAATCACCAATGAGGAAGAGGGAAGGGAGAAGGTAAAAAAAACACATTAAGAATTACAAGAAACAGGTAGTAAGGTCAAACTAAGTCGAAGGAAAGGGTAACAGATTCAAAGAAATGGAGATAGCCTAACGAGGGAGATTATAAGACACGATGAGCAAAGGATGGGGGGGAAATACAATGTACAAAACAGAGCAGTGACAATTAAAAAATAATAATAAAAAAATAAAATACATTCTTTAGTTATGTGGCCCCTATTTTATTTTTTATTTTTTAATTGTCACTGCTCTGTTTTGTACATTGTATTTTTCCCCCCTTTTGCTGGCCGCAAGCATTGGTTGGATTTTGTGGGGGACTTTGATTTTGTCTTTCCCTGGTGATGGTGCTTTTTGTGGGTGGGTTTTGACGGAGGCGGATGACCTTTGATAGGCCCTTGTGGCTTTTGTCATCCGTATAATTATGTTATGTTATGTTATGTTAGGCTATCTCCATTTCTTTGAATCTGTTACCCTTTCCTTCGACTTATTTTGACCTTACTACCTGTTTCTTGTAATTCTTAATGTGTTTTTTTTACCTTGCCCCTTCCCTCTTCCTCATTGGTGATTTCTTGTTTTTGAGGCGGTCTTTCATACTTTTCTTTCGTATATATATCTCTAATATAATACTATTTCTTGTAGTTATCCTTGATAAGGAACTTAATAAAGTTCGAAAGTACTTGGAAACACCTTTTTATTTTTTCCTGCGGAATATTGCATTCATTTGCTACCCTCACGTGATACTTTGTGAGTTTTTCATTATATATATATATATATATATATATATATATATATATATATATATATATCAGAGGCTACTGCAGGTCATCAGCGTCACTCGGGTTCAGGCTCATCACAGATGATTTCGCATGACACATGTATAAAAGAAGGTAAGAGACGTAATGCACACCGCAGACTTATATGTGCACTGATAATTTAACAATAAGACAGATATATAGTTTTAATATAAAATTTACTCACTTCATTTATACATGAACTCCAGTCCTCTGGGTTTGATGGCGTTTCACGTTTTCCGCAATATTTCTAGCTCAAAATGGCTTATTTTTATATCTAGCCCTAAGTCTTTCTCCATTTCTAAGTTAAAGGAAAAAATAAAGCAACGCTGCAAAACACAATATTTACACACAGACGCACAGAATAACAACAGCGGCGTGCACAACAAACATTAGCCAGAGACAGATCTGACTGTCGCCTGTACTTTACTCTTGACAAGAGATGACAGTTAATCTGTTACACCTACCAGGCTCGTTCGTATTAGCCCGAGTTGCTGGATATTTTTTCGTTCCTTTAAGAATATTGTAGAACAGAAACCTTTCATAGATTGGAATTTAAATCCCAATCTCTACAGAAATCTATTGTTTCAAGAAAACATTGAATTTGAATTACTTTTAATTTTTACGATTGTAGATAACAACTCGGGCTGTAACTTCTGAGCCCGAGTCAAGCGCGTGTGAACGATGTCGAGAGAACGTCTGCTAAGACGACCACCAGACGCTGAACGAAAATATATGAACTGCGACCAGGCTTAATAAAAGGAGCCCGAGTTATTGGCTGCAATTACTTACTTGAAGTAAGTGTTAGCAGCAATTAAATCAGCTTGCAAATACACGTTCACTTTACTAAATTTATACTCGGGCTAAGCCCGAACGGAGAAAGAGAGAGAGAGAGATATAGATAGATATAAAATAAAGTTTTGAAAGGGTTTAATTCAATCCAGTAAACGCAGACTAGATGGAAAATATGTAGAAAATATTGATTTAGTTTTGTTTAATAAAGCTTTAATTTTATTATTTCGAGTAATATTTAACTCCACTTAATATTAGTGATGGCTGACGCAGGCTTTGTCCAGCAATGCATTTGATTTATGACTTTTCCTCGACAAAAAGCATTAAAATGATAAATGTAAAATACTCGTAAAATAATAATATTTTTTTAATTGTACAACTTCCTTTGGAGCTAAACCAGGAACAAGGGAGTGGGGCAAAATATCTGGAAAGGACTCCCCTTGAAAGAGAAAAGGGAGTAAATTGAATATCAGCTATAAAATCTTCAAGATCATATATACCCTGTGGAAGTGTAAATGATTTGTGTTCGATATGTGCTTCCACTCAGAGATTGGACATGAGCTCAGTATGTGCTGCAATCCTCCCACACTTGTGTAGCGCGTCGCCCGTTAATGCTGGAGCGACCTGTCGTCGAGCACGAACAAGGAGGCATCGCTGGCCGCAAGCACTGATTGGATTTTGTGGCCTAGAACCGGCGCTCTAGAGCGCTTCTCTCAATTGATTAATGACGCCAGAAAGACAGACTCTGATAAAGGAATGTGCCATTGAGTAGCATAGAATTCTCCATATTTGGAGAGTAAAGCCAAAACATCAGGCTACAAACAGGAAGATGTATGAGGGTTGTTACTAGCACCTGACTTCCAGCGCTGGGGAAGCTCATAAATAACTGTAATAGCAGCCCATTTCGACGTTTTAAACCAAAATGCCCCATCAGCTCCTCCTTGTTGTAAGAAAATCATTATTTGAGCGACACTATAAATTACATCCGAGCTTACAGTCATTAAACCACAAAAAGGAATAATTACGTAACAGAATTTCGTATTTTTCTCTTAGATTGCGGATCATTTCCACGCAACAGCCGCCTGTCTGCTTAACTGTGGTTTCTTTCTCCTTCTGTTCGACCTTTTGATATGACGAGAGGGAAAAAAGCCCCCTCCCCCCGTCTTTTTAGGGGCATTGAGTTTTCGAATGACTTCTGCCAGACCGCGTCACCAAGGTGTAAAAAACGAGCTTCATAGACCCCTCAGCCAGGGTGTAAGTATTGGGATTACATGAGTGCACGTAAACATGATTTGAAGGTGGGATACAAGTGGTGAACCACGCCACAGAGAGGTATCGCTGGAGGTAGAAGGTCGCGCAATTCTCCCGGTGAGTTAATACAAATCTGCGAAGCAAAGGTTCGGGAAAGCCCAGGGGGTCCATTGGGGGCAAATTAGCCAAAAATATTTAGGAACGATTACAAAGTTCAAACTGAGCTTATAACTCGCCGGCTTTCGCCCCCCTACAGTTTCCCTCCTTCTGAATGGGAATTAGAGTCACCTGGTCAGTTAACTATATGTATTATCTTTATCTCTTCTCCTAGTCTTCTCATCTTTCCCCTGACGTAGTCCTTCCAAACCTTAACCATTGTCGACGGTCCCTCAGTTCTCTCAACCAAGATGTTTTCACTCCTCATTTTTTTTTACTTTTCTCTTGGTTTTTGTTTTCTTTCATTGAGACCCCTGCCCTCGTTGGTAGCTTCTAAATAAGGGGAGGGAGAGATAAATGGGGGGAGAAATTACGAATGTCCTTCGCGTTAGTTACACGAATCTGGCACTTTGCAAGGGTCCTTTAACCCGGAGGAAACAACATGAAATTCTTATCACACACACGAACCCATATAAAGATGTACATATCAATGTCTCCCATACATCCAAATTCAAAGCACCCAAAAGAACCGAGTGTACATATGTTTGTCAATTATTTTATAATTGATACAAAACTAACGTAATAATTGTTTCCGTAAAATTCTCATCACTTTAATGAAAGAAATTACATTTAATTGATTGGATTGGCTAACGAGCGCAATTCCCGAAACACTCACCCGTTTACGCTTACAGGCCACGCAGTGAGCGCACTCCGGGGCTCGAATGCTCCTCTCTACACTACGAAAGCTATTTACCTTCAGCACTTTTCCACTGCCCATTAACTTCACCTCATTTTCCTAAGTTCTCGCAAGCTTTATTACCACTCTCACTAGTTTTTACTACTAATAATAATAATACTGCTTATACACTGCGAACGTCCTTCCTCGAAAGATGCTCGATAAATCCGTGCATGGATGAAGCAAGACGGATGACCGGAGATTAGGATCTGCCCCTCTCAACAACTTGGTAAGTCCGATGATGGATTTTTATGGATGAGAGCGACCTAAATGGCGCTCAAGCACGCAGACGAAGAGCTACGTCAGCACGCCCACTCACACGCACGCGCATGTGGATGTACATGAAATGTACCAACACCCCTGCATTCACAAGAGTACTGGCAAGAGGAAGGTACAGATGTTATCTGATTCATATTTTCCACACATTTCCGAACTCCACTTTCATAACTATTTTAACAAACTGTCCGAAATGTACCCGTTGTTTTCGTCTTTTTTATAATTAATAAAAAGTTAATCTACGATCAATTAATTAACCAGAGTGGGTATTAATGAAGATGTGATGTGTTGTGATGGAGCCCAATGGTCGATGTAACCGACTTTCAAGTTTCAACACAACAATACTTTATTACCAACACGGCTATGGGTTCATGCATGTAAACAGATATGACTCTCCTGCCGAATGGGCCGCCACCTTACGCAAAACACCTCTTAACGTTGCATCCTTCTGAGGAACTTCGAACTTGCGTTCAGCTCTGCGACTTTCATCCTGCTCGCCGAAGCAACTGTTCACTGACAGCCAGCACGCACGTTTTGACTTGAACAAACAGTCATAACTCAATCACGCAAGCTCACACGAAACCCCATGTTTGCTGCACGCATTTCAACTCGTACGCCCCTTGCGCTCACGACTCCAGCGGAGCGCTTTCGCACTCGAGACTCGAACCAGTTCGAGCGGCCACACAGCCGGTCACGCGCCCTCAAAGAATGAGCGACCCATCCAAAGGAAGCAGCTGGCAGTCACCAACTCTTTACTGGAAGCATTTTTTTTTCAATGTCATCCCAATTATCATTGGATTATATAACTCAAACACGATTTTTTTAATCGACTACTGCATTGTTCATCAATAACAATTTTACCAAAAGTGTAGTAATTGCAAACTTATCGAGCATTCATCACAATATGGATTCTACTTTGGCAAAAGGACGTCATACAAATATACACAACACAGGAAAAGTTTAAAATTTCGTCGTAACATTTAGATAAAAAAAGAGGAAAATTGTGGCCCACAAAATACCTCTTTATTCCGGAATCGCGTTCGCGTTTTGAGAGGTTAAAAACGAAATTATGAGCAACGAAACAATGAACACGAAGCGAGAAGCCCCCGTCCCCCTTCCCTAACTAAATGTTAAATGGCTATTACGATAAAGATCCAAAAACAAACGCTAAATTTAGACCAAAAAAATGTTAGGGAGAGATCACTGTATGAAAAAAAGAGCAACAAATACAAGATCACTGTTCAGGGAGGTTACAATTATATAGAAACAAATCATTCGCACTTTCATCAATTTGGGAGTACCGTTTGATACCGAACCTTGTCCAAATTCAACGCAGACAAAGATAACAAAATAAAGCACTTAAAATCATCACAGGATGAACACCAACAACCACTCCCATCCAACACTTACACACATACATTACCAATTAGAGTACACCAAACATGAAAGGATAGTGCTAAACCAATCCTATCCAACCACCGCCTAACAAAACAACCACCACCGCACAGACTGAAAAAAAAGAATGTCCACCAAACTTCTTAAACCACACATTATCACAGCCAAATTACCCTAACCCACTTAAAAAATTCCCCTCAATAAACCACCTCCCCAAATAGACAGATCAAACAAACCCCTACTCTGGTCGCGGAGGATTTGTAGTCCCCGAACAAGTGCAGATTTAAACCTCGCCCCAATGGAACCACGATCAAGATGACACTAAACACCTTCACACACAATCATGAAACACCCATTACATCAACCATGAGTGAGTAGTGGACAAACAAGGGGATGTGATGATGGCCCTAGGGGTCTACCCTCCTCACAGAAGAAAGAGGTATGGAGGTAAAAAAGTAAGTTATTACTATTAACATTATTAAAGATGGGAGCGAAAAGCAACGAGTGAAATTCCGGTGTAAAAATTGATTTTTTTTTAGTTCCCCTCATCTTTTCTACGCATGCTAGACCTCATTACCGGGGAAAAATGACGTTAAGCTTCCTTACAAATGACAAAACATCTCCGAAGGAGTGAAAGGCCTAGCTTACGTCAAAGTCTCCAGTGCGTTTCGAAATAATGGCGTCATCTTTTAAAACAAACATTATCTGCATGCAGTGCGCATCTTTCTCAGCGGACATGGTGAAGAAGGAGCTCATTTTTTATATAACTGTGGGAATCATCCAAAGCTTACCACTGAATAAATGAGGATCTAGTTGGACCTGGCGGGTATAAAAACTGCGACTCAAATTAGGGGGGAAAATTGGGTAACAAAATATCATCGATATACTGATTTTTCAAAGCTGTCCCCAAACTGCCGTTTCAAGGTAACTTTATTAAACAAAAAAAAATGAGAAATTAGATAAGCCAATGGTACAAAGAAACGACTAAATACCATATGTTCACGAAATAAATTCCTGTGTCAACCTAAATATACTGATGAATGGATTGAGGCAAAAAAACAAAAAAAAACATTACCATTATAGCTAGGCATAATGGTTGGTGATAACATTATTCCTAAACATAATTTATTTGGGGTAAATGCTATTATTTCAACGGTAAACCCTAAAATTCATACTTTTTCTTGGATTCGCCAGAAAAATATCAACTAAACTCAAAGAAACTTAATATTTAGATAGAGTTTCTACCTTAACAGTCACTTAGCAATGGAGAGTAGCTCTCTCTTTTACATATAGTACATATATTCTATTGATAATTTGATTTCTCCAGAATAATTTATTGATTGTAATTATGAATTACTGAGAAGTTGCTTGACTATGACCATTAACCCATTTATAATTACATTTCACTTTAATGATATACTACGTCCATAGTAGTGATTTTTTTAGCCAAGCTTAACAAAAGGAGCAATCCAGAATTACACACTTTCACACTTTTTCATGCCCATCGGGAAAACTGCAACTATGCAAGCAACCACTTCACATTTGCAAGACAAAGGAAAATCATTTAAAGACGAGAGTTGAATATTGCGGTAGAAGCTAGTATCTTTTCTTTTCCGGCATCCGCCCAGAGTACAAAACCACAATGGCTCGTTTGGGAGTACAAATTTCGTGTGGAGCGGAGAAGGGTGATGAAAGAAAGAGAAAAGGCTCTTCTCTCGTGGGATTGGAAAGGAGAGGACACGCCAGGGTGTAAGTGTTGGGATTACATGAGTGCACGTACACATGATTCGAAGGTGGGATACAAGAGGTGAACCACGCCACGGAGAGGTATCGCTGGAAGTAGAAGGTCGCGCAATTCTCCCGATGAGTTAATAGAAATCTGAGCAGCAAGGGTTCGGGAAACCCCAGGGGGTCCATTAGGGGAAATTTGCCAAAGGATTTATGAATGATTACAAAGTGAAGTGAGACTAAGGGAAGAAAGTAGTGTAATTAGGTCATATAAAAATGTGGAAGGTAGTTACTCCTGTTAGACAATTTGTTTAAAGTGAAGAAGTAGCTGCAGATCAACATGCGGGCGTTGGGGCAAACATAACACGTAATTATGGGCGGTGGGGTTGGGAGGGCAATCAATTTTACAGAATTCAGCCTCAGTATGGTCATTCTTTTTATTCATTACAAGAATAGGTGAGTGGAAACACCGCCAACAGTTACCAGAAGTTAAGCCGCATCGTGTCTGGTTAGTCGCGGGATTGGGTACCAATTTAGGTCGAATTGGCATTGGGATGCTTCAAGAAGCACCGCATGGTTCGGATCTTACGTTAACCTGTAGTTTACCACTGAGATACGCATCATACGGTAGAATTTAGTGGTCAAATGCACCCTAAAATCTCCGGGATAAAGTGTTAATTTTATAGATTGGACAAAATAGTGGAAACGCCTTTGTTGAGTAACAATTATTTAAAATCGAGTCGGTCCTCCTTTGGCATCAGGCAATTACACTACGTCGAGGAATAGAGCAAGACAAAATTTGAATAGCGGCTATGCGGATTTTAATCCATTCCCGAAGCAGAAATGTTACAAGCTACAAGGAGCTACAAGGAAAATAAGTACCCTAGAAGACCTTACGGTCCATACAAGGAGGGTACTTTTGGCGCAACCTTCGAAGGTGTCCGTTGGCAACCTCGAAGATTACTCGCGAGGATCTTAACGGCGATTTCGCAAGACTTTATCTAGTCTTAACTTGAACTGGTCAACAGATTCACTGTTGATAACTTCCGTCGGAAGTGCGTTCCAACTACCACAGATACTGTATGTGAAGAATTTCCCAAACAGATCCCGGTGGTATCGCTTCAGTTCAAGTTTGTCGCCGTGATTTCTTGTTCTCCCCTCGCTGAGCTGGAAAATATCCCCGTAGTCCAGTCTGTCGAAGCTTCGAAGTATCTAATTCCCTTAGTCTATCATTATAACTCATATGCTTGATAGAGGGAATCAGTTTAGGTTGCCCTGGCTTGCAGGCGTTCCAATCTCACGATGTTCTTTCGAAACAAAGGACTCCAAAATTGTACGGCATACTCCAGGTGCGGTGGGACGAGGGAATTGTACAGACACAGTACAATCTCCTTGTTCCGATATCCAAACTGTCGCTTTATATACCCTAACATCCTTTGGGCTTTCTTCTCCACCTCAATACACTGTTTCGAGAACTTGAGGTCACTGATGATAGTTACACCCAAGTCCTTCTCAGTGTCGGTGAATTCAAGAGCAGTGCCCTTAAGGATATAGAGTGATTGGGGATTTCGGTGGCCGATAAGCATCACTTTGCATTTGTTTACGTTAAAAGGCATTTGCCACATGTCCGACCACTCCCAAATCTTCCGAAGATCTTCCTGCAGGCGGGCAGTATTTCCATCCTTTGCAATGTTCATACCAAGCTTGGTATCGTCGGCAAATTTAAAAATCTTGGCAACCATGTCACCGTCCATGTTGTTGACGTAGATGATGAATAGTAGTGGTCCCAGCACAGAACCTTGAGGCACTCCGCTAGTAACGGGCACCCACTCAGAAGCCTGTCCATTCAGCACCACCCATTGCCGTCTGTCACTTAGCCAGTTCTCTATCCAACCGGCTACTTTTTCGTCTATGCCCAGCGCTCGCATTTTCCGGAGAAGGCGGCGGGAAAGCGGTTCCTTGTTCCAAATCACATCGGAGATGGTCGATCATGTTAGGATATGGTCACTCAAAATTGATAAATACAGCTAAGAAGTAACCTTACCATTCAGTAATATCGCATTACCAAAATAATTCTACGATATAGCAGCAGAAACCATCATACAACCACATCTACGTTAGGAGTCAGAGAATCGGGATAAAGGGTGTTTTTAGGTGACCCCCATAAATAAATTCGCCCTGAACAATGAAGAGAGGAAGAATGATTTACCAGAGATGGCATTCTTCCACTGGTCCATTGTCCAATTATTTTGGTCTTTACACCATTTCGGCATTTTTTTAACATTGCTGGGGGAAAGAAAAGGTTTGACAATGGGAGTTGTTCCATAGTATCCAGGTGCATTGCACTCTCGACGAAGTTTTGGTTGATACTGGGTCGGCAAGTGGTTGGTTTAGCTCTACAATTATTTTAGGCCCTTGCTGTGGCTCCGTGATATATCGACACAATGCGCTCTAATGTTCTGTGGTCTGTATCAGTGAGTTTTTCCTTCCGTCATAGGGTTTTTGGTCGCGTGTAACTCTAAATGTTTTTTTTATATTGTTTTTTTGCAATAACATTATAACTATTCGGCCGATTCTAACAAAATTTGAAACCCTAATGCTGTTTAACATTTTCTTTGGGATAATAAAATTGCAAAAATCCTCCCATGATTAGCCAGGAAATTATTTTGTCTTTGCAATAACATAATAACTATTCGGCCGATTCTAACAAAATTTGAAACCCTAATGTTATTTTACATTCTCTTTTGAATGATAGAATTACCAAGGTCTTCCCAAGATTAGTCCACCAATTATTGAAAGTTTTGAAAGTCGTAAGGTCATAAATCAGAACAATTTGGTCAACAAATCTTGTTTAGTCGTGCACGAATCTACATCTCACTATGTGGGTCGGTCGGTCCCCGTTTGGCATTTTATGTTTTTTATAATAACATTGTAACTATTCGGCCTATTCTAACGATATTTGAAACCCAACTGTTGTTTGACATTTTCGTTCTAATGATATAATTGCAAAAGTACTCAAAAGGTTAGCCCGGGAATTATTTTGTTTTGGTAATAACATCCTAACTATTGTGCCAATTCAAATGAAATTTGAAACCATTATGTTGTTTTACATTTTCTTTCCAATGATATAGTTGCCAAAGTCCTCCCATGGCTAGCCCGGGAATTATATTTTTTCAGCAATAACATCATAACTATTCGGCCGACTTTAACGAAATTTAAAACCCCAATGTTGTTTTACATTCTGTTTCGAATGAAATAATTACCAAAGCATTCCCAAGGTTAGCCAGGGAATTATTTTGTTTGGCAACCTCATAACTATTCGCCAGATTATAACGAAATTTGAAAACTTTATGTTGTTTTGCATTCTCGTTCTAATGATATAATTGCCAAAGTCCTCGCAAGATTAGCCCGGGAATTATTTTGTTTTGGAAATATTATCATAACTATTTGGCCGATTCTAACGAAATTTGAAACCCTTATGTTGTTTTACATTCTATGTCGAATAATCTAATTGCCAAGGTCATATCAAGGTTATCCGGGAGTTATTGATAGTTTTAAAGGTCATAAGGTGATAAATCAGAAAAAAGTGAGAGCACGCGACTTTTTGGTCAGCAGACCATGTTTTTCGGTATTCTAGCAAGACTTTAGACACAGTTCATCTCGAAACGTTAAGCAACTCGCCATAATTGTGTTACAGAAGGCCCCAGTTATTCGCACTCCAACAATTTGTCCTCTTTGAAAGTCAGATTTTGTCCAACCCATGTATTTATAAAATTATAAGCTTGTTATTAATAATATAAAAGGCAGCTAATATGTTTTTTTCTCGTTAATACGCAATGGTTAGGTTGAGAATTGCCTAGTGGTAATCAATCGTATATCCCTTTTTCATATTTTTCCCTCTTACCCAAATGCATTTCACACTCTTAATCAATTGCAACGTAACTTCATATTTCAATTTTGTTTTCCAAAATGAAGAATTGAAGTAGAAAAAATCTTAAAATAAATTCATTTTCAATGTGGGGGGGGGGGGGGCTGATTGATATGACGTTTTTCAAGTGTTTTTAATTTCAGTGTTTTTAATTTCAAGTCAATTCTTATATATATAAAAACTAAGACAAGATTATCATTCTGATTTTTGTGTCATTCACCCCAGAGATTTCGTCTAGGATTGAAAGGGATGGATGGTCACTACATTAACTAGCTAAGAGAGAACAAATTAGAGCAGATTAAGGTAGAAGAAAATATTCTTATTATTAGAACTCACCAAATATTGAATATATATTTTTTATAATTAAAAGGATATTCAAGAGAAATGAAATTTGGCTTTAGATCGAATTAATACTCTATTAAAAATATCGTGGACATCACTCGCTAAACTTTGGAATTCCACGAGATGGAGATTCGCACGGGGCGGCGGCACTGTTACCAAAAGCTCCGGCTGCTTTGGAAGTAGGAGTGAATGACTCGGACAAGCCATATATTGCATAGTAAGCTTGATCTGATCGCAAGTGGTTCAAATCGTTGTTGAGTGGGTTCTAAAGAGGAGTTGGTTTAGATGAACTCATCTCGGAGAGAGAAATTCGTGAGGCATGCAACTGAGAGCGCGTGACCCGGGTCATCGTGTAAACCAACGAAAGAAGGGTCACTAAATGGTAAAAAGGGGAAGGATAGATAACCGAATAGATAGGATATCGCGAAGGATTTCTATAGCGAACTCCCTTTACTTATACGGTTGGGGAGAGTGGGGTTGAATTCAAAACGCCTGGATCTAAGAAAAAGCTCACAGCCACTCAGAGGAAGGAACTATAACCCCTAATCGATAAGTCTTTATTGTGTCCTTGCAAATGACCTGCTTATCGCCACAAGTAGTCTCCTCTTTTCACGCTCGGGGAAACTTTTCCGCATTTTCACTTCCAGATAACCACCCTTTGACGGATCTCTTGTCCATAAAGGTTTTTGACCGAGATGCTCACGTTAATTCTACTCTTTTTAAATAGAAATAATTATATATATATATATATATATATATATATATATATATATATATATATATATATATATATATTAATTTAAAGCGCAATATCAACGAGGACATCTCTTGAAAAAAGTATAAAAGGAGAGATCTGTAAAGAAAGTGGTAAAACTGGAAGTGAGAATGTATGGGAGATATATAATCGCACAACCGCGCACCTCTCGCGGGTTTTCGGGCTGGGAGAACACGCAAACCTCCAGATGTCAGCTGCCGCATGTTGCAAATGCTACCACTGACATACATTTGTGGGGAATAGTAATGGAAGAGATAGAGAAGGGTAGAAAAGGGAAAAGTATTTGCGCTGATAGACCTAGCTGGAAAAAAGTGTATGACATGGATCTGGAGAAAGCGATTTGGTGCCCTCCTCTCGGGCGCGGGAGGAGGGGGGGGGGGGTTGTCTATGACGGAGGAGAGAGGGATGTGTTGTGAAGAGGAATGATAGCCCTTTTTGATTGGCTATGTGTGCTGAGTGCGAATGAACTACCTAACCACGCTGACGAAGCCACAGCGCATTCGCCAATAGGCGGCCACCTCGTACCGACGCTGAAGTTTATGTCCGTGCTCGCCGGGTATCGAACCCGACACCTGCATGTTAAAATCTGAACGCCGTGTCCACTAAGTTACGGGGAGCTTCCAGAAGTGAGGATGCGGTAGCGTGAAGTATTAGTTTGTGGTGTTACCTCTGAACAAGTGCGAAATGTTAAGTATCTAGGATGTTAGATACGGGGGAGGGGGTTGCTTGCGACCACAGGGCTTTAAATGGTAGGGATGTCTGGAGGTAGTGCTAATGTGTCAGGAATC
The DNA here is from genome assembly GCA_963969495.1 of Ceratothoa steindachneri. Lineage (NCBI taxonomy): Eukaryota > Metazoa > Arthropoda > Malacostraca > Isopoda > Cymothoidae > Ceratothoa > Ceratothoa steindachneri. The sequence goes on along the minus strand of OZ018323.1, from coordinate 106,587,669 downwards.
TGTATGAGAGTATGGTGGTGCTAAATTTGGTGTATGGGAGTGACACTATGATACGAAAGGGGACGGAAAGTTCTCGAGAGAATGCAGTTTAAATGGACAATTAAAGAGGGATGCGTAGTGTGCAAAGGTAAGATAGAAGCGACTGGGTAAGAAGTATTTATGATGTGAAGAAGTTTGTGAAAGAGGCTGTGACTGAGTCTGTTCCGGGCTGGTATGCGAGTATGTCAAGATGAGAGAAGAGTTGGAACACCGCGTCAAAGGTGGCTTGATTGTGTGTGTGGATGTGTGAGAAAGAAAGAGCTGACCGAGGAAGTAGTTGATGATTATTACTAATATCGGTGTGCATTGAGGAGGGGGGGGGCTTACTAGGGCCCGGCTTCAAATGGAGGAGACGCTACAGCACCCCCCTTCCCCTTTCACTGTGAAAGATCCATTTGGCGTGGAAAATGCTTACTTAGGAAATAATGAGGTGAGTAACTTAATGGCGTGATGCGCACCTACCACAATGTGTGAAAGCATAATCATAATGATAAAATAAAGCCAGGTTAGGCCAAGTTAACGGCCAAACTTTCCAGCCAATTTCTCCGATTTCGGTCTCAAGATTGTCAGTTGGGGGGGCATTTAAAAATGGCGCTATTTCGTCCACTTGAGTTTAAGTCGCCTATTGAGAAGAAAAAAGCCTCATTCCTTTCTCTCTTATGACCAATATTCGTTATTTTACGAAGGATTCTTTGTTTTTGCTTGTTTTGTTTTTATCACCAATTCGCACCGTTTGGTCGCTATCTCAGTGGGGCGCTAAAATTTCGAGTGAATCCGAACCACCACGGGTCAATATATGCCAACCACCAAATTAAAATTCAACCCGCCACGAAAATATTTTCGATGGCTAACCAGGCTCAATGTAGCTTAACTTCAATTTTTTCTGCTTCGTATGTATTCCCTGATCCATTAAGGCATTTATGTTTCTTATCTGATCAATTAAAGAGAAATTCCCCGCCCCCAAAACATAAAGGGTTTCCAAAGTAATTGAATTGTCGCAAATGGCCGCTGTCCAATGTATTGGCCAGGAGCTAAGTTTGGTTCTTTAGTTCGAGCCCAAATATGGGAGGAAACCTGATGCGGGAATCTTTAATTGATAAACAACACCTGTAGCCTTATAATTCACTGTATATGGAATTTATTAGTCCTTAAATAGCGGGTGTCACGAAGAATTCCACGCCATTGTCCCATACCTTTCCCCGATGTTTGAGGGTTAATGGAATAATTAAGAATGTCTTGGAATCCTGGTTCCGGATGGGAATGAGTCCTTTGGGTTTTTCCTTTGAGTACAGGACTTTAAAGAACCGGCAATACAAGGTATTTCACCGCCCCTCCCTCTTCACCGGCAGCTTCCGGCGAGAAGAGTGACTTTAAGTAAAAGTATCACAGTACCAGTTCCAAACCAGAGTGCCAGTAATGTCAATAGCCACAGTTCCACCAGAAAACATCTCTAAAAACTATTTGGATCAATTACATGACTCCATTGAACCAGTAAATCCACCCTGTGTTGTGGATTTATGGAGGATAGATTTCTTACCTCGGGGGAAGAAGGAAAAGTACGCTAAAATACTTGCATCCGGGCAAAATTAGGGATGGAACATGTTGCAATATTGCGGATGACGGTTGCAGTTGGAATTATGTGGCATGTCGGTAGCAAAATTGATTCACGTGTACTTATAAGTTACTGTACATTCATAGGTTAACATTTGTTTTTCTGCCTATGTGAGAAGTTGTGTGTTTTCATATTGAATTGTTCGGCAGAAAGGATACGAGGTAATTTGAACTTCCATAAGCACTCCCCATAGTAAAACATGGAGGTGGATCTATTCTTTCCAACAGGCGTTTGATACACTTCAGCAAATCAATGCAACGATGAAAAAAGAAAGCTCTATAGAATGATTCATGAAGATTATCTATAGTCATATTAGCAAGCTTGACCTAGAAAGAAAATGGGTCTATCAACACCACAAATACCCCAAACACATCGAAATGGGTTTCTTCGTGGTTGAGGGAAGCTAGAATAAGCGTTTTGGAATGGCCATCACAGTCAGCAGACTTCAACTCGATAGAAAATTTATGGCATCAACTGAAGGTCCGTGTCCATCATGCAAGACGTCCCCAAACATCGATGAATTGGAGAAGTTGTACAAAGAAGAGAGGAACAAAAACCTGTCTCGGTAGTTTGTTTGAACATAGCCCTAAGCTACAATAATCGGTGAGTAGTGTCATTAAGCAAAAGGTTATACTATTGACTTTAGTTAGCAAATTGTATAGTGTTACTATTCCATTTGTCTATAACGAAAATGTGTGGTATTAAAGTAGGTGTATGAATACTTTCTGGAGTAAGTGTATGTTTTCTTGAATGTACTAAGATGATCGATCCTTGCGTGTGCATTTATGTGTACCTCGTTATAACAAGTCAGCGCGATCCCTTTCGCGTTCGTTCGGGGTCTTCGATGGAGGCAAAATGATTAACGAAGGAGAATTGCAAAATACGACGAAAGGAGAAGCAACGAATAAAAACCGAAAAGAGAAGCAAAGTTTGAGAGCCAAAAAGACGTTCTGATGAATAATCAATGGCGAAAATTTGGAATAATTTATGGTAATGAACGAATTCGATCAACTAAGATGGAGATAAAAGCGCGTCAGAGTGGCTCAGTATTTGTGCGCCGAAGTGTTCCTCGGCCGGAACAAAGGGTACGAAACGATTTATTCATTATGAAGGAAAGAATTAGAAGTAATCCAATGCAGGAAAATTATCATTGTTATTTTGTGAACGAGGCGCTCCAAGTTCGTATAGGAAACCCCCGACGTTCTTTGCAAGAACGCGCTCCTTGACATTCTCAGAGGAAACGCAGCTCCGAAAGGATCAAGTTCTGGGAGAAAGGCGTTTTCGGCAACTCCTCTAATCGAGGTCATCCTCAAGCGCTTCTTGCAGCCGCCACTGCCCAGGAAAAATTGCGCCGAAATTAGTGTTAGTCAAGGAATCTTCTTAGAGTAGTAAGCGAAATATGAAGATTGTTTGAGCCCTTTTCGTTTGGCCAGTTAAACTGGTACGGGGTGGCTAACAGGGATAACTTAGGGGGTGGGGATACTATATCCAGCCTAGAGGTCAATCAGTAGGAAAAAAAAGCGGTTCCATTGGTTGCTCACCCACTCGTGAGAGGCCCTTATGCGTCATGAGTGGCCAGGAAGGGGGGGCGAGGGTAATCGAGGATTATCTACTTTCCCACTGCCAGACACTCATGCCAACTCGGATGGGTCGTAACCTTAAAAGATTATGGAAACTTTCACTGCAAACGACGAGTTCCATAAAAAAAGCCCTTTCTGGTATCCATTGCAAACAGGAAATTGGGTATAGACGAGGCACGTACACAAGTACGTGTAAACCAGGCGCGTACACAAGTATCTGTAGACTAGACGCATAGACAAGGCGCGTACACAAGTACCTGTAAATTAGACGCATAGACGAGCATGTACACCAGTAGACTAGGCGCATAGACGCGGCGAGTACACAAATAGACGTAGACTAGGCGCCTAAACAAGTACGCGTAGATTAGGCGCGTACATAAATACCTATATATGAGGCGCGTAAATAAGTACGCGTGCACAAGGTAGGCGAAGCGTAAAAGTGAAAAAAAGCTTCGTCTCGCTTCCCCCTGGCATCGATCCTTCGATGCCACGTTTGGAACATGAGGTTACCAGTGAACCACAAGAAGGAACTCAGCCTGAGAGTATAAGTTCATAGGAGGATGGGGGGGGATTAATGGCCTATAGTCTATTACGGGGTTTTCCGCCCACACACTCGGATTGTGAGACCCCTTACTATGGGTCCTCGCAAAGGGATTCCACCTTCAATTAGGTGCGGGACAGGTTTAGGAGAATTGCGTGCCCTCCCGACTAGACTACTTTCCATGCTCCGGTTGGTTTTCGCTTTTCAAACAAAAAGATCCGCAGTATAATAATGGCAGTGTTTGTATGTTTGCGTGTCACGTATTATAAAGGATTTAAGAAAAATCCATGAACGGAAAAAATGCGCGGACGGACAGCAAGTTCTCAAAAAGGAGACCGCCCTTTTACACAGAGCCCCCCAACCGTACGATGCGCGCCATATTCAGTCTGGTTTCTCGCTCACGTGCCGCCATCAGAATGCCAAATGAGAGGTACTCTCCGGGCCTTCCTCCCGACGCGCGGATGTCGTAATGGTTAAGCAGAAGCTCAACGCTCTACCTTTCGATCCACTCACTAATTCTTAGCCCCGCAAGGGGGCGTCGGGTGCAGCATAGGCACAGACAACCATGCTGCAATTAAATTTTAGAGGATCAATGGATGAGGGAGAGGAAGCAGATCTTTAAAAGCCCGGCTTGATCTGAGTTGCTTTTTTTATATATTAGCGGATGTCCGAGTGGAAAGAGCGCCTGTCTGATGAACTCAACATCGTCGAGTCAGTGGGTTTTCTTCATGTGTTGCGCCGCTATAATGTGCTGGGTTAGGCAACATAGTTTGGGGGTTAACGAAAAATTAATGTTCTCTTAATTATTGCTTCCCCCCCTAAATTACCGCAAATATGTAGGGAGGGAAACTCAAGCACTTTAGGAATCCCTGATTAGCCTTAAGTATCACTGTAAACTGTGGAGGATCCCTCTGCAGTGGAAGCAAATCCTTCCATACACAACACTTTCACAACACATCTACATAAAATATAGTAAAGTTATTGCTTTCCTGAAATGTAATGAAGGATTTCTTGAGAAATATTACCTGGAATTACCTGAACTTACCACTTATAGCTTTTCTGGTTTACCTTCTTCAGCTGCCTTTGAGAACAGAAAAAGTTGAAAGGTAGATTTCAAAAGGTCAAGGAGATTGAGGAGGTAGTTGCTTACCTCCCCGAAACGTCGAATAATCGCGGGTTCAAAAATCGTAATGGAAATTGCCTTGAGTGGGCAATTCAAAGTTATTTTGTAACGAGCACCCACTCGACCGCTAACCATACCCAGTGTAGTTTGTTCTGCTGCCATATATTATGGAATTGGGGTAAAAAAAAACAAAATCAAGGGAATTTAAAGTACCCGTGGGGAAACCAGACAATGGATTTAGTAACCTTTCAATGGTTCTTTGATAGTCAATGGAACCTAAAAAGCAAAAAGTACCAAGGGCATATCCACTTATGAGCTAGTGAGGAGTGCGGAAGACACGCAACTCTCCATATGCTTTTTAACCTCATCAATTAAGGTAAATTCTCATTCAGGTATTGGGGCATGTAGGGCATACAATCAAACATTCCGTAAACATCAATTCGCCCATCGCGTATAAAGACCTCCTACAAGCCCAAAAGCCAGAGGTGAATACATTAATGATGTAAACTGCAGGCATTGGGGTCGGAAGGGAAGGTAATTAAAAGGTGCCGTAAAGATCAAATCCCCCCCCCCTGTCGAAAGCACTGGTCATGTAAACCCCCGGGTAAAAATTGGATTAAGTGTATGGTAGTGACCGTCTAGGACTCGCCTGTAGGGACCATCTTGGCAGAGAAGCCTTCGAGGTCGGAAGGATCGGAGAGCCAAAGCAAAGGATCAGACTGAAATTTTGACCTTTCACCCGCTTCCATTAGCTCCAAGGTTTTGTTTGGGGGTTTGTTTGTTTTTTTACATTTCCCGCCATGTTTATAATAATGACTTCAGTGCGGGGGTTCACTACAACCTCGTTATATAAAAGAGGTGGGAGCCAATAAAGGTCCCATTATTTTGACCCAACGTTTCGAAGGCTAAAGTCAGTTTCAGGAATCCAAGTTGACCGGCCGTTTACTCTAACTGTCTCTAAGTATCATACCGCTATTATAACTACTAGTAATAATTAATAGCTTGATCCTCAACTTGAATCTTCCATCCTTCAACACGTCGAAACAAGATACACCGAAGTGTGAAATTGACCCTCCTCAAAGGAGGGATGGAGAATCAGTAGAAAGACTGAAAGGACTGTACGTCATTGATGGTGAGGTTGTGAAGACAAGAAGTGACAAAAACATCAAGTGGTTTCAATTTTTGCCCCTCGGAAGAAAGTGTATGGCAGTTGGTGTAGGCCGTAAACGAGTGTGACCATAGGTAGGTATTTAAAAAAAGAAGAAGCGTGAATTCGAAAAGATAAATAAATAATTAACCATAAAAGCACCCCCAATTGAAGTAGTGGTGGCTAGAGTAATGGGAGTAAAGGAGGTGGTTTTAGATGGGACCCAAATCAGCAATTTGAGAGAGCCGAAGAGAAAGAGAAGTCGCTTTGGCATACATTTATGCCACGAAGCTTTCAAAATTGGCTCCAAGTTTGGCGGAAACAATAAAAGGGGTTTGTCATACTTTGAACTACTTCTATACTATAAAGGAGCACAAATTTGTACTCTCGAGTGTCTGTGCTCAGTGTACCTTGTCTTCTTGATTTTGAATACATTTCGTTACCAGCTGTTGAAGATGATGCGTTTTGCTTTTAGGTACTTTTTTCACCCTTGATCATTTCAATTCTTCTCTCTTTGCCTCCTTTAATCGCTAAAAGTACGTCCCCCCCCCCGACCTTGGATTATACAAATTTTCTCTTCCTTCTCGTCATTTAGCAACGAAATATCATAGTGAATTTCAATCATTTCCCCATTTCTTGACATTTTCAAGAGCCCAGAAAACAACTATCGTACATTACACAAGGCATTTTATTTACCAGACATCAGACCGGATATACCAAAGCGATGCGTAATGGTTTCAACTAGACAAAATAGTTTTCTCGGTTGGTTGTTTTCTAGATGGTGGAGACTTCTAATTTATTTGCACCGTGCTCATGGGTCCAAGGACGCAGCTTTCGGGAGTTAGCTGTAAGGTAGCGAACTCCGTGAACGGGATCGAAAAACGAACAAGTGGTATTCCTTTCCCAAATTGGATAAGGACGGTCAGGAGAAGAGTTACTCAGGTATTCATAAAATATCCCTATGGCATGCGGAAAATAATTCACAGGCACTCGAAAAATATTATCAGGTAATAAGTAGGAAAATAACAGGCAATCGGAAGATAGTCGGTAAAAAATCACAGGCAGCATGAAAATAATCTGTAGAAAATCGCAAAATACTCCTCAAGCAGTGACAAGTCAGTAGGAAAATACTAGCCTAGTCGGCTTGCAAATACTCCTCGCACACCCATATGATCCCCTATGTCACTGTAGTGAATCGGGGAAAGCAAGAAGTGCGGAAAGCGCACGGATTGAGTAATCATTAAATGACACTTTGGGGGAGGAGAAAGTGTCCAGAAATTGCCCTTGTTCATCAACAGGGCTCCTTAAGGAGGGGGGGGGAGGGGAATCCATCGACGAACATTAAATTGGGAGGTGCATTTTCATCCGTCGGGAGGATCACCTTTCGAGAGCCTTTGAGCGGCCAAGTATCAATATTCCATCGGTATAGCTTAAGGGCGCCGAGCGTCCAAAGAGATTTGTGGGGGCGGAGTTGGCGCTGCCGAGACGCAGTCGACGTGTTTACGCAGGGCGTCTGCTTCCATGCAACATTTAGTCATAACCATACATTTTCTATTCCCTTCCCTACCTCTGGACCAAACACCCTGAAGCGAATTGAAATCTCGAGGTGAATGTGTGCATGGGAGTCAATGGCCTAAAACCCCAAGTAGTCTCCTCTTTTGGCTATTATAATTATGACTCTCCCACGCATTTTCACCCGTAATGGAACCAGACTTTCGTAGGGATTGTGGCGAGGCAGATTCGCGATAGTTAACCACTCTTAGCATGGAAACTATGCTGCAGGTGGCATCTGGAGTATTCGGGCCCTCCCAGCCCCATATACATATTTTTACCCATCTTCACCACTTTGGCAGCTCTTTTCTTACTAAGCTTTTCTACCCTTCGTTTAAGGCTGCACCTGGTAATTGCGGTTCAATTGGGGTCCACAAAAAGTTCGGGGAACTTTTCGGACGACCGGTTAAAAGGGGTAACCATTAAAAGCAACTGACATTCGGTGGACCTAATAGTCATTCCTGGCCACTAAGCAATTGTTGCCCCAAGAGGAGATCTGCCTCCCTTGAAGAGCGTAGGTATAATCAGGAGAGATGCGCGCCCTTTCATACTCTGACAAGTAGTGTTACCCACCAAATAGAGATTCTCGGGCCAAACGGAGGCATATCATAGAAGAACAACAAGGAGACATATCATATAGCCTCACCGAAGAAATAAATGAAGAAAAGACTCCCAAAGGCTAATTAATAAAATAAAAGACACAAATCCGCGGAGCAAAATAACATTAAGAAACCAACAAGAGGCAACAATACCAGAAAATAGAACCATCGAAGTAAAATTCAGACCACGCTGCAAGTCAGTGTTTTCATGGCATCTGAAGAAAACGCAGACTTCTTCAACCAGTAATCGAAGAGGAGGTTCATGAGATCTTTACAAATAACAGAAAATAACCTCAACACCTGTCATCAAACATCAAAGGGGAGATAACCTGGGACCAGGAGCCACAATAACAACCGAAGAACTAAATGGAGCTATTTAGTCATTCCAACACGACGCACCAGGCACTTCAGAAATTATAAAGGGCACCGGAAAATATAACCAAAACCATCAAAAATATATTTAACGCGTGACTAAACACCGGATACTTCTCAGATGAGGACAAACTCGCCAAAATGATCTTCATCCTCACTCCAGGCAAACCACCGGATCTCCTCACTAGTTAGCTACCTATATCGCTGCTGGAACTTCATTGGAAAAGTGTTCGAAAAGATCCTTAGGAGAAGACTAATAGAATATATAAATACAGACAACCTTAATAGCGAATACCAGTTCGGATTCCGTAAAGTATGTAGAGACACCACAATAGTACTTTGCACCATCACTGAAAAGAGCGCCAAGGATAAAGCAGAGAAAAGAAATCCATCGATTTGGTCGCGAGAGATGTAGAAAAAGCCTTGGACACATCTGGTTCAGAAACATGCAGCACATGACCTTCACTTCACCTCTCTTCTGCCCTCTCGCCACGCCATGTCCCTCGGGCCCTTCGGTCATCACATGCACCTCTTTTGAATATTCCTCGTTCATCCCTCTGCTCAATGGGGGACTGCCCCTTCTCAATCTGCGCCCCTAAGTTGTGGAATGCTCTTCCTGTGGAAATCAGGTCTTCTCCCTCTCTTACCATATTCAAGCGTCTCCAGAAAACGCATCTTTTTAGAATTGCCTTCTTCCCCTCTTGAATTTCCATTGAATTTCCATTCTCATCTCAGCACAACGTGCGCTCTGGGAAGGCCTCAGGCCTTGAAGAGCGCATTACAAAAGACTTATTATTATTATTATTATATAAACGAAGTCAAAAAGAAACTCAAAGCCCCTAAATCACTAGTAAACATCACCTCTACACAACATAAGTCATCAATCACACTACAAATAATTCATCCGAACCTCCATCAATTGCGCAGCACCAACCTGGTACCAAACAGTGTAAAAAAACAACGCAAAGCAAAAACTACAAAACAAGGAACTCAAAATTATCTGAGGATGCGCACAAACCACTCTCACATCCCATATTTATACGCAAAAAGCAAATATTACCGCGACTTAATATTTGTGGATGAATCTGGTTTTAATCGTCAAATGTCAGAATCTTATGGTTATTCTCCAGTAAATCAAGCTTGCTCCAAATTCTAAAGGAAAAAGTATCACTCTTATCGCTGCTATGTCAATTAATGGAATTGTTGCTTATTCAATTTTTGACGGTTCAAGTGATGCGCACCAAGACATGAAAGGATACTAACGCGAGCATAACACAAAATCAATCCCATCCGAACCTTACAACTCCCCCCATTTCCCCAAGAATCCCCAGCACACTAGTACCAATACCTGCACAATACTATATTTTAATTCAAACGGTTGGACTGAGAAAAGACTACTTTATGGCAACATAATACGACAAATTGATCCAGACTTTGTATTTATCTCAGAACACGGGGTAAATACAGACAGAAACCCAATAAAATCTTTTCCATACGAAGTCATAACCAGAAATCAGAGTGGAGAACGATTTGACGGTTGTGCAATTGCTGTGAAAAAAGGTATTGACTACAGATAAATAAGTGGGCTTGATGAATCTTACTTAGCTTTAGAGGCACGAGGGCAGTGGGGTATCTGGTCCTGGCAACAGGGTAGTAGCCCCCAAGGAGAGTTTATTTATCCCTCCATAATTCCTGCAGCTTTGTGGTCACGGCTGAGTCGTTCTTTTGCCGGTGACCTCAATGCGAGGAGTGCTGCCTCAAACTATACATCGACCAACCCAGCAGGCAGGAATCTCGAAACACTTATTGACAGACAAATTATGACAAAAATTTGACCAAACTTCCCCACATACATCACGAACAGATCAGCCACAAAGCCAGACATAGTGCTCAGAATAAGGCTGTCTTAATTATAAAGAGGACCCGAAGGAGAGAGAGGAGAAGGCAGAGTGAGCTCCATGGCGAACTGGGGTTGACCCCCATAAACGTGGAGCTTCACAATAGACAATAAAGATCTGGGACGCCGTATACCGGCACCTCCCCCCGAGTTTGTGCTCGAGCACATGGACTTTAATGACGCAAGACACAGATCATTTACAAGTAGCAGACTGGTCATCAACAACAACTTGAACCCAACGTTCACGTGAAAACCGTTCACAAATCAAACACAAACAAAGCCAATCACTTTTAAAATTAATCTTTATTATATATATTTCCCTCTAATTAGAAAAACTCTAATTCCCCCAAATAAAAACAATAGCAAAAACACAAGAATAAACGCAAAATCAGGAATTAAAAACCCAGATACAAAAACTCTTCACCAGCATTAGGGGCCAAAAAACTCCCTCTGCTACAAAGGCTTGAACGCCTTTCGTATACGTATATATATATATATATATATATATATATATATATATATATATATATATATATATATATATATATATATATATATATATATATATATATATATATATATATATATATATATATATATATATATATATATATATATATATATATATATATATATATATATATATATATATATACTCAATACAAAAAAAAACGCAAAGAAAGCCAGAGCTACCCTTTCACCAGGGATCTGTCTTTCATTCTACTTTCATTTCACTTTCCTATTACTTCCCTAATTCTCCCCACTATTTTCTCCTACTAAACACCTCTACTACTATATTTCTCACTTATATATGTCCCATGTCCAATAACCTTTCCCCCATATGTAAATCGAAACATACTAAAACACACCGACACCCCGCTCACTCCCACACAATCGTAAACGAACCACCTCCCCAAAGTGACAAACAGAAAAATCACTGCACACGAAACAAGAGTAGTTTTAGCCACACTAGGATCATTTCACTCTTCCACAGTCCGCAAGTTCGAGCACAAAATAAATCTTGCTTCAAAACTAACGCAGAAGATGCAATCAAGAACAAGATGATAATAAACACCTCCCCGATTGCCCTTAACTCACACAAACCAGTAAAACACTTTATCAGCTCCTCACTCAAAAGTGGTATGGAGGCCACACATTAAATAAGTGGGTAACCTAGAATATCACCAGGGCAGAGACTTTGTTAGCATGTAACTCAATTATTGCAATTTTTTTAATGGTTGTCCTATCTACATTAAGTTTTCAACACCTCTTTCCCTGAAAGAAATATCAGAAATTAAGCAATTCAGGTTTTCTTCAGTTAATACTGAAACAAAATAATTATTAAGTACCCTAACTATTTTCTCGTCAGTTTCTTTCACAACCCTGGGAGGAGGGTGAGACGCAGAACCGCAGTTCAGGCAATGGATCACCGCCTTTCGGGAGGCAGTTTACTTGTAGGAACCTGTTGCTTTTAAAGCAAGGAGTGGGATGTGGCACATACGGGCGAACACCGAATTTACAGTTCCAGAGTTCAGGTATTTCTTCATTTATGCGCGGGGTGGGATCAAGGAGCTAGCAAATTGTTGCAGCGGGGGGGGGGGGGTGATGAGTCACGGAGACCACAAAAGACCATTAAGTGGTTGAAGCCTTAGGGCGAGTTCGGTAAGACAGCTGAACGGAAGTATAAAATGAAAGAACCCTTCCGACTGGGGCCGGAAATTAAACCTCTCTATTGAAGTTTTAAAGTGGAGTGCTTGGAGTAAGGCGTTGTAGGTAGGTCGATGGGAGGCAGTTCTCAGAACCCCAAGCCCGTCAATCTGGGAGAGAATTATGGATGCTGAGCTCGAAAAAAAGCGGTGAATGTTGTATGGGCGTAGCACGCGTTCTTTTAGGAATAACAGCCTATATGTATTAGAGAATCAAGGTCGACAATACCTTACGATCCACTTGAGCCAATCCAAGGAGGGAAAAGAAGGGAGAAGAAAGATCAAATTGAGTAGATAGGGAGATTTACATTAGGTATATGTTATAAGCAATGTTACAAGGTTACTCTTAATTTTAATTAAATGTTAAAAGAATGATTATAAATTGCTTTTAAACGTTGCCTAAAGTGCTTTCAACGATAGGCGAAGGCAAATTATAGCCGATCTGAGTGATTTTATATAGGAAAAGGTTTTGTGCTATCGCATTGTTAAATATTTTCTTAATAGATTTGAGCCGTTATTTTTAGTAGTCCATCGGTTATTTAACTTAGAGCAACTTTAATTAGAGAAAGCAATTAGTATTTTGAAGACTTCGATTGCGCAGACGTTTCTCTAGTGGAAGCAAATTAAGATTTCTCAGCCTGACTTTATATGATTTATTCTAAGTTAATTATTAAAAGATTAAGATGTATTTGAGTAGATGAGAAGGACAAAATTGAATTGCATATTTTAAGTGAGGACTGACATGAATTTTATATAATGGAAAAATAATAACCTTCGATTTATATGCAAAATTCCTGACTAATGTAAGCCAAAGGTCTGCATGCTTTTGGAGGATGCTACAACATACTGTTTTAAAACTTTTAGGTCATTCAAATTTAGTACAACCAAATCTTACTCCAACCTAACACTTAGTTACATTGAACTTCATCTGCCATTTTGGGGCAGATTCATCTGCTCCAAGTCTTTTGAAATTTTACTAGATCACAGCGATAGTTTGCTCTATTCCTTAATTTTGTATTATCGCCAAATTTTGAATGTTTATAAAAAATACTCTCAAGATCATTAATATAAATTATAAAAAAATAATGGGCCAAGGACTGATCCCTGAGAGACACCGCAAGTTAACAATGCCTAGCTTGAGCTTATCCCATTTAGCATGATTCTGCTTTGGGTCGGGCAACTAGTTTTCGAACCATTTAAGTACATCTCGTTTGTACCATGGGTTTTTAAACTTATAAGTAGAGTTTTCATGAGGATGAGTATCCAACGCCTTCCAAAAATCGAGGTAAACTATAATGACAGCTTTATGCTGGTCGAGATCATCTCGTAAAAAAACTTCTAACAAGTTACTTAAACGCTGCCGGCGGATTGGGGGCGGGGGGTTAAGAGCATAAGAAATACCTGATACAGTAAAAGCGACTTGGGCCTATCTAGATGAAACACCAGACAATAAAATCAAAAGCACAGGACCATACAGAGGATTCGGCCAATTATAATAACGCAAGGTAAGCAATCCACAAAGGATGTTGTCAATCCATAAATGAGACTAAAATTGATCTATTTACAAGCAAATGATACAAATGGTTCAGGTCAAATCGTGCCTCTCCATATTGTGGCTCCAACTTGGATTTAATCTCAACTATGGTGTCACTGTTACCCACCTCACTGGGCAAACCCTTCTAGAGTGGGTTTTTTTTTTAAACCCTTCTATCCTGACCCCGGGTCCTTCCCTCACGAGGTAACTCAAAACATTCTAGCAATGGTTTAGGCGCGGAAGGGCTGGTTGGATTGGGTTGCGGAGGCTAGAGCGATAGCAAAAGCTAGATGAAATTTGGGAGGGATAGCAGGGGATACTAAAGTAGGGTGGATCTGATGGGCTGAGGAGACCTCCTCCGATTCTCCAAGCCCAGGAATTGAGTTAGACAGTTTCAGAGTCCGTAGGGAAATCGAGTTCACAAGCCATTTTGGAGCCAATCTTATTAAAAAAAATCTACATTATAGGGCCTAGATAGGACATGATAAACGGGAGAGATATTTAACCAACTTTCCACCAGGGATTTATTTTTATTTATTTATTCAGCACCTATCAAAGCATGATGCCATGATTGATACACTTTCTAATTTCTTTCAATCTTATTTGATCCTAACGATTGAGTAATTCTTTAATTGAATTCGCGTTCAGGAAATTTTCCGTTAATAAATCATCTCTTTTAAGAGTATTCCAAAGACATTAGTTCATGGGATTGCAATCTAGCGATTGGGGGGCTGACCGGAGAGGGGCCCGCATGTTTACCAGTGAAGGCGATCGCAATCTTATGTGGAGAAGTCTGTGTAAACACATATTATTGTTATTATTATTATTATATTAGGTGTTTTACCACCGTATTGTAAACACATATGTATGAGATGTTGAACCGTCCTTTTGCAGGATGAAATATGATTTGGGTATGTTGTCTGGTTTCTATGTTTGACTAAACTCTTGTTATGCGGGGGGACTTTCACCATACAGAATTTCAAACTAGGTTATTTAAAAAAAAATGGAGAGAAGTTGGAAGCCGGAGGTGAACAGATTTAAAGAATTAATTGCACAGTTCTTGTTTATGTACGATTATATTTTAAAGTAATATTTATCGATTCTATTCTTAAACATATTTACTATTGTGCTTTCGACGACATTTCAAGTTATTCCAAGTTTGTGTTTACTAGCTTGAAATCATTATTTCTAATGACTGCTCGGTTAGCTAGCTCAAATACTGAATATTAATTTATATTAGTAAAGCTGTTTATTATTTTATACACTTGGATACGTTGGTAACACAGATGGAAGTCTTTTAGTGATAGTAAATTGAGGTGCCTCAGCCTTTCTATGTACGATCTATTTCTAAGTTCAGGAATTAATTTCGTCGCTTGATGCTGGATGCCGGTGGCGATTTATTAAAAAAAGACCAATACTGATGACAGTGCCGATGTCGAGCTTTGGTAAATTTTCAAATCATTAGTTAAAGCACAACTATTATAGTTACTGATAATGCTCTTAGGACTGTTAAGGCTTCAAGACTATAAGATTTCAAGCCTTGCCTGCCTATCAGGCTGGATAAAGCATCCACCAAATGATGCTCATTTAGGTTGGTCAAGCAATTTAGCAGAAAATATCAATTATTATCTTTTTTGCATGCTAAATATAAGAGAAAAATCTTTTCTACTGCTTCAGGAATGTAAAAGATGATAAAAAGTTATAAATATTGCGATAATAACCTCAATGCAAAGCAAAAAACTCGTTCAATTTAAGATGCAAGTGCCACTGACCACCGTTTTTCGATTACAATTTTTTTATAAAATGATTGGTGAAAAAAGTGTGTGGCAACTTTTTATTTCTATACTATTTGTAGGAAGGGAAAACGTACCCACCGTTTTACTTATACTCATTTTAGTGACTCTCAACATTTTCTGCCGATGCCGGTGCCGATCAAAAAATATATGTCGATTATGTTGGTGCCGATCGATCGGTACATAGCTACTTATTGAACCTTGAACGCTGCATTGCATTCATTGTCTCGAAAGTTTTAGGTCATTCGTGATTAAGACATGAATCCTTTTCCATGGTGACTATGTTTATAATTTGACCACCCCTATAATAATCTGTTCGTAGATTATAATGGGCCTATTTTCTTTAAACTCGCCAACGTTGAATTGCTTCTGTCATCTTCCCTACCATTTTGCTACTTCATCCTCGGCTCTATGCAAATTTTCACAATCACTGAGATATTTGTTGGCCCTTTTCCGAGTTTCGTATCACCTGCAAATTTTTAAATTTCCCATAGATTCGTGTCAATATATATATATATATATATATATATATATATATATATATATATATATATATATATATATATATGGTAAGAAAACAACAGTAAAACATCGCTTGTGACTGATGATGGTGATCATTTATTTCCATTTAATCCACTTTAATACAGTGCGTCAATTACGTGCATTTTGAACTTTATTAATGATCATTTATGTGATACAGCGTCAAAAATCTTTTGGCAAATCTCTATAAACTATATTTACAGCTCTAACTTGCTCAAACCTTCTGATCATTGCGTGAAAAAAATCAAGCAAATAATAACTAATTTGCTTGATCCGGATCAAAAGCCATGCTGCGGGTCATTTATTAATTTATTTAGCTCCAGATGCTCCACGATCCTATCTCTCCTAACAACAATGTACGCCAAGAGTTTATCAACGACCGAAATAAGGGAGATGGGGCGATAATTTCCCGGATCAGTCTTTATGCCTCCTTTCAAAATTGGTGTTACATTTACCTCTTTGAATTCCTTAGGAACTGTGCCTTCACTAATGGACTTTTTTTTTGTAAATTGTACCAATAAGTTCTAACGGTTCGCTCCCAAATTCTTTAATGTGGCTCGGTTAGATTTTATTGGGACCAGAACCTTTGAAATTTATTATTATCTTAATAAAAATTATTTTCATTTTCGATTATTTGGGGTAACATTTGTTGGCCGTAGAATTCGAACCTTATCGTATCTTTACATTTAAATCCCAGTGTGTTGTTGTTCTTTGGTCTCACCCTATATAATTCAAAATCCTAAATGATATTATAGCTAGAATCAAAAGGAATCTACAAGTTTGTATTTAGCGTTGATTCGCAGTGACCCCAGTTTTAGGAGGAGAGATAAGGGGGAAGCGATATACATCGAAAAATTAAGCTATTATAATTTCAATGGCACAAATCCTCTAGGATATCCATTAAATACAAATATATTTACCTGAATTCACAAAGCTTTTAGAACACAAAAATATTTTTTTATAATGTAGATCTTCTCACAGTGACTTGTCTGTATTACACCTTCACTTCTATGCAGCAATTAACATAGCTGCCACAAATATGTTTCGACCCACAAATGCAATTTAAATTGTTTTCCGCATTTGTACCCAAGAAAACAATTTTGGAAATCATTTTGATCACTTTTATAGTCTCGCTTAATTGTATGAACTCGCATGAGGAGTTTCCGCAATGTGAATCTTTCACATAATTTGCAAAAAGCGGACACACAAATTCAACATGGATGCTATTTTCTGTTGGCAACAATTACGCGAACTCTTCCGAATGAAGCCACCGAGGAATTCGCTCAAGTAAAAAAAAAATAAATACAAAAAAAAATTTATATATATATATATATATATATATATATATGCAATTTTATTAACTGTCAATAATTAATTTACTCAATGACATTTGATAGGTAATTGAAGAAAATAGGTGGGCTTATGTAAAGATGAGTGACGCCATTTCTTGAGGACTAACTACACAGGGTGACCAGACTCTGTTGCAGAACGAAGGCAATTAATTGCTTGCCTTCCCTTTCACCCCACATCTAACCTAAACCTATCATGGCGGTTTTCGCTCATTCAAGTCAAGAATATAATATAAAATAGATATTTGTACTGAAATTTAGGTTTAGAGAACACAAAAGGTATTTTAGAGCGCTAACCTAATTTAACAGCAGTTGTAAATTATAACACTAAAACATCTCAAACTACGACACCAAAAATTCATCTCCCGGCTTTAGTTGGCACTGTCACTGCCAATGGTAGAAACTGTGAGCGCCAGAGGCCCTCGCTCGATCTTTAAAGGGCTTCTTACCACGGACTTGCGAGGCCCATGAAATGTCAACAAATTACTTGAACTGTACCAACTAATTTAGGATTTTAATCCGTCCTTAAGCCATTTCATTCCTCTTCGGAATGTAAACAAGAAAACAACAGTATTAAATAATAATAAACCCATTACCCGATGGCCGAAGCTGAAATTTCTGATTAATCGCGCGAGGAAAACAAAAGAATTTCATTAAGTTTCCCATATCGATTCGAAGACCGAACTCAAATAAACAATGGAGGATGCGACGGAGGCCTCTTGCACACTTTTATCAATTATACATTTTTTACAAATATGTGAGTTTTAAAAATTATATGATAGATGTGCGTAGAAGGGGGTTGTGAATGGAGGTGCTTGGGGTCCTTTCTCCCCGCGATGTTGTACAAATAGGTATCCCCCCCCCCTTGTCGCTATGAAGGGTTATTCGGAGTGGATAAAATGATGGGGAGCCCTGTGCTTGATAAGGGGTAAAGGGGATATTTTTGTTCGGTTAATGCGCTCCGACCCCCAGGGCGTGGGCGTGTTTAATTATGATCCTGTTGTTCATGCACTGGAATCGATACACGAAAGTATCTTTAGGGGGGAGGGGGACTAAACGTTGGTGGAAAGAATTAGATGGGATAGCTAAGGTTACTCGACCTCCCGAGTACAATAAGTAGTGGGCTTTTTTGGTTACTCGAATTATGTAATTTTCAAAGAATTTCACTTCTCCTAACTTCGCCAAGAACTTCTTTCCGTTAACTTTCTGGCAAAGATGCCCATGTTTGTTATGATCTATTAGGTAACCAAAAAAGTTCGTATGTGTATTAATCCAAGAATAGAGAAACAAAAATTGACAAAATTTATTGGTTAACTGATACAAAATAGTTTCTATCATCTTCAAAGTTCTTTTCTTAACAAAATAAGAGTCTAATTATGCCTCTGGAATAAAACTGCTCAGGCTTCGAAGAAAAAAAATGGTCTCTCTTTGAGTGCGTCCTTATTAAAGAACCTTTGATTGAAAATCGGATTGTATGAAGACAAAAAAAAAGGTGAAGTATACGCCGCACAACCTCGAAGAGTTCAAAGGAGAACTTGCCCGAAAGCATCCAGAGTTGTCAACCCCCAAAGGAGTTGTGGTTCTGCGAGGAAATGCACGACCACACATCACACGCCTAGTGCAGACACACTGAGTAGTATAGGTTAGGAAACAACTGCTTCATCTGCCATAATCTCCTTACATGAGTCCTTCGGATTACCATATTGTCATATTTTTGTCTTTAGCCAATCGGAATTTGCAATAAAAGGTTTTTTTGCTAAGGACCCATTCCAGAGCCATAATTAGACTCTTATTTGGTTAGGAAAAATCATTGAAGGTGATAGAAACTATTTTGTATCTGGTAACCAATAAAGTTCGTCAAATTTTCGTTTCTTTTAAAAAGAAAAAAAAACACGAACATTTATGGTTACCTGATAAAAGAAAATTGATACTCCTAAAAATTCTGTTTCAGGTCTCCAAAACCCTCCCTAGACATCCCTACCAAAACTTTGAAATGATCACTTTCACAGACTATGTCGCTCTGAACTCATTTGTACCCTTAAAAATCCCCCCCCCCAACAATTACGTCATCGATGCTATCTAAGAAGACCCGCTCAGAGACCAACTAAGCGCTAACCGGAGCGCGAATATGATGAGTATCGCTTTAATGGAGCGACTCATTATCATCCCTCGAAAAAACGTAACCAAGATAAGGCGCTTTGCAATAAACCAATAATCAGTATCGGGTCAATAAAACGAGAGAATTGAGTCGGCCGAACTTCCGCTCTCCATTGATACGAGGAGATGGTTAATACCACTTTAAATTGATATTACCGATTCGAAAGACAGCTGAACGTCTCAAATGACCCACTTGACGCGAGTCGTATTGACCGACAGACACTCACCGTGGAAAAGTGTCAAAAGATCAGTGAATTTGGCGTTAAATAATTTCAAAGCTCATTTGCATACAAAAGGTTCTTTTTCAAAGAGACAGTCTAAAATTAGTGTACGCCACTATCCAAAGTCTTAATGAAATATATTAATAAAAAACATAAAATAATGGACAATAATTTTAACGAAATATAACAATTAGAAATAATGGTCATATCATAGAATATTAAGTCGAAGACTACGTTTACTTAAGACAGTTTGGGGTCTAGGACATTTCGGTGGGGACCATTTTCGGCTCACACCTTGTTAAAATTTTTAAAGTCAATCAGATCAACTTTTTTTATTAATCTTGAAAAGAAATGTTAGTGTTAAAAATCTGTGACGAGGAAGTGGGAAATTATGTGATCGACGCCGTTCGTTCGTGTGTAAACTTATTCAAAAACTAGTGGATCGATTTCTACAAAATTTGGTGGAGCAATGGAGCCTTATCCTAGAAGTAAACTATTAGTTTTTGACTAAGATGCGGATTTATCCGGTTAGGTATTTTTCCTTACTAATTTATTAACTAACATTAGATCTTGAAGATGCAAGTGTTAATGTTGAGTCTCAAAATACCTGGAAGAGCATTTTTACCATGGTAACTTTGTGGAGACTATGTAATGGCCAACATGTTTCAATTTGTTTGTTTACGTTTTGATCAAGATCCTGCTTTATCCGGCTACGGATTATTTCCCTTACCACTGTTTTTAATTAAGATTTATATATTTGAAGCTGCAAAAGCGTTAATATCAAGTTTATAAATAGTTTCTAAAGTTTTTACTTGCAACGTAACTTTTTTAAGATTATGTAATCGGCAACATGTTTCAATTTGTTTGTTTACAAAATGGCACGAAACTAATTTACCGATTTCTACCAAATTTAGGGGACTACTAGAAGCTTGGCCTGGAAGGAAATGATTAGTTGTTATATTGGGGAAGTTCCAAACTTTAGTTAATGTTGATTTTATAAATAACTTAGAAAATTATTTACCACTTTGAAATTTTAAAATAAAATTACAATTAAAAACTGAAGACATACTTTATATTGGCATACATAAATGACGCATATGAAAGCATAACAGCCCCAAAAGCCTTGTGAAAATGGCAATAGACCCAGTATTTTGGCTTTAGGATATTTATAGGATATATAGATTATTTTAAACTGAATAAATTAAGTCAATTTTTTGTAGAGCTCACATACAAACTAGCTACCTATGTCTATTGTACTCGAATAAACTGACCAGGCCTTATTTAAAACAATGTTTGCGACACATATTTATAAATATTTATGGGGAAGAGATTTGAGCAGATTCTACTAATTGCTCCTTTTCTAGCATCAGAATGTAAACTCTTGGAACCATAGAATTTAACAAACAATGTGACACTATATTTTTACAGCAATGAAGTATATAAATAGAAAATGGTTTTCAATTTTAAATTCAGTTGTGTCTTAGACATCCTTCGAGTTGATAAACTGGCTCGTCTACAATCAAACTTTCTGAAGTTCTTAGAAATCCAAAAATCATACAAAATTCAGTTTTTATGAATTTCACTTTAGTAATTTCAAGTGAGTAATTTATTTAATTCTATAAAAAGTTTAAAGTATTTTATTGGGTGAACCTTTTTTTGACCCTAAATATGGCAGCGAATATAATATCCAAACGTGGAAAGCCAAAATTTGAAAATGAGGTTCTATAAATGTTTTTGATAGATTGTATATAGTGCGGATAAGGAAACAAGATTTTAAAGGAGTGAATGAAAAGATTTCTGTAAGATTGTATATAGTGCGGATAAGGAAACAAGATTTTAAAGGAGTGAATGAAAAGATTTCTGTAAGGCGAGAATTCATGTTTAAAACGAAGACATCGTCAAATATATTAATAACCATTCACACGATCCTTTTTCAGCCAAAATTGAGAGAGGCCGCATTCTAACTCCACGTGTGCAAGTAACGCAGAAGGAAGTTGTGAACGAATGCTTACAGAATTTATCTCACGCTTGCCAACGAGCTATGCCAGATAATAGATCTTTAAAAAAGGTGATGGTCCATCGACACAGAAGCATCATACTCGATGAGCCCAATCGATTTAGCCTGTTTTTATTCCAGAAGAATTCAAACTTATACTTTTGGTGGAGAACAAATGGAAGAATTTTTGCTTGCAGACAATGGATGTTCTGAAAGTTCTTGTAGAATTTTAATATTTGTACGTGAAAGTAACCTGACATTATTAAATGAGTGAGAACAGTTTTTTGTTAATGATACTTTTACAATCGCACCACCTCTTTTTATTCGGTTTATGTAATTTCAGGTGAGAAATACGGGGGCTTACATCCCTTGCTATACGCTCTGCTTCCTAATAAAGTTCGTGAAACTTCTGATAATTATTCGAAATTTAAAAAATTGAACTTAGTTTTAGTCCAACAAATATCAACCTTAAAAGTGCATTTCCCTTCAGCAGATATCGAGGATGTTATTTTCGTTTGTGGCAAAATATGAAAAAGCAGGTTTATGCTTTAGGACATTCTCTTCAATACAGAAATGATCCAGTGTTTAACTTGAAATACAAAATAGCCTGTGCCTTAGCTTTTATTCCATGTAAGAAAAATGGACATAAGAACAAACAGGTGGAGAACCTCGTTTTCCCATGCAATGTTGAACCTATATCATCAAAGAGTACTGAACGAAGAAGACAGGACAAACAATCATGCAAACAGGAAGTTGCAATCGCAACTTGAAATGCAACATCCAAGTATATAGAAATTTATTGACTGTTTAGGTAAAGTACAAGAGGAAAATACCTTCATTATGAAAAACTTGTCGCAGACAATAAAATTGAAGAAGTTCAGGGATGCAGATGAACCTATTCATAGACTGGTGGTGAATTTTGAGAATATTACGTACATGAATATTTAAGAGGAATTTCTCACAATTAAGAATCGTGTTCATGTTTAAAGTCATAATTAAAATGAAAGGAAAAAGATTTTTGTAGTGTGTTTTTTACTGTGACGTACATATCTAGTAAGGCCTCTAGTTTATCTGAGATTATTATTATTATTACTAGGGGGACCCGTGGAAATTCCACTGAATATATATTTAATGATAAATTTATTTAAAAGATATAAATCATATATAATCTCACTACATAATGGACACTTAGTTATTATTCCCATTCCATTCTTGCTCACAGTTATGTTATTATTTCTTTGCATACTACGTTCTTTGTCACAGTTTTGTCATGTCTCCTTCCTCCCTTGCTTGTCAGATTCCAACACTTTTTTAATTTCCACAACTGTCTCTCTGCGTCTCTTGAAAAAGCGACCTACAACAGACCATGACTGAATCCTGGTTCAGGAAGAAACAGGCCCTCTCTGTTTGACCTTGACTCTTGTTAATAGTCATTGCATAATAGTCTTACCCGAAACTGGGTTCTTTCTAGTTCAATTCTTGAACTAAATGATCACTGTTAGAAAGTAATAAATCAAATATATTGTCCCCCCTCGTTGGCTCATTAACAAATTGATTCAAAAAATTATCCTCAAAGCATTCTATGAACCTGCCACTTGTTCTATCCCTACCTATCATATTTTCCCAGTCCACAGAGTTTAAGTTGAAGTCCCCACTAATAACTGCATCTGTTTCACATCCCTTACTTATTTCCCTTATCATTAGTTCATCCATATCATCAGTCTGCCCAGGTGGCCTGTAAAAAGCTCCCAAATGCACCATTCTATTTTTACTGAACCTAATATCTATCCAAAGTGACTCAACTCCATCCTGCTTTATTGAAGTATTTAAACTTGAAACAATGTTGTTTTTTATATAGATAATTATTCCTCCACCAAATCCTACCTGTCCTTTGACTAATGTACATATTATAGCCCTGTAAATCAAATTCACTTGTAGTGTCACTAAATTCTATTTCATTAACTCATGATTCAGTAACACATAATATATCTATATCCTCATCGCTAATATAACTAAATAGCTCATCCTTCTTGTTTCTAAGACTACGAGCATTTGTATAGAAACAATTTAACCCCCCTATCCCTGAAGCACCTCTTGAAACCTGAATGACCTCACCTCTATTGCCTTGGAACCTATTTCTGTTATCTGCCAAGTCCATTCTACTTTCAGTACAATAATGTCCTCTCATAATTCCACGACCACTATTAGTATCTAGTTTCCCGCCCGCAAAGACCTAATAACACGATCATACTCCTCCCACAACACATCTACCCCCTTCTTACTCAAATGCAGTCCATCCATCGCATAATTTCTTTCATTCCACAAACCTATCCCACACATCCACAAACATGACACCTTCCATCTCACACATCCTCCTAACATAATCATGTCTCATCCATTCTACCCCAACATCCATTCTTGGAAGCACACCTGTCACAACACCTTTCATTCTACTTTCTTTCACCTTTTCAATCAACCTTTTGTACCTCTCACGTAACTCACATGCACCCACTTTCTTCACATCATTCACTCATACATGTGTAATCACAACCGCATCCCTTGCACAGCCAGACACCAGCTCCTCATACCTATCAGACAGATCTCTCACTCCAGCACCCGGCAAACACACCCTCAAACCATTCAATCTACTTGCATTCAACTTCCTATCTAAATATCTAACTCGCGAATCCCCCAGACTCCTATTCCTAACCCCCACAGACCTAACTCCATCCCCACTCCTATTCTCATTCAAAATACCAGTCACTCGAACTCCACCCTCACCCCCATCAGTCATATCACTTCCAGTTACTTCCTCTCTTAGGGCACTGAATCTATTAGTCAAGCTAATAGGTTCTGTGTCCCTCTGACTCACACACCTATTCTCCCCCTGGCTAACAACCTCAACAGAGGCAACCCTATTCTCACAAAGAACAGGAGAAGCCTCCCTAGCTACACGTTTCCTAACCACTCTCCACTGTCTCCCATCCTCACTAGGCCTATTTCTAACTAATCTGAGGGGGCTAACTTCACTATCCTTAGAACTATCATATCCTACCTCCTCCACCGGCCCTCTAACTTCACCTGAAACATATAACTGGCCTACCCCACCACCTAACCTATTCCCAGCTCTAGGCCTAACACTAAGTTCCCTCCTGAGCTCAGCAACTAACCCCTCCAGCCTACATATCCTGTCTAAATCCTGCATTCTCATCCCCTCTAAATCTACAATGTATTCACGCAGCCCACATACAACACATGTATACCCCTCACTAACGACACCACAACCAATGCATACATTCCGACACTCATGCTCACTTTCATCCCCGAACTCCATCACTTATTCAAACAAAGAAAGAACTTAAGTAGTAATAAGAAAAAAAAGAGCAACTTAGCTTTCGCTGATTCTGTGGTGAAAAAAAAACTGTAGAAAAATCCGAAAAAATAAATCAACAGACCGAAACGAGATTTAAGGCACAACACAGTGTAAATCAGTCGCTAATTAAAATGGGGGAGGGGGCTAGATAGTCACTATTGCTACCATTAAGCTGCTAATATTTTTGTCTCTTGTCCTTTGAAGGTGGCAATAATTAAGTGGTACATTCGCTCGATTAAAACCTCAAAAGAACAACTTTAAAAGTATTACCTGATTCAAGGCTGTTTCGAATCACATTCTTTCGTTTCCCGCGGGTCAACGTAATCCTCATTCTTACCTGAGTTTCGTGTGGAGGTTCTCCCCACATTTTCCAGCCCCTCCCCTCTTCACCATCCATATTTTATACACAACGCCCTCCTCCCCCGAAACTTAGCAAGCAAGATTGATCAGCTAGCATGAGAGAAAACTTTATATATATATATATATATATATATATATATATATATATATATATATATATATATATATATATATATATATATATATATATATATATATATATATATATATATATATAATTGTAATGGTTTATCACCGATCAGTACTCATTTAAAATGCCTTTATTTCTCAGTACGGGTCTGCTGATTAACGTGGGATCCAAACCATGCGTATCTAGATTCCATCCAGCGAAATGCTACACTTGATATGGTTTAACTTTCAGGGAGAGGGAGGAGAGATAGAGAGAGAGAAAAAAAGAGAAAGAGAGAGAAAGAGGTAAGAGGGAGAGATATAGATAGAGAGAAAAAAATGATAAAATCAATACACGTGGCTCGTAATAGACGGGACTAATTACCCAATAGTGGTGGATTGAATGGGGCTTATCGGGCTCATTAATCGATGGGAATGAACAATTAGGGAATGAGAGGGAGGCTGTCTTTACCTCCCCCCTTAACATATTGGATTAATCAAGAATAGTGAAACTATCGGATTATTCGTTGGATTTGATCCCCCATAAGCCAAACCGCCCTAGTGAAGGAGCGTGGACGAGATTCAGAAGAGTTGCGTCCCCTCGATGCAAAAGATCTTTATTCATTAACTTAAATAGTCAATCCCAAGTCACTGATTCTAAATGTAAATGAGTCAGGACTTAAACAATCGATCCCGACCGAGACTATGGATCATTTTTTTTTTTTTAAAGGCTCATCTGGCGACTGCCTTCTTGGGCATTAGTCGCCGTATTAAAAACTGGCCTAGTTCTAGGCTACTTTAAAATAATATTAAAAAAGACAAAAAACACCCCCCCCCCCAAAAAAAAGGGAAGAGGAAGCAAGCAGTAAGCAAGTTTCTGCGACGGGGGGAGGTCCCCCCGGCGCAGGAGCGTGTAACCTATAAGGGGGAAAAAAACCCAAAAAAAACACCCTGCTTAAATAATAGGGAGAAGGCCGGCCTCCCCCTAAAAGTCATCAAGTCCACCAGTCAATGTGCACGCACTCGTCCCGAGTAAAAGGGACAGGCGGTAGCGACCCCGCCCATCCCGGTACCGGGACAGGTAACGTGCGCGAAGATCACCCAGACTGGGAAATTCGACAAGAATGTGCCGTACACTCTGGGGGACGATGCAGTCGTCACAATAGGGCGCAGGCGAGCGCTCCATCAGATAGCGATGCGTCACACGAGTTTCCCGATTCGGAGATGACAGAAAGCGACCTGAAACCGTCGCGGCATTGGGGGATAGATCTATGGGAACAGTCGCGGCGCAATGGCACGCAACTTTAAGTTCCCTTCAATCGTCTCCCATCTTTTTTGCCAAGCAGTCCGAAGAGCTGCCCGTATTCCTGCCATGTAGTCGGTGTGAGGAAGAGCGAAACGCTGGTCCGGTCGCAGAGTCCTCGCAGACTCTTTGGCGCCCTCATCGGCGCACTCATTCTCCGCAATTCCTACATGCCCAGGAAAACCAGCAGAAGATAATCTCGACATCTGCCCGGCTCGCCAAAACCGTGGCGTTACGGATATCGCGAACCAGGGAATGCGGAGATTCCAATGCCCCGAGAGCACTCAGGGCGCTTTGTGAGTCGCTATAGATCACAATCCGGTCTCCGAACCGGGCACGTCGCGTAATCTCCCGTACCGAGTGGTGTATTGCCACCAGTTCGGCCGTGAAGACAGACACAGCGCTTGGCAGAGCCCCGCTGACTTCAAACAGAAGGGATACGGCGTGGAAGCCGACCTCCTCTTCAGACTTGGAGCCATCCGTATACACTGGCACGGTTCCAGCGTGACACGAGGTGTGCTCCAAAACGTTCGAACGCAATACTCCCGGCGCTGTACAAGCTTTGGGAGCAGAAGCGTGGCGACAAATAGCCAAATGTGGTGCCCTCCAGGGTGGCTCTCGAAGGAGTTTCCTAGCCCTAAACCCAAAGGGCTTAGGGTATGACTGGCGTCTCTCGGCGGCATAGGCACCGTCGAAATCAGCTGCGGATGCAGTGAGAACTGTTGGCGACCGAGGGAGGCGCCGGGCTCGCGCGTACAGGCGAGTGATGCACTGCACGCGGCGTAGATCGAGTGGCATCTTCCCAGAATCGACCAACAGGCTCTCAATGGGGAAAGTGCGAAAGGCACCAGTCGCAAGGCGAAGTCCGGTGTGGTGGATCGAGTCCACCTTCCTCAATAAACACCCGGCTGCGGATGCATAAAACTCGCATCCGTAGTCGAGCTCTATGGATCAAAACAGCCAGTCCAGTCAGTGACTCAAAAAGTCAATCAATCCCGATTCAGTGACTCAAAAGTCAATCCCAATTCAGTGCAACACAAATCAAGCATAAGTTCAACCCTGATATGTTTTACGCCACTGACTTGTGATTGATTGTTTCAGTCATTGAGTCAAGATTGATTGTTTGGGGCTGTGACTAGGAATTGACTATCACTAGACCAACTCCGCTCTTTCGGCTATCGAGTCCCCCCCATCCCCCCACACACCCACATCTTTGCTTCCCCCAACTTCACATATTTTCTCAAATGTTCGAGCGGAAATGCCCTCGTTGGTTGTCCACTTTCGTTGATTATTTATTTGCGTAGGGCTTCTACTGCATCCTACCTCCCCCAAGCACTTTGGGTCACATACTTTTTAGGCCGTTCCTTTATCTCATATGGCTAATACTACGTAAAAGCGACCCTCATCGGATTACATCAAACTCGAAAAGAAATAACTTCGATAATCCATGATTATGTCGAAATAGGAAAGTAATAAATATATAATAAAGACTGAAATGACAATAATAAGATAAATAAGAAGTTACTAATACAAATTTCAGTATAAAATCTTCTGATAGGAGATTATTGCCCCTGTTAATTGCCACTTGTTCGTACAAAGCAACATAGACATTTATAAGTACGAACTATAATCTCTTTAATATTCACGCCGGTTCGTAGCTAAAGTGTGTTTAACTAAATCGGATTAATCGCGTTTGTGGGCGAGTCTCCAAAGAGCGAAAATAATGATGTGTTCAAAAAGTGTGTGTGTGCGTTCAAATGTGTGTGTATGTGAGTCAAAGGAACTGAAAATAAAATTATAATTAAAAAAATAATTTCATTAGTTAAATAAATTCAAGAATTGGAGCTGGAAACGTAAACAATTAGATGTATTTTTATATACCATAAATGAAGTGTTTTCTGCGCAAAAGAGAAAAGTGGGAAACTTTCCTAAACTTTGTTTCGTTCAAAATAATCATTTTTGCATTATATATATATATATATATATATATATATATATATATATATATATATATATATATATATATATATATATATATATATATATATATGCTGGAAGATATCGGAGTAATAATGAAAGAATAAAAATAATCCTATCAATAATACTGGTCTATCGATGGTTGGACAAAATAATTGAAACAGTAGAAATTTAACAATAATATTTTAATGAGCCATTTATATTACGAATATCCATCCAAATTTCATTGTGAGGGTTTTGTTTTTATTGTAGATACATAGTTTTATTTATTAACTTTAATGATTAGGAGCTTGAATTACAGGAGCTTCCGTCTACAGAACAGCTAAACTCATATTATATATATATATATATATATATATATATATATATATATATATATATATATATATATATATACGGGGAGAGCTTGCGCAACGCTACCAAGATTAAAATTTAAAGTCTAAAAAAAGGCAGCCAACGTTAAATCTTTATAAATTTTCTGACTTCGCCAATTATAATAATTTTAAAAAGAAACTCTAAACTAAATTTCCCCCCTTTCAAAATATCACATTGCTAAAGTATAGAGTTATAGAAGAAGATATATAAAAATAAATTTTCTGAACTTCACCATTTGTAATTCTTTGGGTTTTAAAATATTCACAAATTTCGATACTTATATTTATTTCTGAACTTCACCATTTTGTTTTTTGATATTAGAAAAAAATTATTAGAAATAAATTTGATAAAAAACGATGTCATAACCAAACTAAGATGAAATTATTATTTAAATACTCAAAAAAATCCTCTTCTTAAATTACATTGGAGTTTAAAGCGCAAATATATATATATATATATATATATATATATATATATATATATATATATATATATATATATATATATATATATATATATATATATATATATATATATATATATATGTATATATATATATATATATATATATATATGATAGTGAAACGAGAGTAGTTTCAGTATGTTGTTTATCAGACCCTCTTCAGTCGTATACTGAGAATACAATTGTTACAAAAGTCTATAAATAGCGTACAGATCAGAAAAGAACAAAAAGAAAAAAACACAAAGAAACACAAAACGGGGGATAAAGGTCATTAATCAGGGGGTGTAAGTCTAAGATCGTTGACTAAGCTGTTTACGATGAGGTTACGAGAATGGGGGCTGCATTTCAGTTGCCCATCTGACAAATTAAAATTCGGAATTTCTCCTATTAATATAGATTCTACTATTTTTCCTTTCCGGAAATCTTTGCAATTATATATGATTTGTGCCTTTGAATAGTCAATTTGGTGGTTGAAATTGCTAATATGATTAAAAATACTGGATGTGGTACTGCATCGTCTGACATCACCTTTAGGTTCATAAATTCGTTTTGTTAAGGTTCTTCCGGTCTCTCCTATGAGGGACAGTTTGTAGAGCCACACGGGATTAAATATACACCTGCTTCATTTGGCTGATCAACGGGCTTGGTCGAAGGGAAAGATTTAAGGATAGAAAAAGGGTATTTACATGTGGTTAGGCCTGGAGAAATAACTTTGTTCACTCCTTTAAGGAGGGAAGAAAAAGGGAGGGATAGACACTTCGTATTACTAAATTTGTTTTTATCCTTGGGACGGTCATGAGTAGATTTTGGTACCTGATAAATTTGTACAAATAAAAACGTCTGAATGTGTTAATACTGAATTCCAGTTTGTGTGGTGATTAATCAATGATATCAATTTGTAATTAATTAATGAATACTTGAATATAATTATGACGTTAAATTAACATCCATTAGACATCAAAACTGGTTCAATTTAGCCATAGGTTTGTAGAGGATGTTTAGGTTGTTTTATCATTATCTTACATTAATATATTCTAAATAAATTTGTTTACTGCAATTATGAGATCTAAACGTCTTAATAATTGGCCTATGAATGGAAATTATGACTTTAAGCTTCACTCAGTGTTTTTACATTGGAGTTTAAAGCGCAATAGCAACGAGACCGTTTCACACAGGATTTTTATTTTAATTTAATTAAGGAGCCCATCTGGCGACTGCCTATTTGGGGCGTAAGTCGCCTACTCACCAGACCCCACTACTAGGCTATATTAGAAAATAAATAAATAACAACGATAAAAAAACAAAGCCTAAAAAAACAAAGCAAAAAGGCAACAAGGAAGCGGGCTCCGGCGTCGGGGGTAGGCCCGCCTTCCCTGGTACCGGGACATGTTTCACGCAGAAAGTAAGGAGAGATCTGTAAAAAAAGTGGTGAAGTTGGAGGTGAAAATAGTGCAGGTTCTCCTGCAGGCATTGGGGCTGAGTGGACACGCAACTGCAAGTACTAGAGGCAGGAAGGTGTGTCGTTGCCTAGGGTTTCCCTTCTAGCAGGGCATTACCCCTGCTACTCCCCCACCCCTACGGGAAGCTTCACTTTCGTTTGTGTCCTATGCGCACGAAGGGGCTCGGGGAGGTTAAACATTAGGATATACACCCCCACCCACCCCAACAGTACGGGTAACCAACTTTTTTTGTTTCAATTAATGAGTCTCCTCAGGGTTTTATAACGGGGGACATCAGCACATGTGTTTAAATAGATGAAGGAGTAAATGGGACCGATAACGAGATTCCGGGAGCGCTATATAAAGTCATAACCGGAATTAGCACTTTTGTTAAACATAATTTCAGGATCTTGCAATGGGGGCTCCCAGCTGGGCAGGACCCCCCACAATAGCGAAAGGTGAGAGGTTTCACCAACTCCTTGGTCTACAGCGGCATCACTAAATGCTTAGTTATTGCCAGTAAATAAATGCCCATGCCATTACGAAACCAACTCACTCAAATGCGCAAATCAATATACAAAGTGAGGACGAGAAATGAAAGGAAAATATATAAAAAATAAAATAATAATTCATTCAAAAATATAAGTAATTAAAGCAGGATTTGCATATGCATATCTCGTGGTCTTTGAATATTAAATTATACAAAATTGAATCCGAGCCAACCAGAGACATTAGCTACCTGCATAATTGAGCTTGAGAAACAGAGAAACGCGAAATACGCTGCTCGTACTCACTCTGAGAACCATGAACAAGTTATTAATAGTTCCGAGATACATAAAAAGGTGAGATAAGAGACAGTGTGAGACAGTTGGGAAGAAAGTGAAAAGCGTGTGAAAGGCGAAAGCTGTCTACAAATCAAAGCTCACAATCTTCAGCAAACAATTGTGACGCATCCGGAAAGAGAACAAATCCTTTCCTAGAGTGCCCAATGGCAGCCGCCTTTTGAAATGATGCCCACCAACTTCTTTCTAAAATAAACATTAAGGCACGCGTACACATTGAGGATATGGCACTTTCACCCAATGGGCACCAATAACATATCGTTCGTTGAAGTTGAAACGGCGGCGGTGCCAACAAAACTAACCAAACAAGATTCCGACGTGACTGGGCACAAAGGCTTCGCGTTAAGCCGACTCCGCCTCTCGTGCCTATTTGCTTATGCAGGCCTTGGGGGATGGGGGGGTAGACTGATTAATTCGCGACTAAGTGGTGAGGTGGAGGAAAGTTTTAGGTTTGCATAGATGCCGGGAGATCCACCTATTCTCTTTCATACATTGGCTCTAATAACCTTTTATTTTTGCGAGAATAATAAAAATAGAAATAGCAATAAATAAATAAAAATAAAAAATAAACAAAAAATTTCTTCTGAGTTCGAGATTTTATTAAAATGCACTTTTTTTTATCAGTGCCTCGGCTATTGGAGATTTGGACTCTCTCCTCGAAGATGAGTCTCCATTTATCTCTTTCATGGTGATTCGACGTAAAAGTCCATTTAAATTTTCCATCCTCGATGCCATCGATTATGGCATCTTGGTCAGTCTAGTCTACTCGTCATGGGCGCTCTTTGGTGGTGTATATTTCTAAATTTAATATTTCCTGATTAATTTGTTGTTCGCTGGTGGTTTCCTCGTTTTCGGAGTCTTCCTCTTCTGAAATTTGTGGTATTGTTTTGGATGGCTGGTTGCAGATCGCCTCCAGAATCTCGGTAAGTTACGGTCATCTTCGAAGTCGCAACTTTTCTTCGGTGTATTGGCTAGCGTTTTCTTTTTTTTCGGGAGTCTCCTCTTTTTCTTCTCGTGCGGTGTTACTTTTATGTTGTTTCACGGTTTCTTTTTTTTTTCTTTGTATTTCTCATTTTGGTTTTCTCCTTTCCCCTGCGTGTTAAGTACCCTCCGTATTTAATACGAGGTGGCGGGTGAGTCGGAACTAAAAGTCCTCACTGTTCCCATTATTACGGAAGATCTCATTGTATCTGATTGAGAACGTTCCTGGTTGGGGTACGTTGGTAGCGTGGGTGGACTACAGCATAGCCATAACTCCTAAGTTCTCGCTGCTATTTGCTTGTTGTTGGGGTTGTGCTATTTTCTCGCTTCTTTGGGGTTTTGCTCTTGCCCTCGTGTAGGTGGCGTTATTCCTTAATGGTTGCGACCTTCTCTCTTTAAAGTTTTTTATTACTTCTTTCTTTGGGGGGCATATCATTGCGAGTGCTGAGATTATAGACTTATTCTTAGAAGACTGTGTATAGGGCCATTGGACATTAAATGAGCGTTAGAAGCGTCTTCAAGCCGTATTTGTCAATTTCACTTTTTTGTATGGATCGATAACTCATCGTTAATGTGAAGTGGGTGTTGATAGGATTTGTCAAGTATATCCCATTGAAAAAAATTGCTGTCTCGCCAAGTAAAGAGGACAAATAAGGGGATAAAAATCATTCGAATAAGACGTAGGTAGACACGAATGGCGTTATTAGTACAAGAGCTCAGATGAGTTTACTTACCAAGATGACGTAGAGGTTATCCTTGCTCCCTGGGTAAGTAGGTCCTCCCTCCCTCCCAAGATACCATACACGAATGTCTGTCATTTGACCATAGACAAAGCAATTTCATGCAATCCCCCACCCTCCGACAGACACATGTATTCCTTCTTTAAGAACCTGCAATGTATTTTTATTAATAACTAACGGGGGCATCTCCGCCAGACATTGAGGCAAAGACATTCGCCTATTTATTAACGCCACCCTTCCCTTTCAATGGGGTTAGAATCTCCATAGCAGATAATGAAACCAACATACAGATCAGTATGACAAGCACTGAGAAACAAAAGGGCACCGGGACCGGTGCTTATTGGAGGAGGGGCACAGGCTGGCGAACGTTTGGTTCCCTACCATGCTGTGGCTCAGAGGAGAGCCACCCGTTCACCGTCAGGGGAGTGCGGACTGGAACCCCTTAGAGCTTATTCCGACAAATGGAAGAGTGATGCGCTGTGTGCGAAGGGAGTGAAAGAGGGAACATCGTTGCGAATTGGCTCCCTAAATAATGACATATGAGGACGCAACAGCTAACTCGTGCGAGCGCGAAATTGAGCACCCTCACCGTGATTAGTGGGAGCTCCCTACGGCGGCGAAATATTTCGTGTAGGCTCATCGGGATTCGAACCTGAGGACACATGCCGAGAGAATCTAAGGGGGCTGCAGGGGCTCCAAGTGGTTCGTTGAGTGAAGTTGGGATAAGTTAAAATGTGTGGAAGAGGCATACCCAGAGTCGACTACCAGAGATCGTAAGGGACGCAACTCTCCTGGATCTCTGAGATAAATTCAGAAAGCCGCCGCGTGGAATCGCCGCCTCCCATCATGAAAGAGAAGTTCGCTACACTGGGTATGGTTAGTCGTCGAATGGGAGTGGGGTGTTATTTGAATCGACTCACTGAGATTAGCCGTATACTGTGCGAATTGGGGCAATAAACCTTATCCAAACAAACACACAAGCAGGCACATTATTATTATTATCATTATTAATAGTAGTAGTATCATTTGTTGTTGTTTTTCGCTGGTAGATAAGTTAAGAACTCGGTTGTGTCTTTGGATTATTTAATAGCAATTGCATTAGTGTCCCTCCCCCCCCATCAGCGCGACTCAGTATTTAGAAACAAATTTGCCAAGATTTTTCGTTAGCAGCGAGGACCCGAATCTTGTATACCAAGATGCCGCCTGCGTAGAATATGGGCACAAATGATGTGCCCTTAATGTAAATTTATTATAAATTAAAAATTAATTCAATATTTTTAAAATAATTTTATGATGATTGATTTATATTTTCACTTAATTAGGATTCTTTTATTTGCCACAGTACCGGTTCTGTCTATTTCGCTGCGAGTAAAAGTGGAGTGACGTCACACAGGCGGGCATGGTTTTTCATTTGGCATGGAGAGAAGTGTCGGAAGCACCGCTAGTTCAGGAGGGTGAGAGGTAGTTATATAATAGTTATAGTTGGTTATTGTCGTCCTGTTGAATTGCGGGTTAAGTGCTAGTGTGAGATACACATTGACACGCTCGGTTACATACACAAACGACTATTTTGGTCTAAAACACAAGAGCGCCAATATAAGGCTATGTATGTATCAACAACTTTTTCCCCTAAACATAAATTGTTAATTTCAACGGGAAATATTTACTAAAATGTGACAATGGAGTAATACAAAAGAAACAAAAATACCTAAGAAGTAAGACTGACTTCACAAATACCCCCCGGCCCCAATCATCAAGGGTAATGGGGGTGGAAAATGGTAAAAAATTTGTCATTTTCCCCTAAAATAAAAGGGCAATTCTGGAGCGTCAAATCCACCGGTGATAATCGAGTAGCGAGCTTTTGCCGCACTACTTTGAGTAAGGAGTAAGAATTGGATTGTATGCTGCAGTGGGAGTGTGTGGAAGGTTGATAGGAACTTTAAGGTGGAGTGGGGGAGTAAAAAGTTAGAGTTGGATAACTATTATCAACTTCCACTTCCCAAATCTCAGACTTTTTTAACTCGACACATCTGAATGGAGTCATTGGCCTGTAGAGATAATTCAGGGAGTGATTTGATAGTGAAAATGAAGGTATGAGTCAACCAACGAGGGTATGTCCATCCCGATGAGAAAGGTGGGGCAGGAAGAGGTTGATAAATAAGAAAATAGAGAGAACATTAGTGAAAAGGGTTAAGGACAACCTCAAGAGCAGTCCCGGTCAAGCCTGAATACCGGGACCGGCAGGGTGTGTTTTAAGCCTCGAGGAGCGCGTTCGTATGTAGCGGGTAAGCAGTCGAATGTACGAACAAATTCGAGGCACATAGAACCCATGAGTGTGAATTTGAGGAATAGGAAAATCGACTAAGATTGTAGACATAGTAAGATACTCGGAAGTATGAACAAGTTCGTGCGTATAAAACTCAAAAGTACCAACTTGAACTAATATTGTGGGTTCATGGGCAGTGATGGAATTTAAAAAAATTAAGAACCGGTTCTGTCACTACAGGTCTCACTAACAACAGGTTTTCTCAGTATCAGTCTCGACCAGCAAACCATGCTGGCTGGCCCGATGTATGTGTAAAGGTTGATCTTTGGGTTGTTACATACTAGTCTAGCAAGTGAAATTATTAATTTTAGTTATTTTCACAACTTCAAAACAGATTGAGACCCCCATCATTTAAGCTAACAACCGATTCTCGGGATTAATGAAATTGCAAGAACAGGTTCTTACGAACCGACGCGAGCCGGATGAATCCCATTACTATCTGTGGGTAATCTGCTCATCAGACTACAGCCGCTGGTTGGCAATCCGGGAAATCTGGTCGTAAAATATGTGGGTAATAAGGGTGATTTGATCATCCGACTAAAACACCGTTAGGGTAATCGAGGTTTTCTGATCATCAAGCATTGCGGGGGATTACCTAAAAATAAATGGAGAGCCCCCACCCCCGGTTTGCAAATATGATTGCATCTTGCCCAGATTTTGCCCCTTCCAACCTGAGGAGATTCCACGAGGGCAAGTGTCTATCTCCTGCACTCTTTCCAAGCTTCTCCCTTGGGGAATTCTCACCTTGCTTTGCACATGGGTGACAGCGTCAGAGCCAGCGCAACACAGGCATATAAATACTCGTACTACACTTGGATATTGATAACCAGGGCCACTTTTTCTATATTAGAGCCATCACTGTACAGGATGTCCCTAAAGTCTGAACACAGGAAATATCAGAACGGTCTCCTGGTTCACCAGACCTTACCCCCCCCCCCCACACACACCTCCTTTTCTAGTAAACATAGGCAACAGCGCTTCATAAATAAATGTGCTCAAAATTGACGGGAATTGGGAGTTAATGGATCGAGTTTCATCGGGTCAATATCCCGAAGCGCATCGAGCTTTGGATCACAAATGGTGGAAATCACATCCAAGAAGTTATTTATTAATATTTCAATTAAATAAAATGCAATTCAAATTTGGTTATTGAAAATATATACTTTGCCTGTGTCAAGACTTTAGGGACACGCTGTATAGTAATGCCTGTGTCTAACTTACATATCTATACTAGTGCCATTTTATGCCCCAGCTTTATCAATGCCAGTTAATGAGCTTGCAAATTACTACCAGTACCAGTTTCACATATCGGTGCCAATGTAAGTGCCAGCTTTGAATAATAGTCCCAGTACAGAATTGAGTTTTAGCTTCAGTGTCAGTATGCAGAACATTACCGATGCAAATGCCAGTTTTGTATAGAGTGCCAGTATTCAATCTTGCATATTGGTGATGGCACCATATTTGTATATTGGTATCGGTGCCAGTTTTTAACAATATTCCCCTCGTTATTGGGGTATGAGCTAGTTGTGTACTGGGTTTGTCATGATGTGGCCCTAGTTCTCGTCGCTCTAGAAATCAGGGATCTGGGCTTAGGACGGAGGGATTCAACAAGGTCGCAGCAGTTCAGCCCGGGACCCTTCTAGCAGTATTCTGAAGAGGAGCTAGGATTGTTTGGAAGAGCGGGGACAGTTCATGAGCCTTCCGACTCCCTACCCACGTTTCCTAGCACTGTATGTACAAGTAGTCCCCACTTCTGAATTTGCGTCTATATAAGGGGATGTGCATTTCTTTGGTAGCTGAGATAGGTTCGGGAGAGTTGTTTACTATCCGAGCCATTAACGCCCCTACGTCGTTTCCTATCGAGGTTTTTTGACCTATGTACATTCCGCACATTTGACCTTTCCTATTTCACCACTTTACGAAAAACCTTTCAAAAACTGGTGGATGCCTCTATTGATTTTCTGGTTTCTTTTCAATAAATTCGAAAAAAAACAAAAACGCATCCAATTTTTC
Organism: Ceratothoa steindachneri; assembly: GCA_963969495.1. Taxonomy (NCBI): domain Eukaryota; kingdom Metazoa; phylum Arthropoda; class Malacostraca; order Isopoda; family Cymothoidae; genus Ceratothoa; species Ceratothoa steindachneri. Next base: position 106,549,612 of record OZ018323.1, on the reverse strand, counting down.
TTTGACCTACTCGCCCCATCCTCCTATTATTCACCGCCTCTACGCGTTCAAACGAGTTGAAAACACGTTTCTGGCAAGTTCTTGTCGGAATCGACAAATTTGTCTTTCTAGACTGACGGCGAATGCAATGGCGCTTCCGACCTTATGTCAACAATATGTAGGTGGAGCTGTCATCTCAAACAAATTTGCTGGCGAAATTTAATGAACTCTTTAAGAAAGCGGGAATTATTAGGAATTATACACAATGGAATTCTGTCGCCCCGACCCCCACTATTAACGGAACTAAATTCCGCGAAAGTCCACCAAGCGAACTTCCGTTTTGGTTAAGGGGGATAATTTATAGAAAGGGAAATGGGACACTAAATCGGAGCTAAAAAAAAATGATTGGTACATATTTACAAACCCCCGGGGAAAATGAAGGGTTTAGTCTACACTGGTTTTAAGCTGCAGAAAGAGCACAAAGTACAAAGAGAACAAGTAGTATTCAGAGGGAATATATGTAATGGCGACCAAAGGCCCCGAAATGTCATTACGATATGTTTCCTTGTATAAATAGTTTCCTGCCTTAATATTAATTCTTTCCATTTTTTCATATTCCCCTTTTTTTCCAAATAGAATGAACTCGTCCCCATCGGATTACACGTTTTCCTATAAAATGTGCTGAAATCAATTACAGAGATGCGCTGGTCTAAATAAAACCCCCTCCGCCCCTGAGGATTCAATCTGAAGATGACTTGCGAGTGAACGAAGCCCTGCCCCAGCAAGAAAAAAGATGACCTCGGGAGTAGAGGTTACTAATAACCACATGGTTTCGAACCTGGGTACCAAAAACTGTCCTTCTGAACACTTCCTAACGAATTAATTAGTAAACTCCACAGAACTACCACAAGACTACCAGGCGAAGATCATCTTTTTAAATAAAAAAAAAGGAATAATTTTCCTAAAGAAGAGAATTGAATACATTTAGACAGCTTTTGACTCTTGATGGTTGCCCGAAAAAGTCAATTTGGGCAACTAAATTAAACTTGAGGGATAGGAATAAAAAAACAGAACTTAGCTACATCTTCAGAAGCAGCATACTTCTATACTTAAAGCATAAGGTATTTAATGCGTTTTACCTGTCGTGACACCGAATCCATCCAAAAACAGTGGGAAAACAAGGACAACTTAGAGAAACATGAAGCCGCACTTGTAGAAACACGTAAAAGAAACACTCGGATTACAACACAAGCAAAAGTGACAGTTATAATAAAAAAAATAAAACGTATGAAAGGGAGATGCACAATGTATATTCCGAGAAATAAAGAAAGATGGAAAGGGGCAAAATAGATGTTAAATTGCACCCGGCGAAAGAAATAATCGCATACAAATAAATAGAGACTGCAGTCCAAAAAGAAACTTACGAGAGCTTTTATCTTGCCTTGGCGTCCCAAAGTTCCCCGATTTCTTTGAACTGCGGCTCCATTAATATCTTGAGGGAAATTCCTTACCTGAAAAAGGTGGGAAGTATTTAGTTCATCGTCTCCAATCGGGGCAAAAATCAACAATAAATTCATTTTCGCTTCCAAACAACATAAAAAAGGAGGGGGGGAACAAGTCAAGGGGCATTTAACTTTGTATCTATTTACATACATTTTCCCTCACTTGAGGGGGGAATTTGGAAGGGTTTATGGGCGAGGTCGGTATTAAAACTAACCTTAGAGCATTGATAAGAGGCTTTGTTTAGACTAAACGCCTTCCTTCACGTCTAATCGGGACTATTTAGGGCGGGGATATGGGTAAAGCAGACAGACGAAGAAAGAAAAACAAAAAGTATGATAGAAAAAGTTTTAAAAATAGAGATAATTTAAGAGACTGCCATAACCCATCATCCCTCTCTGAAGGGGGTGGCGCACTGGGACATTCCAGGTATTACCTTGTGGGGATTGATAATTACAAATGAACTATCCTGGGGTAGAGCTAACCTATGACTTCAAAGGACTTCTACCCGTGTTAATTTGGTCCTTTCCCTCGTTGTTTTCCCCTTAATCCTTTCTTAGGTTCGATTAGAGCCCCAAGTAGACGGAAGTGGATGTCAAAACCCCTTAAAATAGGAATGCAGTGGTTCGATCACCGGTGATAAAGGGGGGGGGGGCCCTTATTTCGAGACTGGCTCGGGACAATTTAACCATCAGGAAACTATTTTAAAAAGAAAAAAAAGGAAGAGTGGAAGGAAGATACAAGAAAATTGAGGGGAAAGTAGAAATAAAATAAGGGAAACTAAAAAATAATACAAAAACTAATGGAGAAAATAAAATACACAAGGGAAAATAAAAGGAAAAGGCGTCAAAATAAAGGAAAAATTAAAGGAAAATGCGTAAAAAAAGGTGACGAGATGGGGATAAGAAAAAAAGACGAAAGAAATGAGTAAATAGGTTAAGGCGATTGGCGCTTCATTAGTTTAAAGCTGTTCAAGCCTTGGAGCTTGGATTTTTTTTTTTTTTAGAATGGCGGAGGAGGGGGGGGGGGGGATTATGGGTGGAGGAATTTTGGAACTTGGGTTTGGGAGCGAGGATTCCTGAGGAAAGACGTTGTTGCTGGGTAAAATGAAAATTTAGAATGGCATTAAAGGAGCGGGGAGGGGGGGGGGGGTGCTGCTTTTGTCTCCCAACTTCAGTGAATCTAAAACTTTACTTCGCAAAGGTTGAGAGGAAAGAGGCGACGACACACATACACACGCACAGATGGGGGAGGGACCTGAGGATAATGGAGACACGTATGAATGAATGCATACTTAGGTAAGTGTGTAAATATAATTTGAGCCAACACAAACACGGAGATGGACACAAAGAATGTAGATTCAATTAGTTTATACTCAAGGTGGACCTCGATTGTCAATGGAAGAGGGAGGTCTGCGACCATCAGTAAGGGCACAAGGAATAAATGTCTCGCAAAGAGGTGCGAAGAGAAATAGAGAGAGGGGGTGAATGGGAGACAATGGATGAGTGAGTGAAAGTGAGTGAGAGAGTGATACTGTTAGAGAGAGTAACAAGGAGTAACAAGGAAAGAAAGTACCCTAGGAGAACTTACGGTCCATTCAATGAGGGTACCTTTAGACTAGCAGTCGAGCGGGCACATCTCTGCTCAAATGCTTTACGTCCTTAAATAGCCACTTTTCAAGACTTTGTCTAGTCTTGACTTGAACTGGCCAACAGAATTGCTGTTGACAACTTCCATCGGAAGTGCGACCAACTACCGCAGATACTGTACGTGAAAACTTTCCCACACAAATCGCGGTTGTAACACTTCAGTTGAAGTTTAAAGCCGTGATTTCTTGTTCTGCTCTCATTAAGGCTGAAAATATCCCTGTAGTCAACATTGTCGAACCCTCGAAGTATTTTGAAAACTTCGATGAGTTGACCACGCAGTCTACGGGTTTCCAACGAGAACAGATCTAACTCCCTTAATCTATCTTCATAACTTTTATGTCTGATAGAGGGAATCAGTTTGGTTGCCCTAGCTTGCACGCGTTCCAATCTCGCGATGCCCTTTAGAAATGAAGGACTCCAAAATTGTACGCCATACTCCAGGTGCGGTCGGACGAGGGAGTTGTACAGACACAGTACTATTTCCTTGTTCCGATATCTAAACTGGCGCTTTATATAACCTAGCATCCTTTGGGCTTTCTCTTCCACCTCAATACACTGTTTAGAGAACTTGAGGTAACTAGTGATTGTTACACGCAAGTCCTTCTCAGTGTCGGTGGGTTCAAGAGCAGTGCCCTTAAGGATATAGGGTGATTGGGGACTTCGGTGGCAGATATGCATCACTTTGCATTATTTTACGTTGAAAGGCATTTGCCATGTATCAGACCACTGCCCAATATTTCCAAGATCATTTTGCAGGCGGGCAGTATTTCTATCCTTTGCAACGTTCATACCAAGCTTGACGTAGATGATGAATAGAAGTGGTCCCAGGACAGAACCTTGAGGCACCCCGCTAGTAACAGGCACCCACTCAGAAGCCTGTCCATTCAACACTACCTGTTGCCGTCTGCCACTTAGCCAGTTCTCTATCCAGCCGGCTACTTTTCCGTCTATGCCCAGCGCTCGCACTTTCCGGAGAAGGCGGCGGTGTGATACCTTATCAAAGGCTTTCTCAAAGTCTAAGTACACCACATCCACCGCCTTGTCCCGATCGTGCTCACTGAACACGAAATAGAAGAATTCCACAAGGTTCGTCAGGCATGACCGTTGCCTTCGGAAGCCGTGCTGGGAACTACTCAGTAGCAGGTTTGACTCTAAATGCGACGTCATTTTGTCCAACATTATGCTTTCCATGAGTTTACCGACTATCGAAGTCGGACTAATACGTCGGTAGTTCGACGGTTGGCTACGGACTCCTTTCTTGAAGATAGGAGTCACCTCCGCTTCACGCCAGTCTCTAGAAACGCCTTCGGTCCGGATTGACATTTTGAAGATTGCGCTCAGGTATCATGACACTTGATCGCGCACTTCTTCCAACACTTTAGGTAGAAACCCATCCGGGCCAGGTGACTTATTCGTCATTAGGTCAGTGATCTTCTTTTTTTTATTTCTCCTTCGGTGAAGTCCATATCCTCCAGCTTTTCCCCCGGGAAGGAATCCGTTGGCTGGGGGATGGGACCACACTCTTCAGTAAACACTGAAGAGAAGTAGTCGTTGAGAAGATTAGCATTTTCTGCATTTGAGCGCTTTAATGTCCCCTCCTCATTCCTCAAAGGGCCAATCGTTCGACGGATTGGTTTATGGCCTAATAGTTTATGACATAATAGTTCATGGTCGGATACGATGTTGTAATCCGTCGAGTTAAGAGTATCATTGCCATACAACATCACACCGCCACCCTCTATGTCTGGCCTATCTTTCAGAAAGAGCTGGTAACCGAGAATCCTGAATTCACCTTCAAAATCTCGGCTTGAGGTTTTTATCCACGACTCCGTTATGGCCACCATCTCAGGTTCTTATGTTGCTACGAGGCCACGGAGCTCAAGAAACCTGTTCCTGATTGACTTCGCATTGAACAGAAGAACTTTAAGGGAGTCCCCGAGTGTAGGACTCCCTACTCTCTTCCGTTTCCTGGCTTGCTTGCTGGAGCGGTGCCACTCCTCTTTGCGACCTCCGAGAAGGTCGTTTCAGGAGTGACACGGGCGTACTGGCGTAGGTCCGCCTTCACTCTGGGCCTGACACTCCTTAGGGTCCGTTCCGCGACATCTTGTATCATTTTGCAGAGTACAGCTTTTCCTTTTAAAGGAAAGATGTACTCCATCCCTTTGGTAGAGATCGTTTCTACCATAGAAGGTGCGGTAAAGGTCAACAAAAAAGACCCCCCTCCGCCCTACACAAATCTCCGAGGCGTCGATTAAGGGAGACGTTCCTCGAGTGAGCGATCCGGGTTGGACCTCTTCTCGGCAGCATCCCGACCACTACACGTCTGCGTGTTTTTACCCCACAGTCGTCCACAGCACCCATGACTGTGTTGAGAATCCTTTCTGTGGGGCCTATTCTTCCTCCTCTGAGGTAGAGGTCGTTGCCACTTACCATTAGGGCAACGACTGAGTTCTCAGAAATCTGAGATTCAGCCGCCTCTACTCTGATCTGCTGGTTTTTCCTTTCTGGTAGGCAACTTACCTTCACATTCGTGCGAAGGCGTGCTGATAGCAGAGGTTGCAGGGCCCGTGCTTGAGAGTCCCCAATAAGGTTGACCCTCGCACATTTGTCTGCACTCTTTTCTTTCGCCAGAGACTTATCTCTTTTCTCTTTCGTCTCCGTATTTCCCTTGTTTTGATTGTTTTTCTTCCCTTTTTTCGATCTTCATTTGTATTTTCTTCTGTTTCTCTTTTCTCTTCTTCTCTTTCCACTTTCCCTTGCGCACCAGTAACCCTCGAATCCTCTACACTGTGGTGAGCTGCATTAAGTTCATTTTTTTCTTCCTTTTCTTTCTCTTCTTAGTTTTTCCGCATGGCTGAAGTGGCACTGTCAATGCAGTTTCAGCTCCTTGAGTTCAAGTCTCATCGGCGGAACCACCCAAGTCAGTGGGAGTTTCGTCTCGAGCTTGAGCTGACTGGGCCTCTAGTTTAGAGGCTAGCTCTAGGATTCTCTCCTCGAGACGCCGAATCTGAAGCGCGTGCTCCGTTTCTAGGGTTTGTAGTTTACTTTCCAGTGCCCTAGATTTTTCCTCAGAGGTTGTGAAGAGATCTTTCAGTTCATTGCAGCATGCCACTGCCTCTTGGACCTCTCCTTTAAGGATGCAGTCGGTGCATATACTTCCCGGGTGGCATTTCGAAAAATATCTCTCCGTGAAGTACACGCACCACTTGTCCTTCTGGCATATCGCATATGTATATTTGGGTGCAGCTGGACCTTTTTTCCCTGTCATTTTGAACATTTTCTCTCTCTCAAAACTTTGCGACCAATCGATAGTAAAAAAAGGGGTTGGTGAGTTCTCCCCGCGTGAGTCGCTCCCGCCTATCCATCGGAGACGTTTCGGATCTTTCAGAAGGCACGCTCCATGTGCTGTTGTTCGTCCGACCGAGTCGTCAAACTTCGGCGTGCGTGGCTCCCAACCAAGCAGCACTGACTGTCCCCGAAGGGGCCATCGATTTCTCACGAGGTGAACAACGGAGCACGCCCCGTACTAAACTCCTACTAGTTCCCTTCACGACGGCCAGGATCTCGGAGCAGCATTCAATGGATATCCCGCTACACCAAAAGACTCGACCCAAGGCTTTTTATTGGCCTGGCGTCCAACCTGGGAACAAAGGGCCGTCACCTCGGACCGATGCTACCAGAGGCACCCGTCAACGGTCTCTGGGAATGGTCAATAATTACGCGCCAGGGAAGGGGTTAACGGGGCACTACCTTCATCCCATTCATCGTGCCCCAACGCCTAGGACACCTCTAGTCCTAGTCTCTCGCAACCAGTGAGCGTCGATTGGCGTTGTTTATAGAGGTTCCAAAGCATCTCTTCTGATGCATGAGGTAGCTACCAGGTCCTTATATGTAGATATAGGGGAAAAGGGTAAGAGTAACATGATAGGAGTAGGTTTTTTTGTTTTTTGTTTTCTTTTTGTATAATAAGTGGAAGAGATTGGATAAAAGTGAAAAAGGAGGATAGAATAGAAAAAGGAAGGAAGGACGCACTTAGCCTGGAACCTCGTTTCCGACCAAATCGTCAAGGGAAGCCCTACCTGGGGTACCCAGAAGAGAGGTACCACCGCCGACATAGCCCGAAAAGTCAAAGGCACACACAAGCTCTCTTCTCGCGACAAGGGGGGCGTCACCTCTCCCTCTACTTTCTCTCTCTCTCGAGAAAGAGAGAGAGTAAGTAAGTGTGAATTAGAGTGTGTGCGCCAGAATAGACATTACCAGAATAGACCAAAGGTGAGATTATTTGGGGTGCAAAGGCACGGAGTGTAACTCTCCTAAATATATCCGTGCTCCGGAGTGAAGGTAGGTCACTCCCCACATGAGGGAGGAGAAATGAGGGTGCACACTAAAATAATCAGGTCAGGTTCGGGTCAGGATTAAAGGAAGTGCCGAAAATAATTTCCACCTCAAATGCCAGGGTTAGAACATTTTAATACTTCAAAACTGGACGAACAAACTTATATAGAGTGCATAAGTACGCAGTAGAACAAGTTCCTATACAAGAGCACAAGTACCTGGCTGTAGAAAAGAAAACGCATGACCAGGCCAAGTGTCACTATATAGTGCCAATCTGACGACAGCCACACATCATATGTGTCATTTCTTCATCTCACGCCAAGGAAAGAATAGATTTTCGCATTTCCTAATACTGCTCTCATTGTACGAACTCACCCTATTGCATTGTACTCCCTTCCCATAAACGCCATTGCTATGGCAAATGAGGTGAGGTAATACGGGTAGGAAAAGAGTTCTTTGTGGCTGCGATTGTCTATCCCAGGGCTTTTCTCCTGTAAATGAGCTCTGGTAGTTTTGATGCCACGTAGTAAATAATTGGAATGGTCGCGCAGGAATTAACGGCTTTTGACCCCTACCGTAACCCATACCGCCTTTACCAGAGACATGTTGAAGAATCGCAGTCGCCAAGACAGTTGAACGGAAGTTATTTCCGTGGGTCGTGGGAGGTGGGGAGGTCCAGCTGTTTTACGTGGTGATTAGTCATAAAATGTATTTTCAAATCGATAACTCACATTGACGTCTGACAGAGTATAAATAACGCGCGATCGATACACCCTGGAGGAGTCAAAATACAACTTCTTTTTTTTTAGAAAGCCAGAACCAACGAGGGCATTCACCGTTTGTGAGGACAGGTTCGTCAATAGGTGAAGTTGGTTAAGTGGGACCGACATTACCAGAATAGACCAAAGGTGAGATTATTTGGGGTGCAAAGGCAGGGAGTGTAACTCTCCTAAATATATCCGTGCTCTGGAGTGAAGGTAGGTCACTCCTCACATGAGGGAGGAGAAATGAGGGTGCACACTAAAATAATCAGGTCAGGTTCGGTTCAGGATTGAAGGAAGTGCCGAAAATAATTTCCAGGTAAAAGGAGCGAATATGGCTGATTGGCAGTACACATACATATACACACTCGCACTCCCCAACACACATACACCCACAAGCAGGTTTGTGTGTTTGAATATTGCTACTGCTTGTTCCATTTTTTTAGGGAAGGATGGCAATGGACATTCCCGATCTCAGTATTTAAGGACAGCTACAACGTTTCAACCCCACCTTATATATTCCTCAATCTTATCCTGTCTGTCCTTTCCTCCATCCTTCGACATGCCTGCCTAGACCCAAGTGCTGGTGAAAGAGGTCATTAGCTCTATTTATTCGCAACCAGTGGCTGACGTATCAGTGCCTCAGTGTCATGTTATCGACGTGTTTAAACAAAGATGTAAGCGAAGCATTCAAACAAAATGGTTTAATCGACCGGGGCATTTTTTATTCAGCTGGAAAAGTACTGTTATAATTATCATTACTTAAAACAGGGAAGCAAAAACCAACGAGGGCATCTCCGCCCGAAAGTTTGAAAGGGGGATTTATTCTCTCAAAAGAAAGCTATGAAGATAAAGTCAAAATTTTTGGAAGCGGATATCTCGACCCGCGTTTAAGGCCGGTGGGGCCCACGATCCCCCAGATGTAAGATGTAGCATGACTACCACGCTACATCTGACACCCACTTGTAGGGGCTTTAGAAGAGAGTGAAGGAGATAAATACAGCGAATCACCAATCTCCACCCCCTTATACTGCTTGTCACCTGGATTGTTCTTACGGATACTTGTTACGCGGTTCAGTCATATTTCTTAAATTCGGATTGAATTTCTGTGCTTTTTCGGGAAGTGAATTGTGTTCAAAGTACCGTTTAGCCGTGTGAGGCCTGGAAAGATTTGCAGCGGAGAGACGTTCGAGAGTGGCTTTTTCGCCTTGACTGGCTGTGGAGGAATTCCACGTGGAATTTCATTTCCAGCACGGAAGTTTCATGTGCTGGAGAAGGCTCTGTTAGGCTTAATTTGGAAAGCCTCCCCCCCCCTCCTTCCACAAGCAGTAGCCTCAAACCGCGTCCACCACGGTCCATCTTTACACGGGTTAGAATAGCTCGGCAAGAAGATTCGAGGTCATTCGAGAGTAGAGCTGTTTCCCACTACCCCCCTTCGCCAACGCGGTAAGAGCCTCAGACGTATATAGTGCTCGTTTCCCATGAGAGAGACAGAGTTGAGAAGTCTCGCCCGGACCCAAGAAGATTTCGCTAGTTTCAAGTCAGGTGCTAACATCGAAGCAAAGTGACGGCTCAACTATTTGTGTATTGGAATTAGCCCCAGCAGTGAGGTAATTCCATTTAACGATCGCTACCGAGTGATTTTTCCGACTTCTCTCATCAACTCTTGTCGAAGCCCTCCTCGTTCGCCTCTCGTTTACGGGTGGCTGAAATACTCTCCCCTGGACCGGACGTTACCGCCCCCCCCCTTTTTGGGGGGAGAACCGTCATCACTTTAAGTTCCCGCTCAGAAGTTCTGAGCGCCCTCGCCTCACGTGCAGAAGACATCCGTGAAGCCTTACCCCGACGTCTCACTCGGAATCTTCCGTAAGCCAACCCCTCTTCCCCTTCAGTAACTCAATAAGTTAATTCCCCCCATTTGAATAGTCTCCTCCTGTAATACCTTAAGTTTTAACTTCATAATCTGATTCATAACTACAATTCCCCCCCGCTTTCGTTCATCTGATGTAATTTTGCTCATTTATTCTCTGATGTAATTTTTGCCCATCAATTCTCTCATTATTTTTATGTAAATAAAATTATATTTTTGTACATGCCTCTTTAAGTAACCTTGAGCGTTGCCATTGCCCATATTATACCTGACCTCGTTGCACTCTTATCTCGCCCTCCGCCCGTCGAAACTCGTGGTGTTCTGTCCCTTTGTCGGATCGCATTCAAGTTATTAGTCCCTCCCCCAAAGATATAATATGATATTGATTTAATATAATGTCATACAACGACACTGGCCTCTATGAATGCTAGTTGAGGGAAAGGAAGATAGATTTCATCGCGACTTGAAGGTAAAGTGGTGATTTTTTGTCTTGGATATCTTTTTCCACTTTTTCACACATGCTTCCTTTTTCTTAACGGATCCCTAAACACACACACACACACACTTACGCACAGCTACCCACACCCAGAAACTCGGTCCTCTCAGTTTTCTCCGGACAGGGGTAAGGTCTTCGACAAAATTTACGCTGAGCTAAATATTGCTTTCGTGCGTCTAATTGATATTCCTAGTGGCTATTCGGCTATATGTGCAGGGAGGGGGACACCGAAGCCCTCACCTCATCGCGTGCCAGAGAAGTCCTACCAAAAATTTAATCTTAAACCACAGACACCGCCACGAATAGGCTTCCACAGATGTGTAATTTGCCGTCGCCTCGATCCCTGGGTTGAAGGCCACTCACTGACGAAATAGCGGGGATTCTCTTCAGAATCACTCATGGGCGAAATTAGCCGAGGTTATAAAGTTCAAAAGCTACACCCATGTGTTCAAAGTACTATTCACCGAAACCACGAGGGCGATAAAAGCAAAGGAAACTGGCCTCCTCCTCTTTAATGTCCGTATCTGCCCCGAGCAGATTGAACGTGAGAAGTTCGTTGACCTGCAAATGTGCTTCAAGTGCTACAGGTACAACGAACATTCCACTGCCACTTGCCCAAACTCTACCACTCTAGTATGCTACGTGTGCGCCCAATAAGGCCATTCCTGGCGTGAATGTAAAAGTTCTATCCAGAATTGCCTCAATTGTGGTGGCTCACATAGGACAATGGCAATGACGTGTCCTGTTAAAAAAAGAGCAACAAAATAACAAAAGAAAAGGGCAAAAAAGAGTGAGAAATTTAACGCCACCTAAGCGACGGTTGCCAAGGAAGGGGTCGCAGAGAGTAGTGTGGCCCCAAAGCCTACTTTACTGCGAGCAGAGCGGCCATAAAGCCCCGGCCTCGAGCAATGCCCTTTCACGGGATTCTCGAGTACAGGCTATGGCCGCTCTGCAGAACGGTCAAAATACATACACAACAGAGAAAACTCAAAAAGATTCGCGAGTCCAGCGGGAGGACGCCCCGGCTGTGAGGCCCCAAAAGGTGGAACATTAGCCCCGCCGCAAGTAGACCTCGCAGTCAGGTCGACGGAGTAGGTCCTCGTCATCAGAGAATCGGGCTCCCAGGTACATGTACTACTCGAGGATGCTTATCTTCAGAGTATATGCTGCCGATGGCGGGCCCAGATGATATTGATGATAGTCTAAGGGCCGGACAATACAAATGAGACTACATGCCAGAAGACATAATTAAAAAGGCTCTCTTCCGGGGACTCGTGAAGTTCTCTTTAGACACTTATGTTGTTCTTACGTACTCTGAGTTCCGTAAGAAAATATCTGGCAAAGGAAGGACTCCACCGTCCACCTCCAAAGGAGCCACGGTTTTTATAACTGAAAACCGGTGGGTTATCAGTTCTATAAAAAGTTCTCTTAGCAAAGTTTTAAGAGAACTTTTTATAGAACTGATAACCCACCGGTTTTTCAGTTAGAAAAAAAAATTGTCTTATCTTACCATACTTTGAACCATTTTTTGGTCTCACCCGTATTTTTAAGCAACTTAATATCTCTGAAAATTTCAGATATGAATCTACTTTATATAAAATGTTAGTCCACAATAATACAAGGAAAAAGGGGAAGTATATTCTATAGAATGTTCTATTTGCAATTTACCTTACTTCGAGCAAACTGGTAAATCTTTATCTACTAGAATTTACCACCATAAATATAATATTAGAAGAGGTGAACTAAACAGCGCTTTATTTTTACATTTATCCGAAAATAACCACCTCATTGACTGGAACTCTGCAAAATTCCTTTATCATTCCGCTGATTTCACAAAGAGAAATATTGTTGCCTAATATAAATATCTCCCCAGGCTTATTTAAACTCAACCCTGTTTTTAAAAAATTGTACTAAAAAAAATAACTTCATAATGCAGCCTGTTGTCACTCTTTATTAGTGTAATATCATTCGCATTGCCTTCCCCACCACGTGTCTCTGCTTTGATCGTGGATTAACTTTTAGCCCTAAATGTTTTCGTTCTAATGATAATCCTTTAAAATGTTTTGTTTTTTCACCTACCATTTCCATTCATATACACGGTGTTGTGTGTATGCATATCGTTTTGGGGATGCATATGTCTGTTATTAGTTGCCTAATGATCTTTTAATTGGTATTTTTCTGTCTTGTTATTGGGTTTTTTCCATTGGTTTGTACTATGTGATGGGCGTTCCCTTCGTATCTTTGTACCCTATATAAGGTTGTCTTCTCCATTTTCATGCTATTCCTTGGATTCATCTTTTCATTTTCCTGTGGGTTAATTTTCATATTATTGCTTTCTTCACGTGCCACTTTGTGAGTTTATTATTAGTATTATATATATATATATATATATATATATATATATATATATATATATATATATATATATATACAGGGTGCTCCCCTAAAAAAAATTGGCCGTTTTTGAGAAGCAATATCTCAATAACCACTGCATCTAGGGACATAAAATGAAAACAAATGAAAGATCAATCCTTTGTAAAAATTGTTTTAAAGTCATTTAATGAGTCAATTAGCCTTTCAAAATTAATGTCAAAAACATGTTTTTTATATATTGATTTATCTGGTAGGAAGCGGAAAGAAAGAACCAAACTTTGTGAGCATCGGCAAAATTACTCATTTGATTACCAGCCTAGGTAGGCTAAGTAGGTTAGGCTAGCCTTACTCATTTGAACTTTAAAGGTTGCAATTTAGAAAATAAAAACATGTTTTTTAGATTCATTAAATGACTTTAAGACCATTTTTACAAGGAATAAGTATTTATAGATAAAGAATTCATCTTTCATATGTTTTTATTTCATGTCCTTAGCAGCTGCAATGGTTATTGAGATAGTGCTTCGCAAAAACGGTCCAATGTTTTTCGGGGATAACCAAGATCAATTAAGCAGCGTAAACTACCTCCCTTCCCTTTCCCATTCAAAACATTGACAAGTTATTCAGTTGGTGACTATTTTCAGTTTTATAATATTTTGAAGATGGAAAAATGGGGAGGGAGGGGGGGTAATTGAGGCAGTTTAAACCTAAGCACAGAATCGGTGAATACGAATGAGGAAAGAATAAAAAGATAAATAATTGGTACAAGAATAAGACTTGGGTCTATGCAGGCAGCAAAATAACAAAATATATGTATTAGACATTTAACCATATGAGGATAACAAATGAAAGTGGCAACGAAAAAAAAAAAAATATTTGAGTAAAGAAATAACGCAAATTTAAGGCAAAACTGATAAATTGCAGAACAAGGTCTGCTGATTCAAAAGTCGCGTGCTCTCACTTATTGTGATTTATGACCTTACGACCTTCAAAAATTTCAATAATTCACGGACTAACCATGGGAGGATCTTAGCAATTCTATCAATCGAAAGAGAATGTAAAATAAGATAAGGGTTTCAACTTTCGTTAGAATCGGCCGAATAGTTACAATGTTATTACATAAACAAAAGACAAGCAAAACGGAGACCGACCGACAGAGTGAGAAGTAGAGTCGCCCCCGACTAGACTCACACGCAACTAAAAACCTATTAAAGGAGGCAAGCTGAAAGGGAAAATTAGATACATGAAAATGGATCAACGAATGGATGTACGTCGCGTCCGTAAGATGGGAGAGCGGGGGGAATTTTGAACATAACCGAAAGATAACATGGTCAGGGAGGCAAGCGGAAAGGCAAGTGAAAATAGGAACGTATGGCTCAAATCTATGACGGAAATAAACGTATTTGGCGTGAGGATAGAGGTAGCAATTGGTAAAGAAAACAAATATCGAGGAAAAACGAATAACATGTTTAAATAATAATGTGTTTAGTGGGTAACTAAATGATGATAACAAGCTAATTCGACGTAAGCCCTTGTCAATTTGGGAAAATGAAATTGACCAAAAACCCAAAGCAGGAAATTTAAAAACAAATGAGAAAAACATAGCGATATGAGTCTACATCCTTTACGACAAAGGGTCATTTAAAAACGTAACATTAATTACATTTAAATGCTCCCTCCAGCAATAAATTAACCAATGAAATGTTAATTAAATAAGTGACGTTCTCCCTTTTGATCAATTTGTTCCTGAGCATTTATATATATATACCCTTCCGACCCCAGTACCCCTGGTACTATTATGGTAGTCATGCATGGGTTACCTTCGATCTTTATATTTTACTAATGACATAATTTATTTTTCCTCTTGCTATTCCCTCCTGCGGGAAACAGAAAAGCAGTGGGAGAAAATAGTAAAAAGAAAGCAAAGACCTCAAAGGCAGGAAACCTTCAATACTAGGGTCAGAATGCTTATTATATAGTTATTTTAACAAAGTGGTGAAGTTGGGGGAAGTGAAAAGTGTGCAATGCTAGCTCATTGCCTTGGGTACATCTCGGGATAGCTCGCAAGTATCCTGACCCCGACTTAGGGTGAGTTCGAACCAGTGACAACACGAACTCAAAAGCATTTTGTCCTTTTCTGGCGGCATTCTGACTCCCCAAGGTTAGTTCCCTTGTTATATGAGCACACGGATGACCTTAAAAATGTGTACACGAACGAGAGAGTTCTCAAGAGTATACATCCACGCAAACTTGTAATACGCCGGCTACTCCCCATCAGTATACATGTCCACGCAAATTCCAGAGAATGTATACATCTACCCAAGATGCCGAAAATGTAGACATCGATGCAAGCTCCCAAAATGTATACAATATACATCCAACAATGCTCCCAAAAATGTCTATATCCACAAGTTCCCCCAAAGGTATACATCCACGGAAGTTCACCAAAATGTATACAAACACGCAAGCTCTCCAAAATGTATACACGCCCACAACCTCTCAATAATGTAAACAACCCACGCTAGAGTGGATAAACAGCCAGCTCTCGATAATACATACACCCACGCAAGGTCCCCACCCCCCAAATATATACACATACCCAAGGTCCCCCCAAATATATACACACACGCAAGGTCCCTCCAAATATATACACACACGCAAGGTCCCTCCAAATATATACACACACGCAAGGTCTCTCCAAATATATGCACACACGCAAGGTTCCTCCAAATAGATACACACACGCGCGAAACTTCCCGAGAAGGTATACACTCACCCAAGTTCTGAAAGAATGTGTACATGCCGCCCAAACTCCCAAGAATGTATACACACACACGCAATCTTTCGTACCCCCCTCCCCACCCCCTCAACTTACTTTTAATTTGATTGCGTGCATACCTGAGGGAGAAATCGTGCCTGGATTGCGTGAGCTTCTAAAAATGCTTGAATTCATTCGGGTGCAATGAAAATATAAAGAGGGCGGCGTTAATTTGGAGGCCTTTAATTAAGTGTGTGTCCGTGCGCTGTTTGGGTCTTTAAGATGCAGGAACACGTGATCCCAGACCCTTGGCGGTTAATGACGGGAAGAGATCCATCTCTACCCATGCACGGAGCTTTTTCGTGTATGTATATTAAAATATACAACGACTAATTATCTGTATGCATATTTCAGTGTCCATTACCATGTAAAGCAAGGGCGGGCAACCTTTTCAGAGTGAGGGCCAGACGAGACTTTTGGGAGCACGCCACGGGCCGGAGTGACCAACGAAATCCCCAAAGTGACCATATATATATACATACTAGAATACATTATACAAGAATTTTATTGAAAAACATACAAATCTGTGAGACGGCTGTTGCTGATTGCCATGAAAAAGTGTTTCAATGTCCGACTCGATGGATGAGGTAGACAACAGAAGAATGTCATTGGGGTGTCGGTCTGAAAGTTGGGAGCGAAGGTGAGACTTCGTGTACTTCATTTTGGAAAAGAGCTGTTCGCAAAAGTAGGTGCTGCCAAACATGGCCACGATGCGTTGAACATGTGCAATGTATTGTGGAAAATTGCTAGAAGGAGGACGAGGTCGCGGAAGAAGGACGTCGGAGAAGAGGTGCGGAACTTCGCCTTCAGTTCATCATTGCACTGCAGCTCCACCAACTCCATCTGCAGGGGGGGGGAGGGGCATCGTCCAGGAGGAAGTAAAAAGCTTGAAGTCTGCAGCCAGCGGCCTGACTCCTGCGAAACGGGAGGCCAATTCCGCACGCTGAGAGGCGACGACACTAACGCAAGTGTCCAGGTCCACGTCGTCAGGGGCACAAGCAGCAAGGCGAGGAAAATGCACAAACTGACCAATAGCCAACTGAGCCTCCCACAAGCGCAGTTTAACCCCGAAGGCGGTGATGTGCACGTGCATGTCTGTCACGAGAATGTCTTTGCCTTGCAGCTTCACGTTGAGGGCGTTCAGGCGCGCCGTGGTGTCCGTGACCAGGGCCAGATGAGTCGGAGAAGTGATCAACGTGGGCAAGGTTCTTCTGACGGAGGAAGGTGGCAATCTCCTCCTGCTGCAGGTCGCACAGGGCTGGGGTTTCGCGGGTC
The DNA here is from genome assembly GCA_963969495.1 of Ceratothoa steindachneri. NCBI lineage: Eukaryota > Metazoa > Arthropoda > Malacostraca > Isopoda > Cymothoidae > Ceratothoa > Ceratothoa steindachneri. The sequence goes on along the minus strand of OZ018323.1, from coordinate 106,532,559 downwards.
GGATTGCAATATCAATGCGGGGCAAGGTGGCGGGCCGGAGGTTGCCCGCCCCTGATATAAAGGAAAGTCAAAGCTCGCTTCTCTGAATCAAGGAGGTTGCATGTATACCAGTGTCAGGTAGGAATAGATTATTGACTATTATATGGAACGGCAGAGTATTTTTTTTACTCTCTAAGTTACTATGTCGGTCCGCAGGTCGGATGGTAACCATTTTACTTTTCAATGAGTTTTTTTGCAATAACATCGTAACTATTCGGCCGATTCTAACGATATTTGAAACCCTTTATGTTGTTTTACATTCCCTTTCGAATGATATAATTGCCAAGGTCCTCCCAAGGTTAGTCCGATAATTATTAAAAAAAAACAGCTATGGGTTGGATTGCCCCACTTGTTTTGAAGGTCGTAAGGCCATAATTGTGTTGACATTGTCTTAATTCAAACTTTACATAAAAGGAGAACATCAGAAAGGGAAGGATTTTATGTTCCTATTCATTTATGCGACAGATTTCGTATAAAAAGCAAAATTTACGGAGATGAATTGCGAGCGATATTCAGGAATTGATTGCATGGGACGTTACGTCATTGATCTGACGTCATACGAAAACAGTCAAGTAGAGGTTCAAGGTGCTGATGGGGTAACCTTACAACGAACGTCTCATTTAAGACCATTTTACATAAATAAATTTCAAGCGAAGGAATTTTAGGTCCAGAAGGAGGACCACTGTTTATTTTTAATACATTTCAAAGATTTTATTAACTATGATAAATAGCACCCACCAGGAAAATGGAAAAACGATTCCGAGGGCTTTCGACTTTATTCTAAAAGAACTCTTCATGGAATAACGTAGGTCAGGACAGACAATGTCTTAAATAGTAAGGAGGGGGGGGGGTTAAAACGGCTACCTGCATCAAAACCCTAACTAGGGGGTACAAATTCTTTAAACACTTTAATTTGTGATTTAATATAATTAGATATGATAGGATCTAGGTTAAGCAATTCAGGGCTAATGCACAAACTGACCAATAGAAAAACGGAATAATTTTTCTTCGGAAATAGTTATTTCTACATCAAAAAATCCAAGCTGGGGTAGGATTCGAGCCCTGCACATTGAGGCAGCGAGCAACCGCTTTGATCTCAATTAAATCGCCCTTTAGACCACTCGGCTACGCAGTTGCTCACTGCCTCAATGTGCAGGGCTCGAATCCCACCACAGCTCGGATTTTTTCGAAGTAAGAAATAACTATTTCCGAAGAAAAATTATTCTGATTTCTCTTTCCTGCGGTTAAGTTGGATTTATTTCATCATTCTCTCGCGCTCATGAAAATATATATATATATATATATATATATATATATATATATATATATATATATATATATATATATATATATATATATATATATATATATATATATATATATAAAGTGCACTAAAGGCATACTTTTAACTGTGATCAAAGCGGTGCTCGCTGCCTCAGTGTCCATGGTTCGAATCGCTTCCCTGCATGGATTTTTTTTCGAAAAAAGGTAATAAATATTACTGCAAGGAAAACTTATTCTGTTTTCTCTTTCTATGTGGTTTAATGAATTCATTTTCATCAATCTCTCGCGCTACTTTGATATATATATATATATATATATATATATATATATATATATATATATATATATATATATATATATATATATATATATATATATATATATATATATAGAGAGAGAGAGAGAGAGAGAGAGAGAGAGAGAGAGAGATATATGCATCCAGAAACATATTTATATTTTTCATTATATTTCGAGTGTTTTCATTTTATTTAGTCTGATTTTTCGCCTTTATATACTGGAGTGGAATATCATACCTTTCATTATAGGGTTGATAATGGGAAAAGCCGAAACTAGTTCTGTTCGTAAATAAATCTGATTCAAATATCGTGGTTTATTATTTCTCGCATATATATATATATATATATATATATATATATATATATATATATATATATATATATATATATATATATATATATATATATATAACGACCAGACCTAAATAGCACGTGAGTACAAATAATGACATGAAAACACACTAAGGAAAAAGGTCATTTTTACCCCATCTGTGCTCTTTCCCCTTCGAAATATTCCCCTGTTCCCCAGCTAGTTAGCGCAAGCTTCAATTACCTCTCAATGAATCAAGCGGGGAACCCCACGCACGCGTCGATGATAGGCTGGCGAATGCGCGAGAGGAACTACAATTAACAGCCGCAGGTCGAAATTTTAATACTCCTTTGTCTTAATCCAGAGGCTAAAATCCTAAACACCGAATAGCTAAAATTCACAACTAAACCAGATTTAGGATTTTTCTTTATTAAGGAATTGGCCCTCGCCATTTTATCCCGCCCCACCTTTTTGTCCGAATTTCTCAATACCTCGCTTTGTTGGTCGTAACTTTTTAAAAATCAGCGAAAACCAGCACGTAAACTCTCGTCCTGAGAAATTTAGAAGAACGTAAACTGATGAAGTTAGGGAGTGTAAGAATACATGGACGGTAACTGGAATAGTTACAAAAAGAGACTATTTGTGAGGTAGTAATGTGATGGGGGAGAGGGGTACCAACTAGGTAGGCGCGCAACACGATCGTTGCAAAGGAATAAATTCGCACGTTCATTGAATCGCATTAGACTGTTTCCCTCCCCAAGGAGGTCAGTGCGCACCAAGGGCTACTAACACCATCGCATATCGCGCTGCGCTCGCAGGAATAAAGCTTTCAGGTGCACGGTTTTCAGCCAATCAACCCATATCCCGGTTTAGTTGCCTTTCACGATATACACAGTAGTCTTGCGATGGGTCAAAGGGGGACGACTATAAATACTTCCTGTCCCACATGCACACACAAAGGATAGTTTGCCTGAACGAGATTAGCATTTCATACTCGTATCAAAGAACTGATGATCAAATTAATTATTTTTAAATAATCAACTTCTCCTAAGAGTCTCGTCCTCACAACATTAATGCAATCACTTGAAATTGGTTGGCAAATTAGATTTAATTACGTGCAATTCACATTTTGAGTCCAAGGTGGCAAGAAGAAACATCCTCGAACTTTCATGTCGAAGATAAAACAAGTTGGAGACATGTTTTAATGGACATTTTTATAGACGCCAGGACCAATTTATGATAGATTAAAGACATGCTAAGAAAAGGAGGTTTTCAAACGGGTCCTAAGCATCCTTCCACGTCGCGCGTAATTTTTTAGTCTGTAGAAAAAAAAGAGAATAAAGGAAGTAAATTTATATTAAAAGAATTATAACAATAGCTACGTGAACATAGTAGGTCCTTTTAGTCTTTAGGAATCACGGGGTTGGTTAACCCAACCCAGGAAATTTCGTGTCTTCGGTTTTGTAATTTGTTGATAGCAAAGGTTCTTGGAAGCTGGCAACGTGTCTTAAGGTTGGCTGTACTCGTTGGTAGTAGTCAATATCATTTTCTGGCTGCATTTTTAATTTCTGTTAACCTTCTCATTGACCTCTGAGTCAAGTGGAACTATATATATATATATATATATATATATATATATATATATATATATATATATATATATAATTTGGCGTTCAAGCCAATTTGTCTTCATATTAGCTAATGTATTTGGTTATGCTGTGCGCGTTTGCTGTTGTTTTGGTAATTCATTAATTATAACTTGCTATGTTTGTTTTAGTGTCTTTGTTTTTTCGTAAATTTGTAGTGTGTGTAGTTTGTGTATTTTGTTTCTTCTTTGTAGTCTTGATTGGTGTGTTTCATCTTCTTGGGTAGTTTTCCTTCTTCGGTAGTTTAGTCTCAATCGGTGGGTTTTGTCGATATCGGGGATTTTTTGTCAAAATCGGTTTGGTTTCTTAGTTTGGTTAATTCGTCTTGGTTTGGGGCAAAAACAACTCATCTTGCGTAGAACGGCACTTTTGCTTCGCCAGCTAAAATCCCAGCGGAGCTTGGAAATCTGGCGCGACATACAGCTCTTCTATTCTGGTCAATCATTTGTACGATTTCATCGTCCAATTCTCGATTGACCTTTTCCAGCATATTCCTTGTCCGTTCTTCAATGACAACGTTAATGAGGGTTAACCCCGCCTCCCGGTGCAGGTTTTCCTGTGATCTTCTTTCCATTCTGCGTGTACCTGTAATTAGGTACGCGCATTTGTTCTGCACCACTTGTAGTGCCCTCTTCTGTGTCTTTGAGACACACGAGAGGGCGGAAGCGGGGTATAGCAACGTCGATCTTACAAGTGCATTGTAGATCTTCTTTTTGTTGCTTTGACGAAGATTTCTGAACCAATATAGAGTCTTGACTGCACAGTGGCCTTGGTGATTCGTTCTTGGACGTGCTTTGTGTACTCGGTTGAGGTGATCTTCATGCCGAGTACATTGCATTTATTGGTGTAGGGATATCGTCTATCCCCCACCCTGACGTCATCAAGTAGTCTCCTGCCTATGGGGGGACTACTTTGAACTTATCCTGGTTGGTGCAGATTTTCCACCGGGCCTCGTAGGTGTTAGGGTTTTCAATTTCTGCTGCTGTCATTCGAGCTTGCAAAGGCGCATTCCTCCATGGACAAGTGATTATCTGGGTGAAATCATCGGCCAATTGTAAGTTAAGACAAGTGGGGCTTACAGGGACTGGGACATCCGCGGTGTAAATCAAGTAGAGAGTGGGAGACAGCCCCCCCCCCCTGCGCGAGGCCCGGATTGAGCGGAAACTTTGGCCCGTGCGTGCACCCTAAACTGATGTACGCCGCTCTCTCCATGACATAGTCACAGAGAGTTCTTTCTAAGTTTTCACTTAGTCCCAGTCGTAAGATCTTGTACTGCATTAGCCGTTGCCACACCTTATCGAACGCCTTTGATACATCCAGACAAACAATGTCCACGTAACTCTTTTCCCGTTTTGCATAGGCTAGCTTTTCCGTGATGACGTTAATCGCCATCTCCGTACTTCGCTTACTCCTAAACCCGAATTGGTGTGCGTTATAGAGCGAGTTTTCTTCCAGGTGAGACACCAGTCTTTTGGTGAGGATCTTCTCGAAGAGCTTCCCGCCAAATTCCAGAAGTGAAATTGGCCAGTAGCTCTCCTTCAACTTTGGGTTCTTTCCGTGCTTAGGCAAGAAAATCATCTTCACCGTTTTATAAGCATCTGGAAAGTATCCCGTATTGAGACAGGTGTTAAATATTCTTCTCATTCCTTCGATGACGCAGGCTGGTGCCTTTTCAAAGTTGAGCTTTGTAAGCCGCGATTGTCCTGGGGCTTTTTGTTGGAATGAGCGAAGCGCACCGAGTAGTTCTTCTTCTGTAATCTCGGCGTTTCCGTCGCGCTGTCTATCCACCTGGTGATGAGGGTGCGTCTTGTCTATTCCTTCGTTTAGCTCGTCGATGATGTTACTTTCGAACTCTAGGTCATAGTCTTCGTTCTCTTCTTCAGTTATACTGAAGATCTTTTCCCAATAACTTCGGAATATCTCTTCAACTTTTTATTCTTCTTTTTCGATGTCTCCGTTTTCTTTCCGTAGCTCGATCTTATGCTTCTTTCCAGTCGATCCTTTAAGAATTCGGATCTTCTTCCAAAATTCTTTGGGAGTTGCTTCGTGATGGAGGCTATCGATCGCGTCCTCCCATCTTCTGTTATGTTGTTCGAGGATCAATTGGTTCAATTCTTCTTTGAGTTCTTTACTTCTCTGTATCGAGTGAACCGATGCATTCACGATGTTGTATTCATACATTATCTTCAGTTCACGGTACAGTTCCTTCATATATTCGGTCCACTCGTAGGTCGAGATGTTCCTATATGCGGAATTAGGGATACAAGCCCTATCTGCTTCGATGATTTGGTTATTGAGGTCGAAGTGCCTCGTCAATCTCCTCGAGAATTGCCTCGTCCAGGTTGGGCGGATCGTAGGCCTCGAGAAGGTGCGCGTACCGTGCCCAGTCTGCTCGCCTGTAGTTCTTCCTGACTACTGCTGGGACTTGTATAGGGTTCCTATTGATAGTGAGTAGGATCCCTATATGGTCACTACATGGCACCTGGACTGGTTCCATGTAGTAATTGAACGGTAGCTGACGATTCACCAGACAGATGTCTGGCTTTGTGGCACATCCCGAATGGATACCGCGTTGGTCCGGTACCGGGTTCGATCCGGGCATGAACGGACACAAACGTCAGCGTACGTAAAGATCTGGCTACTAATTGGTGGACGCGCTATGCTCAGCCATGTAGTGAGGTGGGTATATTTTACACTTCTCATCACACACAGAGCCAATTATAACATTCATTTCTTTACTCTCCCGTCTTCGTTACAATCCATCACAAAAAAAAAACGAACGCATGGTATGGGAGACTCGCTCGCTTCTACTCATCTACCTTTACACTTAAAAACTTTCTGGTTTTCACTTCTTATTTTTAAGTAACCATAAAAATTAACGCTCACACACACGATTCATCATGCAAACGCATAACGGGGAGAGAAAAACGGTCCTTTTTTCATACGAAATATACCCACATCGCGTCTACATAGAACGTACATTTTCACAACCCGACGACTTAAATGCAATGCGCTTCGTGAGAGAGACACAATTATCAAGAACACGCATTTGCTGTTGATCGGCAGATAACAGAATTAAACCCGAAACGCACATACAAACGAGGCACATTAAAGTACGTGTTTTACATCCTTTGAGACGTGAAATATAGCAACGGGTTTCTTTCACCGCCAATTTGGGGCTGAGAGAACAACGTCATTAAAGATCCCACGAGTCCAAAAATACAAAATGTTGACAGACAGGCTCCGTCTGTCAATCAGTCTTAGGCACGTCACCGACAATTTCAAATCTTTGCCTATGCACTCAGCTCCCCAAAACGAGGGCCTCCAATATGTATCTTTTAAGTTCCGGGTCTTTTGTCAGTTCCTGACAGAAAGTGGCATCAAAAACAGCAAATAAAAGAAAGTCAAGAGTGGGCGAACTGCCCATAAAAAAAATGTGGCCAAACCGTCACTGAAATATATTTTGGACAAGTCATCCCCATTTGGCAAATAGAAAACCTAAGCGGGATGTCATTTTTTTATTGCCTCGTACTAAGCTGTCCAGTGATTTCGAAGGGACCACAAATCGACCGAAAAACTCCCATTAAGAACCTCATAAATAAGAAAAATCGCGCGAATGAAATAAATAATGAGTGATAATCGCAGCAGCTTGGAGCTCAGGAACCCTCTTTATTATTTATTTCATTAAAAGTGGGATCTTGATTTATTTAGCATGGAAGGAAAAGTCTTTAAATTGGCCGATTTAAAAGGTTAGGAACCCTCCTTTCTAAGATGGAGTGCCCACACTTGTTCGCGGAGATTTAGATGTACCCGACCATGGTAAAAAAAAAGATTCCTATTGGATTTCTTCTATTCTTGATTATCTCTTGTTATTTTTTCTTCCTCCGACGGGTGAATCCGTTATTTATCCCGTTTTCAGTGACGTTTCTTTCATTGGATTACATGTTTTTATTCATTTAAAAAGGCATTTTTACAATATAAATTTAAATTACCTTTCTTACAAATTATCTCCCGAAGTGTGTACCCTTGTAGCTAGTTGTATATGTGCACCAATAGCATTGCACATGCACATCTCGAAGATTTGCGTGCCCTTCGGTCCTAAGTGCCTGCATGAGAATCTTCGGCTATATATTTTTCAGGCAGTTTTGTTTCTCCCATCTTCACTTTCTTAACCAACTTTATGGCGGAAATTCCCTCGTTGGTTTTAAAATAAAAACGCCGTAGTTTTCTCAAATAAGAACATATTTACCTCCTCTTGGCTAATAATTGAATACGATACTCCTCATCATCACGACCCATGCGAGAGCATCACCCATTATCATCACATCACAACAAGCCCCTACAATTTCAACCCACACTTGAGCTTTGCCAATTCCCATTTCATAACGAATAAGAGCTTCCTCCCATAATCCCCACAAATATACCCGAGCCTCACCCCCAGAGTACTACTGAGCCACACAATCATGCCTGGCAGCTCCGGCGAAACACCGTCGTCACACAGCTAATAAATAAACGCGTTTACAACCACTCATAATTCAACGCCACGCCTCCGGTTGAGACAAGGCATTCATGATAGGAGTGCCAAGAAGGGAGGAAGAACTGGTCTTTTCTGGCACGTTACACTGATGGAGGTCTCTACACGAGACTCGGAGAATGCTCAGTCATACGTATTTGGATAAGCGAAGAAACATGAGAGAGAAAAAAGGGGTTTCTCGCCTAAAAAAAAATGTTAATTTTTCAATAAGACAAAAATTGACGGGTCGGCATTGGAGCAAGAATACCATGGCTGCAGATATAGAATATAGACAAGTGCCAAGAGAATTGAGAAAGTGCATTTTTTAACGGGACACACACACACATAATATATATATATATATATATATATATATATATATATATATATATATATATATATATATATATATATATATATATATATATATAGTACAAGAGAAAGAGAAAATTGGACGCGAATGAGCAAATGAGACAAGAAACTGGATATATATATATATATATATATATATATATATATATATATATATATATATATATATATATATATATAGGTAGGAGGCCATGTTGTATGCATGCGTTATTAAAGTCAACAGCTGCGGGAGCGTTATTGATTTTGACTTGCAATTTCTTGATTTGCCTTACAAGTCTCTTAACAGGATCTTCGAGAAGAGAGAAAATAGCCACAAAGGACATATTTTATTCCTAGACGTCTTTCGACCGCAATGAGTCATCTTCAGGAAAATATGGTAGTAACTCTTATAATAGTATATTTAAAGTAGTGAAAAAAGGGGTAGCGGAGAAGAGAAAGTTACACAAGTAATAGTAAGAAAAGAAATGGGTTCTCCAGGTACACAACCATAGCTCATATTTTTTTTTTATTTACACAGAGTTATTTTAATCTTTCGTAATAAATTGAGTTGAGTTCTCCAGGACATACTGGAGGGCAAATATTTGAGATTTTACAATCAGTAAATTTTTTCAGGACAGAGATATATCTAAGAAACTGCATTTATTTTAATATATTCTTGTCTTTTGTACAAATTTCACGAAATCCTTGGGCTTACTACCAAATGTTCATTATTAGTCACGGTTTATTAAATGTTTTTTATTACTAATATTCTTAATCACTAAACTTTGTTATTAGCCACTAACTATTGTATTCATTATTAACCACTGAACTATTATTCTTAATTGTTAATTATTCAATATTGATAACTGTTTATTTACTGCTTTTATTATTTCACGAAGTCCTTATGCTTATTACTAAGTCTTCATTATTAATCACTGTTTATTATTAGCTACTAAGTATTATAACCATTATTAACCACTGAACTATTATTACTATTAACTGCTAAATATTCAGTATTGATCACTATTTATTTAATCTTATTATTAATTTGCTTAATCGCTTAACTTTATTATTCTTACTAGCCATTAAATATTATGTCTTTATTAACCACTGTTTTTATTAATTTAACCAATGTCTATTGAATGTTTGTATCATTAATTGCTTTAACCTTTGAATTTTAGTATTATTATACACTTTTTCCTTTTTCTTTTTTAACCACTGTTTATTAAATTAATTCACTTTATCGATGGATTTACTATTAACCACTAAATATTATATTCATTATTAATCACTGCTTATTATTCTTAATTGATTATTATCCACTGTTTATTAAATGTTTTTATTTTTTCTTAGTTTAATCACTAAATTTTATAATTGTTAACTATCATTCACTTTTACCTATTTTTTCCCTAATCGATATCTGACGTTTTTGACCACTTTTGATTTTCTTGTAGGTTGACATGTTGACGGGGTATACCACACGAGTCTGGGATGTAGATGGCTCTTTCCTCCAACATTCCTCCTATTTCCTTCGGCGACCATGGGCCTTCGAAGGTCCATTTGTAGAAGAATTCCATCTATCGGGCCTCCAGGTCACTTTTCGGGCGCTTGTACACTACAGCGCCGAATACCTTGAAACCCACGTAGCGGCGTTAAAGAAGAACCCGCGTAATAGGATGTTTCTTTCCTCCGTGAGGGGATTCCGGGATAGTCCAGAATGTCGTTGTCCTCGTCTTCTCCACCGTGAAGTTTATATTATTGTTCTTCTGTCTCATCTTCCTTTCAAGATTTTGTCTTCTTCTTTTTCTTTTGCTGTTTCTTTTTATTCGACATGGTGTAAGAGTATATGTAGGTAAAGGACGGGGGGTTAGAGAAAGGGTGTGTGGACAGACAGCGGAAAGTAGACCAGTGGTGAAAAGAGAAAGAAGTGTGGAAGGGTGCAAAGTGATGCTAAGCCTGGTGATCAGGCCTATCGCTTTAATTTTTTTGTTTTGTAGTTCCTTTGTTGTCTTTGAATTTGTTTATATATATACATATATAATATGGTGTTCAAGCCATTTGTCTTAAAATCAATTAATGATGTGCGCATTTGCTGTTATGGTGATAATTGCATTATTAATTACTTTAATGTTTGCTTAGTGTCTTTGATTTTTTCGTATATTTTGTAATGTGTGTAGTTTGTGTTTTTTGTTTCTTCGTGGATGTCTTGTTCGGTAAGTTTCGGTATTCATCGGTAGATTTGAGTCTTTATCGGTAGGTTTGTGATTTCATCGGTGAGTTGGTAGAAATCGGTGAAGTTTCACAGTTAGGTTAGCTTTTTCTTGGTTTGGGGTAAAAAGGTTTCTATCATCATGCGTAGAACAGCACTTCTGCTCCGCCAGCTAAAACCCCGGCGGAGCTTGGAAATTTGGCGCGACTTATTCCTCTTCTGTTGTGGTCAATCATTTGGACGATTTCATGGTCCAATTCACGATTAACCTTTTCCAGCATTTTCCTTATCTGTTCTTCCATGACAATGTTAATGTGACTTAACCCCGCCTCCCGGTGCAGCTCTTCTTGTCGTCTTCTTTCTATTCTTCGTATACCTGTAATTAGGTACGTGCATTTATTCTGCACCAATTGTAGTTCCCTCTTTTGTGTCTTCGAGACACACGAGAGGGCGGAAACGGGATCAAAACAACGTCGATCTTACAAGTGCATTGTAGATCTTTTTCTTGTTGCTTTGACGAAGATTTCTAAACCTCTATAGTCTTGACTGCAGCAGTGGCCTTGGTGATTCGTTCTCGGACGTACTTCTTGTACCCGGATGATGTAATCTTCATTCCGAGTACATTGCACTCCGTCGTGTATGGATATCGTCTATCCCCTACCCTGACGTAATAAAGTAGTCTCCTACCTATGGGGACTACTTTGAACTTTTCCTGGTTGGTGCGGATTTTCCACCGGTCCTCGTAGGTGTTAAGATTTTCAATTTTTGCTGCTGTCATTCGAGCTTGCCAAGGCGCATTCCTCCATGGACAAGTGATTATCTGGGTGAAATCATCGGCGAATTGAATGTTGAGGCAAGTGAGGCTTACAAGGGCTGGGACATCCGCGGTGTAAATCAAGTATAGAGTGGGAGACAGCCCCCCCCCCCTGCGGGAGGCCCGTAGTGAGCGGAAACTTTGGTTCGCCCGTGCACCCTAAGCTGATGTACGCCACTCTCTCTATGACATAGCCACAGAGAGTTCTTTCTAAGTTTTTACTTAGGCCCAGTCGTAAGATCTTGTACTGCATTCCCCGTTGCCACACCTTATCAAACGCCTTTGATACATCCCGACAAAAAATGTCCACGTAACTCTTTTCCCGTTTTGCTTGGGCTAGATTTTCCGTGATGACGTTAATCGCCATCTCCGTACTTCGCTTCCTCCTAAACCCGAATTGGTGTGGGTTGTAGAGTAAGTTCTCCTCCAGGTGAGACACCAGGCTTTTGGTGAGGATCTTCTCGAAGAGCTTTCCGCCAAATTCTAGAAGTGAAATTGGCCAGTAGCTCTCCTTCAACGTTGGGTTTTTTCCGTGCTTAGGCCAGAAAATCATCTTCGCCGTTTTATAAGCGTCCGGAAAGTATCCCGTGTTCAGACAGGCGTTATATATTCTTATCATCCCTTCAATGACATTGGCTGGGGCCTTTTCAAAGTTAAGTTTTGTAAGCCTCGATTGTCCTGGAGCTTTTTGTTGGAATGAGCGGAGCGCACCGAGTAGTTCTTCTTCTGTAATCTCGGCGTTTCCGTCGCGCTGTCTATCCACCTGGTGATGAGGGTGCGTCTTGTCTATTTCTTCGTTTAGCTCGTCGATGATGTTACTTTCAAACATAGGTCATAGTCTTCGTTTTCCTCTTCAGTTATACTGAAGATCTTTTTCCAATAACTTCAGAATATCTCTTCAAATTTTCCTTCTTCTGTTTCGATGTTTCCATCTTCCTTCTGTAGCTTGATCTTATGCTTCTTCTTCCCAGTCGATCCTTTGAGATTTCGGATCTTTCTCCAAAATTCTTTGGGAGTCGTTTCGTGATCGAGGCTATCGATCGCGTCCTCCCATGTTCTATTCTGCTGTTCGAGGATCAACCGATTCAATTCTTCTTTGACTTCTTTACTTCGCTGCAATGAGTGAACTGATGCATTCACGCTGTTCAGTTCATACAATAACTTCAGCTCACGGTATAATTCCTTCATACATTTGGTCCACTCGTAGGTAGAGATGGTCCTATACTCGGATGAGATGGTTATTGAGGTCGTCGAGTGCCTCGTCAATCTCCTCGAGAATTGCCTCGTCCAAGTTGGGCGGATCGTAGGCTTCGAGAAGTCGCGCGTACCGTGTCCAGTCTGCTCTTTTGCAGTTCTTTCTGACTACAGCCTTTACTTGTGTAGGGTTCCTGTTGATAGTGAGTACGATCTATATATGGTCACTACATGGTACCTGGACTGGTTCCATGTAGTAATTGAACGATAGCTGACGGTTCGCCAGACAGATGTCTGGTTTTGTGGCACCTCGTGCTCTGACATAGGTGGGGAAGTCGGGGCCTATTCGCTGGGCAATATTTTGTGTCCAGCAACAGATCCAGGTTTCTTCCTATACCGTTATAGGTCCTGTAACCGGATTTTCGGCATCTGGCGTTCAGATCCCCGATTAATATAGTGGGGGCTCTTCTGCCAAATAGGCCAGTAAGAGTGTGAATTGGTAACACATCTCTCCTTGGCGGTTGATATCCGGTAGCAATGACCAACTTTCCTAAGTCGAGTTCGACCTCAATCGCGAGCTAGGATTCTTCTAGGTTTCGTATCTGCTTGTATTTAATACCTTTCTTTATTGCAATAGCCGCTCTATCGTACCGCTCCTGCGAATAATTTGTGATCAACACATCGTAGTTCCAGATTTTCATTTCTGCACTACGCGTGTCGATCCCGTGTTCTGAAATCAATATGATGTCCGCATCAATTTCTCTGAATACATTTCCGTAAAGAATTCCTTTCGTCGTCCAGCCATTGGTGTTAATTTCCATTATCCTCATTGCGTTGCTTAACACGGTGAACTGTTTTTACCTATGTTTCTTCTTACTCTTCTTCTTCTTGGGGGATGACTGGGCGGTTTTACTCAGCCCACGGTTTTCCTTTTTCGGAGGAAAGCTCGGGGTTTTGGACCTGCTCTTCGTAGCTCGTGTACGAGTGCAGGGCCCTCTTCGTTGACAGGAAGAGGATCCCTCCTCACTTTCAGCCTTTTCCTCTTCTTCGGATTCCTCCATGAGGGAGCTTCAATAATCTTCTCTATTCCAGACTTGACGCTATTGTACTTTATGAATGAATCCTTGAATGCCTTGGAGCATTCGGGGTCTTCAGGCATAATTAGTGAAGGGAGATTGTTCGCCTTCAGGAGAGCGTTAAGTACTTGAATGTAGCAGCCGGGTTTTACTGCATTTGCCACATTTGCGTGGGTTATGCAGATTAAGATTTTCGCAGGTTTGAGGATTAGCCCACTGTGGAACTCTACGGAAGAGAATATCCGGTTACGAGGCGATGCTGAAAGCTTTGTGGAAGAGTATGCTCTAATCTCTAAGGGTAGTTTCCGGCCAAGACCACTGGGAGACATGCAACCGTCTCTGTATATATATATATATATATATATATATATATATATATATATATATATATATATATATATATATATATATATATATATATATATATATATATATATATATATATATATATATATATATATATATATATATATATATATATATATATATATATATATATATATATATATATATATATAGCCCCCAAATGACATCAGCAACCTCGAAACTCAAAATGTTCAACCGAGGCTATCTGAATTCCTCTTACAGTAAGACGAAGCTATCTTTAAGATAATGATTATTCATCGTTACGTCACACCGGTCGACTCAAAAACAACTCTTGGTACATCGACATGATCACAACCACCCTTTCCAGACGTCCTTCAACCCACCCACCTATAACACGGTGCATTAAAATGCGAAAAGAAACATTGAAAGAGCAGAGGATTAATGTTTGATCAAATTTTCACTCATTAACGGTTCGTTAATCAATCGATGATTATTCAATCTGAGTGGCAACCAATTCACTCCCACCTCAAGAGACGCTTAACGCTACTACCACCATACTTCACCGCGAACATGAGATAGCAACACTCAGAAAGACTTAAGCAGTCAAAATCAGCATAACAAAACCAGAAATAAACTAAGGAGGAGTTTGAGGTAGCTCAAGACTCGTCGCTGCCACATCCAAGTCCCCTGCCGATGATGTACTAATACTTAAGAGAATTTGAAAAAAAAGGGTGGGAGTTTGGCTCTGATGATGAGGGCATCCCTTTCATTTTAATGTCCATTTATTTGTTGGATGTCATTTTTTGTTTTTGATGTCATACTTATTTTTACACTATGTTCGGTTCTCGTTTTGTCCTAGAGCCTTCAAGTCTTTATAGGCAATCGGGTTCGGCAACTTTTTGTTGTTTCCTTCTTAGTCAGGTTATGTTTTTGTACTTTGTTCCGTAGGTGCTCTTGTTTGTGCGTGATGCCTACGTATTTATGTGGTGTTTGTGTAAAGTACCGTGTGTTGATTGACTATGTTTATATTGGTGCTATGTTTTCGACCGAGCAGATCGTGATGCTTGGGAATCTTTTAGTGTGAGTAAATATTTTCTCTTGATTTTGCAGGGATTTTTATTCTGCCTCCAATCCTTTCCAGATAGGCAATGATATTATCGGTCAGTGTTGCCCAAACTTTTTTGACCAGTTTCTGGGTCAGCCTTCTGTGCATCCCTCTTTGGGTTCGATAGTCGCGTCGTCTGACTTTGTGTATGTAGAGGGTGGCGGTGTTCTACACGCATTTGATTTTTTTCGTAGAGGATCTGTTGGCTGCGCTAAGCTCTCTAAATCTGTGAAACTTGAAGAGTTCCCTCTTTGCTAGATTCTGCTTCACCGTGTGGTGACTCCCGTACACTTCGGCGGTGATTTTATGGGGTACCTATTCCCATTTGAAACGAATGGCCACGTTTTCTCGGGCACAACGAGATTATCCTGAACTTATCTTTGTAGATTCTGATTTTCATCTCTTCTCCTACTAGATGATAGTTGATATTTCCGCTCTAGTTTGTGCAGTCTCAATACTTGCATTCCTGTTTGCACATGGAACAATTCGGGTGTCATCTGTGAATTGCAGATACATCACGCCCCTATGCACAAGAGTTGGAAGGTCGATGGTGTAGACCAGGTATAGCAAGTGTCTCAAGCAAATTCCTTGGGAGACGCCCGCCATTAGCTCGAACTCGGCTCATCTGCATCATTCGATCATGAGACGTGTCCTTTTACACGAAATGAAGTCGCATAGGATCCTTTCCATGATTAGCTCTAGCTGGAGGCTTAGGATCTTGTATTGGAGTCATTTCAGCAACACCTCGTTGAAGGCCTTCTGCACGTCCTTGAGCAATAGGCGATTTTCTCAATTAGAAGCGCAGGGCCGTTTCTGTGCCCCTCTTCCTGCGGAACCCATGAGTATGTGTTGTGTGTTGTGCTCTCCTAACTCGCTTAGTTGAGCTTGTAGCCTTTCGACCATGAGTTTTTTTCGAAAATTTTGCCGAGTATCTCTAGAAGAGAGTTAACCAACTGGTCTTGGGGCTTGTTCTTTTTCGCGATGATGATAATATTAGCTAACTTATACCGGCCCGAGAAGTAGCTTGTGTTCAGGGCAGTATTCCTGGGATTGACGATGCCTTGAAAAATATGAGCATAAAGTTTCCTAGGCGGGATGGGGGCTTCAGTATTGGCGCAAGAGAGATTGTTGTTAATACAGGGATGTGGTCGCTCGAGACCAAGCGGTGTGTTAGGAAGTTCGAAAAGTCTGGTCCGATCCTCTGGAGCCTGTATCTTTCGATCAGTAGCTCCAGTTTCTTCCCCTCTGGTCGATGTAACCGTAACCAGAGGCGCTGCATCTGGCGTTTAGGTCACCACCTAGCAACGTCAGTCTCTCTCGTCCGAACAGTGTAAGGAAATTGTTAATCGGCAGGTAGGGGCGGCTGGTATGCCACTGCTATAGTTAAGTCCAAACCAGGGTCGTGATTTCACGAGCTAAGAATGATTCGTCCAAATCTAGTAGCTTCTTGAAATTTATGTTTTTTCTAATGGTAATGGCTACGCCATCACGCATTTGGGGGGAAGGGGCGTTGTTCTTGTTTATGATTGTGTGATTTGGTATTTAATGTGTAGGTAGCGAGTGTTAATTCCATGTTGCGTGATAAGGAGGAGGTCGAGATCTACTGTTCAGAATATGTTTCCATACACAATAGATTTCCCTCCCCATCCACTCACGCTTAGTGTCATAATTTAAATGTGTTGTTTGTGTGATCTATGCTTTCTTTTTAGTGGTTAGTTTTTTCCGTTGTTATTAGATCTTTTTGGCACGAGTGACTTTCAAATGCTGCTCTTTTTGAACTCTACAGCACTTATTTTTTACGCAGGAGTGTCCTTGTATAGCTGTATATTCTTCGTGTGGAGGGACTCTTCAATATATGTTTCTGCATTTGTTGCGTCTAAGTCCTTTTAATATATAACAACCTCGACGTCAACTGCCTCTTATTCCCTGAGAGTATTTTTTTGTGCTTATGTAAGGTTCATACTTATACAGCAGCCATTTTTTCTTGTAATATTTATTCGTGTGCCCGAAAATGATCGTGTCCGTCGAAATACTTCTATGACAAATAAACAATGGAACACTGAACTTTTGAATTTCCATTCTCCTTTTGAAGGAAAGGTTTTCAGATTATAATTAGAGAAACTTAAGCTTAAAATCAGCAATGCAACTAGTGCTGTTGACTTTACTAAATGCCGCATACAACATGGCATCATGTCCACATAAATACATGCGGTTAAAACGGCAATGTTGCAGTTAACTAAAATCTACATCAAGTCCTCGAAAGACGTTCTTGATAAATGCATGAGGAGGCCAATTCATAAACAAGCCAGCCTTTCTAACTAAAACTAAACTAAGAAACGCTGTCCTATGATTTACCCCCTCGTACATGCACGAAGAGCGTTTTTCGAGGTTTTGATGAACAGTTAACTGCAATATTGTCATTTTAACCGCATATTTATAATTGCGACCTTGCAAAAATAATTATAGATATACATAGCAGAGCTAGAATGGATTATATGAATTTTCCATTCTCTTCGATAGCAGAGGTAACGCATGAAAATGCGAATTGACACGTAAACTTTTGTTTGTGTCAGAAACGCTCGCTAATGAATTAGACCCCGTACAAAGGAGTACATATACTTGAAAATACTAAATTGCTAATTTGTCCCAAATCAAGGGATAAACTAAGACAAACGCAACAGAAGTTCAGTTATTTCACCCCCCACCCCACCCCACACACAAACCAACAATGTGCTAATGATGCACGTCAACCCCGCTGTGGGGTTGGCACGCATCATTGGCACTAAAAAACTATCCACTTCCTATCAAGCATAAAGCCATGCACCCATCATCTTTCCCCCCGGCCAAATTGGCATTTAATAGAGATCGGATGCTATGTGCTGTAGTATCTACTCTCATCAGGGTTCACCCCTGGGCAGATGGGGCACTATGAGCTGTAGCATCTCGTCCAAACCCCCTTCATGCTCGCCCATGTAAGTACAAACCCCCAATTTAACATCTCTCCTCATATATTTTGAAGTCCGTAGCCAACTCTGATTTATTAGGGCGACGCAGACATAAAGAACTGAATAAACTTGGCGTTATAACTCATCACTTTCAATTAGTAGCAATTTTCTGTCATAATTCCATTCCTTAGCCATTTTGGCAAACGAACGATAGAGCTTAATACTGAACGCCACACCTGAGGAACACCTTTTTTATATTTAGTCCATCGCCCCTTCTTATTTTGGGAGTGCCTAAGTACACAGCTTAACTTTATGATGATCTCTCAAAGGAGAAGAGGCACTCAATAGTCTTCCTTGTCTACGATGCCAACTTCTGTATGAACTTTTTAAGTGTATTTTAATGAGCAATTAATTATCCTATAACCGAGAGGATTGCGGTAGACGCTGCCCCACTGAATGTCATCGATTATAGCGAGAGGGCAAAATTAGAGTCACTCATTTGTCTGGGGCACTGGGGTTTTTCGTCAACTTGCGTGAAGATGGGTATCGTAAGGCTTTGTCTTCGTTGCTGTCTTCATTAGGTCTTCAAAGGCACGTCTATTTAAGAGCGCTTTTAATGACGTTTTTCTTGTTATTTCTTCTGCCTCTTTGAGTCAGTCAAGAGAACACAAGATCAGGAAAATGGATAAGAGACACTCAAAGACTGCTGCACATTTTCACATCTTAACATTCGTACATCCACTTAAGGATAAAGAAAATCAATAAATAAGATACTGCAGAGATGGTGGAGCTATTATATAGCAATGAAATGATCGCCATTTTTTCATTAATTAAATGCACCATAAGGTGGTACCCCTTTTTCATATCCTTATTTCTTGAAACATACCCAATTGCCTTAAACAAGGCCTCCTTTATTATCTATCTGGAGAAGATAGAGAAGATATTAAGACCAAAAGGTTATCGAAAGTGTCTCTAATCTCCATTGAAATGAAAAATTCATTTCTTCCTACAAAGGGGTCGACCGCTATTGACGAGTGAAAACCTCGTTTCCTATGTTGAGTAAAGTTAATGTCTCATTGGGTCTGGTTATTCGCAGGATGGAGTAGCGATTCACGTCGACTTTTGATAGGGAGGGGGGGGGATATGTACCGACCTATGGTAATTGGGTTGGATCTGGCTTTGAACTGTAATGAGATAGGCATCAAACGAAGGTAAAAACAATACAAATAAAACACTTATCGTTTTCAAGACATCAAAATTGTCAACAAATGCTTCAATCTCCGTTTACATAGATGCTTAAATTTGGGGCCATTGTTTCGTTTTCAACCTGCAAGATACCAGTGCAAAAGAGGTCTTTAAAATAGCGGAGGGTTGCGTACCCTCCAGCTTAGAGCTAGCAAACCGCGATGCTCCTTTAACCTTCTCTCTCCTATCTGTCGGGATCTATACCACCCTCGCCAGTTCCTTTATTATATTTTTCCGATACTCAACTACGAGCAGATGGAAAATAGATGAAAGAGACCAGGCGAATAACAGTGAAGACCCTCTCCGATGGCCCCAAGCCTGATCGTGGTGAGGGTCTTCGCAAAAATAATTCTCGATAATCGATATACATAGAAGAGCTAGAATGGATTATATGAAATTTCCCTTCTCTTCGACAGCAGAGGTAACGCATGGAAATACAAATACGAATTTAACGTCGGTGTCTGCCCCGAGCAAATTGAGCGTGAGGACTTTATTGTCCAACACGGCTAAGATCTTTTTGATAATTTGGCCGATTATCTCAGAGAGTTACAGGGAAGCTAAGTACTTCAAAAGACCATTCGATCCATTTCAGTGGAATTACTCATGTAATTATCTAAATTAAATATCTACAGTCCTACTAAAAAGAAATAGGATAGTAAAGATGAAGTCTCTCCCTACCCACCTCTCCCACCCAATGACGGGTTCGATAAAGGGAAAATATATACCTGGAAGTGTTGAAGAAAAGACACATCCTGGAAATTTTAAAGGAAACAACTTAATATGTACATACTTAATCTTTACATAAATTATTTTACGTCAAAATCTTAAAATAATAATAACCTGTGAGAAAATTATTTACATATTATACAGGGCATTTTACACATCTATAATTACGGCATGCTATTCTTATCTTAGTTTTAGCAACATATAATGTTTTGTCACTCGTTATTTAATCGATGACATCATTTTGTCCAGTTTATTTTTAAAAGTTTCTAATGAATTGCTGGCCACTACTTCTTCAGGCAACTGATTCCAATAATTGACATTTTTATAGGAAAAAAGTTTCCGCATATATTTTTTTCTGAAACGCATTATTTGTTCAAAGTTGAAACCATGTAGAATAGTTAACATTATTGACTCCATTCATTATTTTAAATACTTCTATCAGTTGACCTCTCAAGACGTCTTTTCTCTTGGGTGAATAAGTTTAGCATATCTAGTCTTTTCTCATATTTATAATTTCGGAGTTCCGGTATCAATTTAGTGGCTCTAGTTTGCACTCTTTCCAATCTATCAATATCTTTTTGTAGGTATGGTGACCAGACCTGAGCACAGTATTCTAACTGCGGTCTTACTAATGCATTAAACATATTAAGAATTTTAGCTTTATTTTTAAGGCTAAATGGACGTTTAATGTATCCGAGAAGCTTCATTGCTTTCTTTTCCACTTCGATACATTGTTGAGAAAATTTTAGATCATTAGATATGTGAACTCCTAGGTCTCTTTCACCATTGGTTATGCTAATATTTTGATCAAATATTTTGTAATTCGCTTTTGGGTTCTTATAGCCTACATGCATTACTTTACATTTTTCTAGATTTAGGGGCAGTTCCTATTTTGTCGACCGCTTCTCTATTTTATCAATATCGTTTTGAAAATTAATAACATCATCCTCAGTTACTATTGCTTTTCCTAGTTTGCAATCGTCTGCGAATTTTGAAATTTTTGACAAGAGCTCGTCATCTAAATCATTGACATATCTAATGAAAAGCAAGGGAACATAGACTGAACCTTGTGGTACTCCACTACTTACCATTGTCCATTCTGACTGTTGGCCGTTAATAACTACTTTCTGCTTGCGGTCAGTGAGCCAATTCTCGATCCATTTGGCTACATCTCCTTCTATTCCTAGGGCTCTTACTTTAGTCAACAATTTCTTATGGGGTACTTTATCGAAAGCTTTTTGGAAATCCAAATACAAAATATCTGCTGATCTGGTATTATCATATTCTTCATTTACAAAGTGAAAGAAGTCTAATAAATTTGTAAGGCAAGACCTTTGTCTTCTAAATCTGTGCTGTGAATCCTTTAATAATTTATTGTTTTCTAAATGCACAACTATTTCAGCTGCAATACGAGTTTCAAGGAGTTTTCCAACTATTGAGGTCAAACTTATTGGGCGATAATTACTAGCTAGTTCTTTGCAAACTTTTTTTAAATATCGGTGTAACATTTGCTAGCTTCCAATACGTAGGAACAATTCCACTCTCTAATGATCTATTAAAAATCTGTGTCAATTGTCCAGATGCTTGGTCTTTTAATTCTTTCAAGACTCGTGGAAGTATATTATCTGGTCCAGGAGATTTAAATTTGTTCATTTTCTCAATATTTTTGTTTGTAGTAATTTCGGTACATCTAATAGATTTGAGTGGTCTAATACCGGTATTATTAATAGTTGGGATGGATTTATTACTCGTATTCTCTTTTACAAAAACGGATGCAAAGTATTCATTTAAAGTATTTGCTATGTCAAAATCGTTATATTGCAATATATCATTTTTGTCATTTATTGGACCAATGCTATTTTTTATTGGTTTTCTACTATTTACTAATGTGAAAAACTCCTTTGAATTTTGTTTACATTTTAAAGCTACTCTTATTTCTCATTCGTTTGGCTCTTTTGGTTTCACTCTTTACTTTTCTTCTTAGTTCAACATAATGTTTTTATTATCAATATTCATATTAGATTTTATTATCTTATACGTTTTATCTCTTTCTCTAATCGCTTTTTTAAGCTGAGCAGACAACCATTTGGGTTCATTATTCTTTTTGTCAGTGCTAACTTTAAATGGTAGGAATTGTCCCTGTTTATTTAGTAAATTGTTTTTAAAATCATGCCACACTTTATTAATGTCTTCAAGTTTTATAATATCGTTTTTAAGACTTTCCCTTAGACCTTCGAAATTTGCTTTCATAAAATCAAACTTAACAGTGCTTGTTGTTCTTCTTATGGATGGAACGTTTATGTTAAAATATATTATATTGTGATCGCTGTTACCAAACTATTCTCCGACGTTTAAATTTGATATCAATTCATCGTCGCTAGATAATACTAAATCTAAAATATTAGGGCCTCTTGTGGCTTCTTTCACCCATTGCGTTAGTAAGTTATCATCTATAAAATTTATCAGTCTTGCTCCTTCCGCGTCCGACGTTTTGGTGGACCAGTCTATTTGTCCACAGTTGAAGTCGCCAATAATTAAAGATATTTTGTTATTTATCTCATTTGATAGACATTCGTATAATCTGTGATCAGAATCTACAGCTTGATGAGGACTTCTGTATACTAAATATATAAATAAACTTTTTTCGAGATTTAACTTGACTCCTATAAATTCGAAGTCAGAGGATAAATTACATTCTGTTGGATAGAGATCATCACGTACATACAAAATTACGCCTCCACCCTCCGTTCTTAGTCTATCTTTGTGAAACATTTTATATCCTTGTAATTGAAATTCACCGCTGAAATCTCTTGTTTGACAATGTATCCAGCTTTCTGTAATGCCTATTATATCGTATTTATCCAGTGCTACTAACGCTTTAAATTCTACCATTTTATTTCTAATAGATCTGGTATTGAACAACACAGCTTTTACATTTTTTACCTGTTTAACTCTCTTTCTGCGTTGGACAAGTTTCCCGAGGTCTGCGGTGAAGAGTCAAGGTGATAATTGTTTTCGAGAGTATCATAAAGGCTCAAGTTTATCAAATCTCCATATACCTTTTTACCCGTTGCGCTAAGATGGGTCCCGTCATGAGCAAAATATTTTTTATTGTTAATAAAGGTCATCCAAAAGTCGACGAATTTGACATTTTCCCGTTTACATATACTTCGTAGTCGTTCGTTTATTCCAATTGCTCTACTCTTGGTTTCCTTTTTCTCATATAATCTGGGTACTCCGACAAATATTCCGTGATCCGTTTTTTATTTAATTTTCGTCACCATTTCGTTGCAGCCAGAAATCAGCGTTTCAGTTCCAGGAAACATTTCACCACAAAAAATATCGTTTGTTCCGACATGAGCGATAACAGGGGATTTTCTACTCTTCAGGTTTAAAGTGCCGATTTCTTCAGTCACCTTTTTTATCCCTGCGCCTGGGTGGCATCTGAATTTTCGATTTCTAATGTTTTTCACGCCGAATTAATCAATTCGATTTTTTATTATTGAATCTCCAATTAAGTAAGTATCGTCCTCCTCTTCGGATAAAGCTGAAAATCTATTATGCAACTTTAATTCGGTCGGTTCAGGAAGTTTAGGTTTTGATGGATGTTAATTTTTGACAAGTGAAAAACCGTTGGCATTTTTACCGTTTTGATCCACTTTATTTTCTAGCAAGGCAACTGACTGTTCTAATCTGACTATCTTGGTATGAGTATTCGTTATTCTTTTGTCGTTGTTTTTGCAATCACATTGTTTTAGTTCTAGCGCGTTAATTTTGTTTTGCATGTTAGTAATTATGGTCATAAGTTCATTTCTTTCTTTATCATGTCTTTCAGCGAGTTTACAGAATAAACAAATACTTGCCGCAGTAATTCTTTGAAGGCATTGTCCCTCATAGTCGCTACACCACTTTACTGACTTACACTTGGAGCAAAAAGCTTTTAACCGCTCTGCAAATGGCATTTTTAATTAGAGATTTGTTCACTAATATAGAATTATGGTTAAGCACAATTATTTGCACATAATAAATCACTCGAATTAAAACATTATATCCTGCGCTAATGAAAAATTAGTATTTAAAGAACTTCACTTTATACTTGATAAATTGATATACAATATAATTTATGCACTTGAAAAGTTTAATTGCAAAATAGAAATATGATATATATATATATATATATATATATATATATATATATATATATATATATATATATATATATATATATATATATATATATATATATATAAAAGTAATACTCACTGTTTTTCTTTGAAGGTATGTATACTTTCCTTGAAAATGTGGCAGGAAGATGATATCTTGATGATTACGGTTTACGGCTACCTTTACTTTTTCGTAGTTGGATCCAAGATGGCACCGGCCAGCTAACTTAAATGACACAAACTACTCACTGATTGGTCGATTTCACGGGTGTGGCAAGCGGCAGGAAAATAGTACTTGATGATAGGTTGAGAAATTATGACGTTACTCATGATTTGTGGTTTTCGAGATTCAGTTTACGAGTCTTTATAAATAATTAAACAAAATCACTAAATAAACGACTTATACTCACAATGAAGGGTTCAATAAAAGAAATAACCAATAGAAAAAAAACTTTTCTGTATATGAATATCGATAAATAGAAAGCATTTTATGAATCAAATAGAGGAAGCGGCACTGTGACACATCCAAATAGGACAAAAGCTGGGAGAGAGAGAGAGAGAGAGAGAGAGAGAGTAACAAGGAAAATAAGTACCCCATAAGAACTTACGGTCCATTGAAAGATAATACCTTTGGACTAGCTGGCGAGTGGGCACATCCCCGCTCAATTACCTTACGTTCTCCCTAAACGGACACTTTTCAAGACTTTGTCTAGTCTTGACTTGAACTGGTCAACAGATTCACTGTTGACAACTTCCACTGGAAGTGCGTTCCACATACCGCAGATACTGTAGGTGAAAAAATTTCCACACAGATTGCGGTTGTAACGCTTCAGTTCAAGTTTGAAGCCGTGATTGCGCGTTCTGTTCTCACTCAGTGTGAAAATATCCCGGTAGTCAACATTGTCGAACCCTCGAAGTATTTTGAAAACTTCGATGAGCTGACCACGCTGTCTACGGGTTTCCAGCGAGAACAGATCTAATTCCCTTAGTCTATCCTCATGACTTTTATATCTGATAGAGGGAATCGGCTTGGTTGCCCTGGCTTGCACGCGTTCCAATCTCGCGATGTCCTTTCGCAATGAAGGACTCCAAAATTGTACGGCATACTCCAGGTGCGGTCGGACAAGTGAGTTGTACAGGCACAGTACAATCTCCTGGTTCCGATAACCAAACTGGCGCTTAATATAGCCTAGCATCCTTTGGGCCTTTTTTTCCACCTCAATGCACTGTTTCGAGAACTTGAGGTCACTAGTGATAGTAACACCCAAGTCCTTCTCAGTGTCACTCGATTCAAGAGCAGTGCCCTTAAGGATATACTGAGATTAGTGGTTTCGGTGGCCGATATGCATCACTTTGCATTTGTTCACGTTAAAAGACATTTGCCACGTGTCCGACCTCTCCAATCTTCCGAAGAACTTCCTGCAGGCGGGCAGTATTTCCATCCTTTGCAACGTTCATACCAAGCTTGGTATCGTCGGCAAATTTGGAAATCTTGGCAACCATGTCACCGTCCATGTTATTGATGTAGATGATGAATAGTAGTGGCCCCAGGACAGAACCTTGAGGCACCCCGCTAGTAACGGGCACCCACTCAGAAGCTTGTCCATTCACCACCACCCATTGCTGTCTGCCACTCAGCCAGTTCTCTATCCAGCCGGCTACTTTCCCGTCTATGCTCAGCGCTCGCACTTTCCGGAGAAGGCGGCGGTGTGGTACCTTATCAAAGGCTTTCTGAAAGTCTAGGTAGACCACATCCACCGCCTTGTCCCGATCGTGCTCACTGAAGACGAAGTGGAAGAATTCCACAAGGTTCGTCAGGCATGACCGTTGACTTCGGAAGCCGTGCTGGAAACTCCTCAGTAGCAGCTTTGACTCTAAATGCGACGTCCTTTTGTCCACCAGGATGCTTTCCATGAGTTTACCGACCTTCGAAGTCAGACTGATACGTCGGGAGTTCGACGGTTGTCTACGGTCTCCTTTCTTGAAGATAGTAGTCACCTCCACTTCACGCTAGTCTCTAGGAAGGCATTCGGTCCGGATCGACATGTTGAAGATTGCGCTCAGGTCTCGTGACACTTGATCGCGCACTTCTTTCAACACTTTAGGTAGAAACCCATCCGGGCCAGGTGACTTATTCGTCATTAGGTCAGTGATCTTCTTTTTTTATTTCTCCTTCGGTGAAGTCCATATCCTCCAGCTTTTCCCCGAGTAGGAATCCGTTGGCTGGGGGATGGGGCCACACTCTTCAGTAAACACTGAAGAGAAGTAGTCGTTGAGGAGGTTAGCATTTTCTGCATCTGAATGCCTTAATGTCCCCTCTTCATTCCACAAAGGGCCGATCATTCGACGAATTGGTTTACGGCTGTTTACATAACCAAAGAACTCCATGGGATTCTCTTTACAAAGTCTCGCCACTCTAAGTTCCTCAACCGCTTAGCCGCCCTTATGCTGGAATTCACTCCTGGCTAGCCTCCGGTATTCGTCAGATTAACCCGAGATCTTCGATTGCCGGTACACATTTCTCTTCTCCCTAAGCAGTTTGCCGATTTCTCGAGTAAACCACTTTGGTTGAACAGAAGACCGACGGGTGCATTTCAGAGGCATGAAACGCGATTGAAGACTCATGAATGTGGTTTTGAAACTGTCCCACGAGTCTTCAATAGCCTCGCGTCAGTCAGTCCAGCACGAAGACCAGCAAAGTCTGCTTTTCTCAAATTAAGTTTCCTCGATTTACTAGTAGCAGGCCCTGCCTTAGGGACTTTAACTACAAATCTAATTAGTCGGTGGTCACTGCCACCGAGCTCTTCGCCAACAGAGAGGTCCTCAACGAGGTCATCCTCAGAGGTGAAAACCAAGTCGAGGATATTTTCTCCTCTCGTTGGCTCTCTCAGCCAATTGAGTCAGGAACTCGTTGTTCGCGAACTCCAGGAGTAGTGCGTTCTCGCCACAGGGTTTTCTGGTTTCCCAGTCAACATGGGTATTGAAGTTACTCATAATGATACACACTCTGTCTTTTACAAGTTCGCCCAACAGCTGGTACAGACTCCTGTCCTGTTCTAAGAGTTGGGCAGGGGGGTCTGTAAAGCACCAGGGTCATGTATCTGACAGGAGTTATCTCTAGGTCAACACCTAATAGTTCATGGTCGGATACGATGTTGCATTCCGTCGAGCTAAGAGTATCCTTGACAGACAACATCACACCGCCACCCTCTCTGCCTGGCCTATCTTTCAGGAAGAGCTGGTAACCGGGAATCCTGAATTCACCTTCAAAATCTCGACTTGAGGTTTTTACCCACGACTCTGTTATGGCTACAATTTCAGAGGGGAAGGAGAGGGGATAGGGAGAGGGGAGAGGGAAAGGGGGAGAGAAAGGGAGAGGGAAAGAGAACCGGAGAATAAGAGAGAGCTACAAGGAAAATATGTACCCTAGAAGACCGTACGGTCCATTCAATGAGGCTACCTTTGGACTAGCTGCCGAGTGGGCACATCCACGCTCAATTGCCTTACACCCACCTTGAACGGCCACTTTTCAAGACTTTGTGTACTCTTGACTTGAACTGGTCAACATAATTGCTGTTGACAACATCAAGCGGAAGTGCGTTCCAACTACTGCAGATAGTGTACGTGAAAAACTTCCCACACAGATCGCATTCGGTCCGGTTTGACATGTTGAAGATTGTGCTTAATCTATCTTCATAACTTTTCTGTCTGATAGAGGGAATTAGTTTGGTTGCCCTGGCTTGCACGCGTTCCAATCTCGCGATGTTCCTTCGAAATGAAGGACTCCAAAGTTGTACGGCATACTCCAGGTGCGGTCGGACAAGTGAATTGTACAGACAGAGTAGTATTTCCTTGTTCCGATATCTAAACTTGCGCTTTATTTAACCTAGCATCCTTTGGGCTTTCTTCTCCGCCTCAATACACTGCCTCGAGAACTTGAGATCACTAGTTATAGTTACACCCAAGTCCTTCTCAGTGTCGGTTGATTCAAGAGCAGTGCCCTTAAGGATATAATGAGATTAGGGGTTTCAGTGGCCAATATGCATCACTTTGCATTATTTCACGTTAAAAGGCATTTGCCTCGTGTTCGACCACTCCCCAATCTTCAGAACATCTTCTTGCAGTCGGGCAGTATTCTCTTCCTTTGCAACGTTCATACCAAGTTTGGTATCGTCGGCAAATTTAGAAATTTTCGCAACCATATCATCGTCCATGACGTTGACGTAGATGATGAATAGTAGTGGTCCCAGGATAGAACCTTCAGGAACACCGCTAGTAACGGGCACCCAATCAGAAGCCTGTCCATTCAACACTACCCGATGCTACCAGAGACAACGGTCAACGGTCACTGGGAATAGTCAATAATTACGCGCCAGGGAAGGGGTTAACTGGGCACTACCCTTATCCCATTCATCGTGCCCCAACGCCTAGGACACCTCTAGTCCTAGACTCTCGCAACCAGTGAGCGTCAATTGGCGTTGTTTATAGAGGTTCCAAAGCCTCTCTTCTGACGCGTGAGGTAGCTGCCAGGTCCTTATATGTAGAAAGATGGAAAAAAAAGGTAAGAGTAACATGATAGTAGTAGGGTTTATTTTTTTAGTTTTTTTTCTTTTTGTATAATAAGTGAAAGAGATAGGATAAAAGTGAAAAAGGAGAACCTCGTCTGGAACCTCGTTTCCGACCAAATCAACAAGGAAAGCCCTACCAGGAGTATCCAGAAGAGAGGTACCTCCGCCGACATAGCTCGAAAAGTCAAGGGGGCGCGACAAGGGGGCGTCACCTCTCCCTTTAATTTCTTCAGGAGAGAGAGAGATTGAGAGAGAGAGAGTGGGAGAGAGAGAAAAGAGAGAGAGGGAGAGAGGAATATATATATATATATATATATATATATATATATATATATGCCTGTAATTAATCATCGTTTCGTTGTCGACTTGCATAACACTAGTGCAAAAGAGGTCTGAAATTTGCGTACCCTACAGGCCTGCAGGTGGATCGGCGGAATACTCTTCCAAACATTTTCACTTCCTCCTTCTTATGGGCTTTCTTTGTCGATCTCCACTTTTGTTTCGTAGTTTTATATTAATAATAATAAGAAGAAAAAGAAGAAGTAATAATAATAATAAGTTTAAAATACCTCAAATTCAACCGGCCTTAGTAATCTGTCTCTATCTTAAATAGTGCGTGGACAGAGAGATGGCGCAATTCTCGCATAATTACTCGGCTTGCGGCAAGGTGGTAATCACGGTTGTTACCTTATTTTTAAGTATATTTTAGTGGCGTGAACATATAACGCTATCTACTTCTTTATCTACTCACGAGGATGGGTTGTGGAAGGGGATTTTTTTTACTACTACAACCGGGGATCAGGGGATCAGGTAAAAGTGTTCGTTGCACGGGTTCGTGGGTGTTACAATACGCTATCCTTTCCCCATCTGACCTACGGGAAGGCCGACCTTGAAACGCGGCTTCCCACGTTAAGCAAAGTTAACCTGCATTGGGTATTGTTAGTCACCGATTGGGGGTCCCGGTTTGGGTCGACTTGGTTTGAATGGCTATCCTTTAGCGACCTGTGGTTCGAATCCCATTTAAACCATACATCTCCAATGGGATAAGAATCAGAGAGCTAAAATAGGTGTAAAACCCCAATCCGAACCAATGGATTAATCTTATATTTTCTCCACTTATCCCGCCACTTCTGAGTGGCGAGACTCTGTAAAGAGAATCCCAAGGAGTTTTTTGGATATGTGAACAGCCGTAAACCAATCCGTCAAACGATTGGCCCTTTGAGGAATGAGGAGGGGACATTAAAGCATTCAGATGCAGAAAATGCCAACCTCCTCAACGACTACTTCTCTTCAGTGTTTACTGAAGAGTGTGGTCCCATTCCCCAGCCGACGGATTCCTACTCGGGGGAAAAGCTGGAGGCAATGGACTTCACCGAAGGAGAAATAAAGAAAAAGATCGCTGACCTAAAGACGAATAAGTCCCCTGGACCGGACGGGTTTCTACCTAAAGTGTTGAAGGAAGTGTGCGATGAAGTATCACGACATCTGTGCGCTATCTTTAACATGTCAATCCGGACCGGATGCGTTCCTAGAGACTAGCGTGAGGCGGAGGTGACTCCTATCTTCAAGAAAGGAGACCGTAACCAACCGTCGAACTACCGACCTATCAGTCTGACTTCGATAGTCGGTAAACTCATGGAAAGCATCATGGTGGACAAAATGACGTCGTATTTAGAGTCAAACCTGCTACTGAGGAGTTCCCAGCAAGGCTTCCGAAGGCAACGGTCATGCCTGACGAACCTTGTAGAATTCTTCCACTTCGTTTTCAGTGAGCACGATCGGGACAAGGCGGTGGATGTGGTCTACCTAGACTTTCAGAAAGCCTTTGATAAGGTACCACACCGCCGCCTTCTCCGGAAAGTGCGAGCGCTTGGCATAGACGGAAAGGTATCCGGCTGGATCGAGAACTGGCTAAGTGTCAGACGGCAACGGGTGGTGGTAAATGGACAGTCTTCTGAGTGGGTGCCCGTTACTAGCGGGGTGCCTCAAGGTTCTGTCCTGGGACCACTACTATTCATCATCTACGTCAACGACATGGACGGTGACATGGTTGCCAAGATTTCCAAATTTGCCGACGATACCAAGCTTGGTATGAACGTTGCAAAGGATGGAAATACTGCCCGCCTGCAGGAAGATCTTGGGAAGATTGGGGAGTGGTCGGACACGTGGCAAATGCCTTTTAACGTGGGCAAATGCAAAGTGATGCATATCGGCCACAGAAAGCCCCAATCTCAGTATATCCTTAAGGGCACTGCTCTTGAATCGAGTGACACTGAGAAGGACTTGGGTGTTACTATCACTAGTGACCTCAAGTTCTCGAAACAGTGCATTGAGGCGGAAAAAAAGGCCCAAAGGATGCTAGGCTATATTAAGCGCCAGTTTGGTTATCGGAACCAGGAGATTGTACTGTGCCTGTACAACTCACTTGTCCGACCGCACCTGGAGTATGCCGTACAATTTTGGAGTCCTTCATTGCGAAAGGACATCGCGAGATTGGAACGCGTACAAGCCAGGGCAACCAAGCTGATTCCATCTATCCGACATAAAAGTTATGAGGATAGACTAAGGGAATTAGATCTGTTCTCGCTGGAAACCCGTAGACAGCGTGGTCAGCTCATCGAAGTTTTCAAAATACTTCGAGGGTTCGACAATGTTGACTACCGGGATATTTTCACACTGAGTGAAAACAGAACGCGCAATCACGGCTTCAAACTTGAACTGAAGCGTTACAACCGCAATCTGTGTGGAAATTTTTTCACCTACAGTATCTGCGGTATGTGGAACGCACTTCCAGTGGAAGTTGTCAACAGTGAATCTGTTGACCAGTTCAAGTCAAGACTAGACAAAGTCTTGAAAAGTGGCCGTTTATGGACGCAAAACAATTGAGCAGCCTTGTGCCCGCTCAATTGCTAGTCCAAAGGTACCCTCTTTGAATGGACCGTAAGGTCTCCTAGGGTACCTTCTTTCCTTGTTGTTACTCCTTGTTGTTACCAGCAGGGGAAGGGGGGAATCCAAATTATGTCTCATCGCGATTTGGGCGGATAACTACGATTTGGTTGGTGTCTGTTTAGTTGTTCTGAATCCAAATGATTCGAAGCAAATATTCTGGTCTTGTTTCCAAATACAGCCGATTTCATGGTTTTTGCTTCCATTTAGGCAAAATGTACAGATATTTGCTTCCATTTACAACGGATTGAATGGCTTTGCTTCAAATTTCACTAAATTTCATGGGGGTTTTGCGTCCATTTACACAAAATGTACAGATATTTGCTTCCAATACAGGAAATTTAATAATTTTTGCTTTCATTGACACAAAATGTAGATATTTGCATCCATTTGCAGCAAATTTAATGGTTTTGCTTCAAATTACACCCGATTTCATGTTTTTTGCGTCCATTTACACAAAATATACAGATATCTGCTTTCATTTACAGCAAATTTAATGGTATTGCCTCAAATAACACCCAATTTCATGGTTTTTGCGTCCATTTACATAAAATGTACAGATATTTGCTTCCATTTACAGCAAATTTAATTACTTTCCTTCAAAATACACCCGATTTCATGTGTTTTGTGTCAATTTACACAAAATGTAGATATTTGCTTCCATTTACAGCAAATTTAATAGTTTTGCTTAAAATTACACCAGATTTCATGGTTTTTGCTTTCTTTTAAATAAAATGTACAGATATTTGCTTCCATTTACAGCAAATTTAATGTTTTTTGCTTCCAATTAAACCTAATTATTTCGTATAAAATATCGCTCCTTAGGGAAGTGTCGGAGATTAGCGAGTAATGGTGTCTTGGCCTAAAAAAAAACGGGAGGGGGGGGCAGACCCTTAAAGACACCGAAAGGTGCTTACTCAACCAAAGTGCGGGAAGAATGATCAGGAGAGTTGCGCACCTTTGGGTCCCTAGGCCCCCACCATTAAGTGATCTTAAGCGGTTGGCCTCAAAACGGGAAGCCTCTGATCTCCTACTCGGGACAAGGGGTTAAAACCCTCCCCATTCCGCCTCACGTTCGACATTTCAAGGCTGACTGGGAAGGAGGGGGGGGGGCTTTAAATCTCTTAATTTCGGAGGTCGCACGTGATCGCGTACGCATGAAACAAAGGTCACGTGAAGTGAAAAAGGGATTGGCGCAACTCTCTTTAACTCAGGTTGGCAATGAATTGAGGTGTGGAGGGGGGGGGGGGAGAATACCCAATGAAACACAAATGTGAGAGTTTTAAGAACCCAGTCTTAATAACTAGATCTAAGAACGCAGTCTTAAGAACTCGATCTAAGACCCGAGTCTAAGATCTTAGAACATTCCTTGGTGTTTGGTGAAGAACCCAGTTTAATAACTCGATCTACGAACCTAGTCAGTGCGGATGCCATCCCATTCAACGAGCTCGGTTCGAATCCAATTTGGGATAACTGACACACGAAACAAACCCAATTTTACATCTCTAAAATTCCCATTAGTGGGGATGATGCGCAACACCCTCACTTTGTGGGAAAACGGCTGAAGATAAAGTAGTGAAGAAGTCAAAAGGCCCATTAATGAGGACCATTTTTCATATTTGTTAGGGGACGAACTAACTTCAAATAAATTAAAGGTCCCTACCCGTATAGGCACCAGGCAACGCGACTCGAAGAGGGGACTTAAAAAAAATAACCAACCTAATTCCTGACCCACGCGGTCTTTCACACTTCTAATGAAGCTTACTTGTGTCCATTCCTGGATGGATTCAGGCGAACTTCACGGGACGCAGCGAGACATTTAAGTCCTCCGCGAATCGTATCCTAAATCCAAGGTCCTGATTGGATTATTTAGATATGTAAATCAATAGACAAATAATTCCCCTTAGGAATTCAGTTGGAGGTGGAAGGAGAGGGGCGCGAACCCCTAATTAACAAGCCTTTGGCGGGTTTCTAAGCGAGCCTTGATATCAGCAGCCCCCTCGAGAGTCTCGAGACAAAGAGTGGGAGGAAACGAGACTACACATCAGCATGCGAAGGTAACTTTTGCCTTTGGTCTTCCCAACAGTCACTTCAATTTAGTCAATGTCTACAGTCGTAATATAATTCTACAGAGATGGTTTGACAGTGATTTACACTCTGACATTTACAGTGGTAGTTTAAACAGCATTTCTAGCGACGTTCACTTTTTAAAGTGACCTTACGGCGGTTTACTGCTCAGTGCAGCAACTGTTCTCGAGGCACTATAACAAGGTCATTGGGGGGGATTGCTATCAAAGGGGTTTCAAAAGAAGATAATAAGGAAAAGAAGAATTAATATAAAACGAGGTCATCAGACCTAGGTCGCGTGCTCTCAATTATTCTGACTTATGACCTTCAAAACATTCAACAACAAGTGGGGCAATCCGACGCATAGTTAGTTTTCTTTTAATAATTCCCGGACTAACCTTGGGAGGACCTTGGCAATTATATCATTCGAAGGAAAAAAAATCATTACGATAGTTAAGATACTCTCTTTCCCATTGAAAAAACAAAAAATAATATACGAAATAACCTAAACTATCCCCCCACCCCTCAAAAGGAAAATTTCGAACTTGATCCAAATAATCCCCTTTTCCCAAATTTTCGAGGCAAACTTGATAGCCAAACCCGCGGCGAGAACAAAACGGGATTTGGTGATTCGAAATGCCGTGATTATCCTTATGACGTCACTACGACGAATCCTCTTCAACAAGACAAATGCTTCGTCTTAAATCCCAGGGTTCTTTGTATCTCTTCTTTGTGTGGAGTTGTCTTGAGGGGGACAATTAGTTGTTTCAAACATTTCATTGTTTAAAACAAAACAAAGAAGTAATTACAGCTTCATACTCTTGATGCAATCTTCAGATATGTATATGCGAAACGGATAGAGAGTGAGAGGGAGACAAGGTCTAGCGACATCTTGCAACTTCTGAGTCAACTCACGCGGGGAGGAGGAGAAGATAATATATGAAATAAAAGTAAACTTAAAAAAAAATGATTGTAAAGATATATAGAGAAGAAATGGACTGGCAGAGCTTTAATATAAGAATCTAAGAGCTGGGTCAGGGAAGGAAGTTTGCGGGCACAGGTACTAAAAATGAGTAAATTAAGGCCCCTGTTGAGGCAAGATATCAACTGAACATGACCCGCGGGATTTGCGACTCAAAATATATTCCCATCCACCGCTTAACGATACCCAGTGTGGCTTAACTTTGCTCGCTGATAGAAGGGTCGTTCTCACATGGCTAGGTCGTAGCTCATTTGTTTACATTGCGCAATTGCAAACAAAAGAGGAGTCGGGAGAAAGATCTAGAATCTAACTTCTAGTGTTTATCGAAGAATACTTCAATGTGGTTCAATATTTCACCGCAAAATCATTAAAATACAACTTTATAACATTATTTTATTAAGCCATTGTGAGGTTCACCGTACCCCGTGGGATTGACCTGGGAAAATCTGGGAAAATGGAGGAGATGAGATCTAACAAATATCAATTAAGGGGAGAATAGGTGGGCCAAAAATGGCCTAGGCGAGCGACAGTGGATCCGATTTCTGCACAATCCTCGACAGCTAATTATAGTCAGAGACGCTGAGTACACAATTTGGCGACATTTTCTCGATAAAATACATTGAAAATTAATGAGAAAAATGGAATTAGGCGAAGGGCTAACACATATCTATGATCCAGTTTCATTGTTTATTAAAAAAAATGACGGCTTGAAGTCGTCTGTTATTGGAGTTGACATGAGGAAAATGAAACCAATTTAAGCTCAATTACAACGACCCACTTTTAGGGTGAGCGAAGCCACAAAGTGCCATTGAAACAAATTGAGAAGTTGAGGGTAGTATGCGCATCATCACTATCATCAATCTATTTTTCACAGTGGGGTTGGCGCACATCATAGTTACTATCCACTTCCTCAATCCTCAAGTTGAGGATCTTGGGGGTGGTGTAAGAAACATAAGACCATGCCGACTTTTAACAGGTTAGTGCCAGTATGGATGGATGCCAAGACACCAAGCAGAATGACAGTTTGAATTTTTCTTTGCGTTGATGCGCTCCGATCCCACATTGCAAGAAAACGGTTATAGCTTAAGTTGAAAAATCCCAAGGGGATTTCAGTACCAGCAAAGAACTTAAGATGTTAGCTTGAGGTTCACGAATAATAATTATTATTATTTGAGCCGTATAAGCGAAAACCAACGAGGGGTATCTACGCAATAAAATTTGAAAGGAAAGTTCCAAAAGAAATTGGTGAAGTTAATCGAGTGAATTATGTGGAGGGTACTTAGCAGTCTAAAGGGATCACTTAGGGCGACAAGCAAAGGAAATGAATATCGAATAAAAGAATTGAAAATGCATTTTTTCTTTTAGGCCATCTGGCGACTGCCTACTAGGACAAAAGTCGCCATAATCACGCTCCAGCCTAATACTAGGCTAGATTAAAAAATAAGTAAATAACAAAGGCAAAAACAGAAACAAAGGCTAAGAAAAAAAAACAAAAAGGACCAAGA
Organism: Ceratothoa steindachneri; assembly: GCA_963969495.1. Taxonomy (NCBI): domain Eukaryota; kingdom Metazoa; phylum Arthropoda; class Malacostraca; order Isopoda; family Cymothoidae; genus Ceratothoa; species Ceratothoa steindachneri. Next base: position 106,496,248 of record OZ018323.1, on the reverse strand, counting down.
AGGAAGCGCGTTCCGGCGTCGGGGGTCAGAATGCAATGAGCGCCGCCGCACGTGGTGAGCAAAAGGGTTGGTTGTATAGGAATATGGTATAGAGTATAGACCATAGCATTCGATATTTCCTTGCAGCCAAATCCTATGGGACAGCGTGGCTTCCGGGGCTCGATAATGGCGGTCAGAAATTCCGTTTTAGAGAAATAACGAATGTAAGGGCGGGTACCGAACGCTGACTCTTGATAACAGTCTCCTAATCCCCTGGAAATGTCTCGCACGCCTTTTATTCATCCAATGTGGATGACCCAAGTCAGAGAGTAGGAAGCGAACTTGTTTCAAGAGACTTCAACGGATCCTTAAGCTGGAAGGACTTCTATGTACATATCGATGACAGGACCCGCCGTTTCTCCCCTTTTATTCCATTTAGTGGTAGATTAAAAGAAGGTAAAACCAAACCACAAACAATAATTCTGTTGTAAGTCAGACTAAATTGAAAATCTTTGAAAATGCAACCCCAAACGGTATTTTGAACCTAGAAGAATTAAAGGAGTTGGTATAAACCAATATTCTCGTCTCCTGAAATGTCTCGAGATTATGTGAAAATAGCCAAAGCTCTCTTAAAACAGCTGCATTTTTCTGTGAATCTTCTTCATGGAATTAAGACAATTCAGAAAATTCAATGTGAATATATGGAATCTAAATGTCATAGGAGAGGTAAATAAGAAATAACTATTGTTGAATTGACTAGTTTACAGTCAAGAGAGCATTTGCAGATTTTGACTTAGTAGGAATATATAGGTGTTAACCTATATATATATATATATATATATATATATATATATATATATATATATATATATATATATATATATATATATATATATATATATATATAATAACACCCACAAGGAAAATGGAAATCGTTTTTCCATTTTCCTTGTGGGTGTTATTTATTATAATTTTGACTCACGTGGAAGTTGTGAGTTTCTTTTCATATTTGAATCAAGATTTTATTTGTAACTATCGGACTAGTTTCAGCAAGATGCCATTTCGGCATCTTGCCGAAACTAGTCCGAGTTATAAATAAAATCTTGATTTAAATATTTTTTCCCCCCAATCCCCTACTTGTGGCTAATCGGGGGGGGGGGGGTAAGCCTAAACATATTGAAGGGCTGACATTTAACTATTTTGTTTATTTGCTTTCTTATTACAGGATTAAAAGAAAATTGACCCTCAGATAGATTTAAATTAGGAACTGACGGAGAATGTGGTTTAATTCCTCATCTTTTCTTGCGATATTGCATTAATTTTTAATATATATATATATATATATATATATATATATATATATATATATATATATATATATATATATATATATATATATATATATATATATATATATATATATATATATATATATATATATATATATATATATAACACGATTCGTCTTTGAATTACCATTTCATCATGAGAGCGACCAACCCGACTTTGGAATTACTTTAATTTCCTGGGAGAGGGTTTTATGAAACATTAAGATTTATCAAAGAAGAAAATATTAATTTGTAAAGGTAAGATGAGCGTAAAAACTGCCGCTCTTAAATCATTTTAATTGGTGAAAGTGTCAAGATTTCTCTCTTCTTTTTTTCTTCTTCTTTTTAAATTGATGTAAACTCTGGTTTCATTTAATCTTCAGGATTTCAAAAGGAAACGATGAAGGGCATAAATAATAAAACAGAGTAAGTAAAGAAGAATTGAATGGAAATAATAAGGTATTAATAGCTAAGTAACAACACTGGTTCTCTTAGAGTCAAATTAAGCCACATCTTGGGTTCAAGTTGCTGGATGGAGTTTCGATGTAGGTCGCCTTCACGGCGGTTGCCATACGCTGTCGATACCTGTTGTTCTGTTCCCTCGTTAAAATATAGAGAACAGGTAAAGGAAAGCTTCCCCAAAGTACCCAAGTACACATTGAGCGTTCCCCAAACCTTAAAGGTTGAGAAAAGCGTCCCTAAAGTCAACCGGTTAGGTTAGGTTAGTTACTGAAATACATAGTCCTAATCTCATTATACTCTCTCGATTTGAGTTTATTCTGAATGTATAAACACTAAGCTCCTTCCAATTGTATCAAGATAAAGATTAGCGCCCCCCAAATCTTCAAAGTTAAGAAAAGCGTCCCCATGAAATTTCAGGTTAAGATACTCGTCCCCAAAGTCGTTGGGGACGTTTTTCTTTACCTGCTCTAAATGTAGCCCCCCCCCCCCTCCTATAAGGTCGGTGTCAAAAATCTACTTTTTTCCATCGCCGTAATCCCCGTTCGCCTTCCTTATGTTTTGGCGTCGACTTTCGGAGCATTGCGAGCCAAATGATGGAGAAAAATAGCGATTTATTATTCAGTTGATCTCTTTCACTGCAACGTGAGCGAACTTCCGCGTTGTTCACTTGTTTTAAGCGTCCATTGAGTCGCTCCCATGCGTGAGAACGTCTCTATGTCTACATAATAAAAATTTACTCGATAGATAAACCCCATATCAAGAGGACAGCAGCTACGCCAGCACCTTTAGTACCGAATCTCAACATTTAAACGAAAATTCTCTCGATTTAGACATGAATAAGAAGATAAGAGTATTTGTTAATCGCAAAGAGACCCATAGAATTGGGGGTTGCAGATTTGCGCTTTTGCCTTCCGTACACCCCTAATGCATCTGCCCCCCCCCCCTCGTTTTCAGATCGGGGTCGAAAATAGATTCGACATTTCTGCGGGTCTTTTCGTGACGTTAAGAGTATCGTGTGTTCCACTGAAGGAAGTAATTCTCGTTAATTGCCTTAAATTGATCATCCAATGAATTGTCGTTGACACGGCTTTGGTGTACATGAGCAACTATTTATAAACAGAAATATGGGGTGTAAATGCGAGGCGATTTACGTGGGTGTTTCCAAAGTGAGTTTTGCAAATTTTAATATATATTTAGAAAGACCAAAACAAATAGTGTAAAAAAAAAAAAATTTAAATATAAATTGACAAGTGTTGTGTTTAATCCCGAGGCAATAGCGAATTTATTAAGGGCCGTTATATAATATTATCTTTAATTTGAGTTTCTTTTGGGGGCAATTCTTTATCTTTGATGCAATAAACCCCGAATAAAAAAACTTTTTTATGACAACCTCCTTTCAAATGCATATCGGTAACAAGAATTTCCCCCTTCCCCTCCAAAAAGATTCTCAGATTGTATCGATACTTTCCTTTTTGGCTTCTATTGTGAAGAGTCAACATCTCTGTTGTCCAAAACAGACACAAACCCTGGCCCACAATAACGCACAGGTCCTTATACGCGAACGAGTTTGTTATTTTAAATATTATGAACCTCTGCGTGTGTACAAACAAACTGGCTCAATTATACAGACAAGATATACACGCGCTAGCACACACACTTGTGTTTCTTCATTTCTCTCTTGAAGTATTTTTTTTAGGATGAGAGGGAGGCCCTCTGTTTTTTTTACTTTGAAAATCCATTGTTTGTGAGGTGTTAGGAGTCAGCCACTGCTCAGTCATACACCCAGCCCCTTCATTTCATCTCACTTGAAATGGATCAGGTGTGGGGAATTTTCGCGACACACTTCATCGATCCATTTTAAAGGGCGACGAATGGATCTTTTGCAAAGGCCTTTTTTTCTGATGCTCAACACCATGGTATCAGAGTTTACACACACGCAAACAGACCGTGATAGCGATAAATTATCGCAACATTTTACGTTTCTTATTTGAGTACATAATCATCGCAGATATTTCAAGACTGTGAAGATTGGATTCTGTGTTCTTCTCCCTCCCCCCCTCCACGACAGCTAACATCATCTTCCGATTTAGCTATCGAGAAGGATCGGGCTGGGTTTTTATCGTGGTTTGTCGCTCGCCTAGGCCATTTTGGGCCCGCCTATTCTCTCCTTAATTGATATTTGTTAGATCTCATCTCCTCCATTTTCCCAGGTCAATCTCACGGGGTACGGTGAATCTCACAATGGCGTGATGAATAGTTTATTGACAGACATCTCGCAAAGGAGGCGGAGCTAATTATGGCCATCACCTTAGATGTCACGAAATCGTCGGCAAGTTTTAGGCTGTATGCCAATTCCGGCCCTGACTGGCCAACTTTGCTATTGACAAATAAGCCGAGCGATTAGGTCCGTCTTCTCATTTACATGAATCACGGAAATGGGCATTTGCGTGAGAGAGCAGTTAATCGCAAATGCTGGCTTCAATGATCCTTAGGGAATGGAGCGTGTCTCGAGATTATATGCAATACCTTTTCAGCGTCGAATCACTATCCAGAAAAAGTTTAGGAAACTTTTTTGTTTCCATTACGTTTATGAATGTAATAACCACAATTTAGTAGATACAACATTATTTATCACTGGTATTACATATACTACTGATAAAAATAAGAGAACGGTTTTCCTTTATTATAATATTTTCAAAAATATAATTAGTAAGTAAATGAAATTTCCATGGTACAAAAAGGCGTGCATTTATTATATTTTATAAACATTTCATATGATTCAAGAAGTTATAATAAATAAACTGACAAAATAAAATATTGACACGTGCAAAATAATAGAACGATGTTTTAAGGAACACTGAGAAGTTTCTTTAAATTATTTTACGACATTTTGTTCAGTAGGTAAGAACTGTACAAGCGTCATTGTTGTCGTACTCACTCTTCAGAAATGCCACCACACGTGAAAGTGACTCCTGAGCTTCGTTAGTTTAAGA